>JANRMT010062792.1:20058198-20069426 GCA_026402145.1 Polypterus bichir lapradei
TAGCGTTTTTAATGTAGGTAGATCATTTCGACCTGGTCATTTTAAAAGTAGCTCGCAAGCCGAAAAAGTGTGGGCACCCCTGTCTTAGACCATTTTATTGTATGTGACAAATCAGGGCCATGTCCTTGTGACAGAGACATATGCTCTTTACTGAGTGTTGCATAGTTTTAGAGTTTTTGTTAAGTACATCACAGCAGTTTATTTCTCAGCAGAACAGGTGAAGATGGAGAATTATTCAGAGATCTGGTGACACTGTACCCAATGACTATGGAGTCTGAGATCTGTACCATGTGAGCACACCTTTGAACTTGTTTAATTATAATGTATTTTGTTATAATAAAATGCAATGAAAAAACAAATGAATAAGATTAAATCAGAAAAGACACTAAGAAAATGAAGTACACCTACCCACTGTACTCCATCAAACTGTACCTAGTCATTGCCTGCTGGCAGCTCTGGGGGTCTGAGTGACTGAATGCCATGAAGCAGAGCAACATAATGGTGGCACACCCCTCCAGTCTCCACAGCACAGTGTTGCACTTGAAAACAACTGCTTTGTCCATGAGAACTTCAAGTGGCTTTTAAGAGTTTTGTCTTAGTCTTGCCCTTATCTTTCTTTTTTAGCATTTAGGCAAAAACCAAGCACAAATAATTTGCACTTTTCTTCACTGTTTCTTTTATATAGTGCCTTTGAAAAACAATGGATAGCATTATACACAGGGAAGCACTCCAGAAAGCATTGGAGTTACAAGTGCATTGAATTTGAGCCTTCAAATGGCACCAACTGACGTCATTCTGTCATGAGTGCTGAAAGAATGAGTGGCTTTTTGTTTTCTTTGTATCGCTTTTAAGCTTGAAGAATGACGTTTATAATGATAAAAAATGATCCTTAAGGATTCTCCTCCCAAATTTAGTCCTTAACATTTGCCGTTTACCACAGCTTATCACAATATTTTCATTTGTATACACCATTTGTTTGTATTTCAGACAAATACTTTGTTGTAATTGTCTTAGAGGATGTAACTGCTGGATGTTTTCCGGCGTAAAGCTAAGATAAGTTTACAGAGGAAGTGCAGTTCTGGCCTCTCAGGGAATGCAGCAAATTTTAAGATTTAATCTTGCAGTTTTGATAATGCAAAGCACTGTTTTTTTTAAAATAAAAAATTCAAGTTATGAACATAACTGTTAGCTTCTCAAATTGTAATTAGATATTTAGCCCAGGCAGAGATGTGAGGAGACGTTTGCCTGTCTAGTTATTTAAATCATTTTCATTCTTTGCCCATATTTTAGTGTCATAGTTGTGCTGCAGCTTCACTGCATTTGCACTCAGGCCTGGTGGGTTAAATGTTCTCACCTTGTATTCATATATATTTAAAACATTACATTAGATGAACTGGCCAAATGTTGTAAAAGAATGTTTAAGAAATTCAAAGGAACTCTAATTTTAATTTAAATTTTTAGTATTTTGACCAAGAAACACAAGTCTCTCAAAGACAAGGATAAGCTTTGTGCTTGGAAGTCTTAATTCACCAAAGCTCAACTCAAACTGGAAATCAAATTTCAAAGAAAGATCAAATTTTAAACACCTTCCTAAAATAATTTTGAGGTGCTTTAGTCCTGAACTTTTTTTTTGTCTTTTTTTTTAATTTTCCATGTGTGAAAATATCTTTTGTAATAGCGGCCTGATATCATCACCATCACCATGCAGTCAGATCACACGATAGAAATGAACGTCATTCCAAACCACAATATGGTGGTGAAAATAATGAAATGGGCTACTAACTCCAAAAAGACCAAAAAGGGAAACCAGTAAAACCCCTTGTCCAAATTAACCAAGCTTTTAGGTTTGATTTAACTTTAAGAGATATTATTCAATATTATTTAATAAATATTTTTAAATTAAATAAATCCAACAATGCAAAAAAGTTTAAAAATCACAAAAAAATATGTAGTTTAAAGAAAAAATACTCAAAGCAGAAGCAAATCATCAAGAGAACAAAAATTTAGTGTGAATACAAAATACTAATAAGATAAAATAGAATTCAATAATAGCCAAAGCCAGTCTGCAGAGACACCTTTACCAGGGCTCTGATCAGATATATAATTCCACACCAAGTACAGAGGGGGCGCTATCACTAATACGGTTTTCTTTTGCCTCCACAGTTCAGAGGGATTCCAGCCAGGACAACAATGATATTACTTCCTCATCAGCCCATGGCACTCCTCCCCTTCCAGGAAGACTGATATATAAACCAACTCGCCCCTGGAAGTCTTTTGGACCTATGTCTACAGAGGACAGAGATTCCTCAGAAGTGACTACTGATCATTTAAATCATCTTTCTTTGTTTATGGCTTATGCCATCCTTTTTTCTTTCTCCCGTGGGTGCTATTTTCTTTGAAATATTAATTTCCAGCATTAAAAGAGGTTACCCAGCTTGTACCCCAACGCTATCTTTTTAATATATATGAATAAAATGGAGATCTTATGACATGATATATCAAGAAGCCCCAGAAGCACATAATCGACAATGAATAGAATTTCCACAAAAAACATTACTTTACTCACTGAAGATGGCAATACAAAGCTATCACCACAACAGCCATGAAGTATTTCAAAAACAAAAACTAAGTAGTAGTGTTCAGGAACAAAGCAAAGCATACCATACTGTATTACACTTTTGGTGAAAGTAATGATGGTCAGCCCTGGATATTAGCTACCATGATTAGAGATACCGGAGATGAGCTTTCTCAAATGCTTTCCTGGAATATGTTCAAATAATAAAGAACAAAATAATGTAAGGACAGTGGAAAGTGCAGGACCAAAGTCCATCCTTTCTCCAGTCTTATAATTGGGGGCAGCAGGTTTTGGCTGCCTGGGCCTTTAAGATTTCTGCAGGTTTACATAATAATAATAGTATTAATTTTTTAAATTTATATAGCACTTTTAGCCCTTCTCTTATGTGTGGACCAGTGTGCTACTTGGTACCACCAGAAACAGCTCTGGGGAAATGACCCCAGGAGATTTAGAGGGACAATCCAGCCCCAAAACCGACTCCAGGTTCAACTGGAAGCAGTTCAGGTCTGGGGCTTAAGAGGCTTTTGTTGCTATAGGCCAGACGAGCTTGGATTCAGACATGGAGTAGGTCTGAGGAGATGAAAAGGTAAAGTCAGAAAAATTACTTGACTGAGGATTAGTTCAAGTGGTATGTAGACCAGCCACCTGACAGGGCTAGAAAGAGACTACAGCTGTTTAGGTAGGCCCAGAGAGGTCCTGGCCTTATTATGGTATTGTGTTTTACTCCTTCTGTGTTGCTGTCCCCATATTGTCTTTCATAGATGGGTCAAAATTTTGACTTAGACTTTTTAATGGAATTACGCACTTGAAGCATACCTGAACAAGATTGGACCGCTTTCAGAGTGATGTCTGTCTGTCTCTCTGTCCATGAACACAGTATCTCAACAACGACTCACTCAATCTAAGTGAGACTTGGCACAGTTATTAGAACTGTAAATGCTTTTCAGGAGATTTACAGGAACATTCACTGCAAATATGAATTATTTTATTGTGCTCCATCTACAGCCGAAATTAGGAAGGAGAATGTACGTTATGATTTTTATAGGTTATTTCACTTAATAAAATACTGGTCTGCACTATTTTACTGCTAAAATTATAGCATTATGTTGGGAAAGTTGTGTGCTGAACCAAACAATTTCTTTATTCTTTGTATAACACGTACAAGTTACACGGGTCAACAAAGGTTTTGTCACAGAACACCCCTGTGCATGTTTTAAAAGTACCTTTCCATGCTGATCTGAAGAATTATTTAGAATTTTTCTACCACCCATAGTTCATGAATTATGTCTTTTTTAGGATTGTTATCTCAGTTAATGGTAATAACCCTCCACTCCAGGGGATGGCGCTGTGTTATAATGTCACTTCTCTTCCTTCCTCTGCAGACCAGAAGATTGACGGCTTTACCACCACTGACGTCTCTTCTAGTCCACCTGGACCTGCCTCTTCCTGTCTCAAAAACCAGAAGATCCGTCATCTTAGATCAGTTCTGTTGTTCAGTTCATGTGACAAAAAGAAACTTACATTTTGTTATTCATTATTATCAAACCAATACCACAGTTTGCCTGCTTGACCTCAGTCTTTAAAATTATATTTTATCTATCCGTTCATTTCCTACACCCCCATTTTCATCAGAGGACATGGGGAACCCATTCTAGCAGTAGTTGCACAAAAATGACAATTGACTGAACTGTAGGTAACAATGAGTACAAGGCAACAACAACAACAACATTTATTTATATAGCACATTTTCATACAAACAGTAGCTCAAAGTGCTTTACATAATAAAGAACAGAAAAATAAGACACAATAAGAAAACAAAATAAATCAGCATTAATTAACATCGAATTAGAGTAAGGTCCAATGCCCAGGGGGGACATAAAAAACAAAAAAAAACTCCAGACGGCTGGAGAAAAAAAATAAAATCTGTAGGGAGTCCAGACCATGAGACCGCCCAGTCCCCTCCGGGCATTCTACCTAACATAAATGAAACAGTCCTCTTTGGATTTAGGGTTCTCACGGAAAGGCTTGATGATGATGGTCACGTAGAATTCTGACTTTTAATCCATCCATCATTGTTGGAGTGTCATGAAGCTTTGAGTAGGTGGAGGTGGCGCAGGCCGCCACCACAAAGAAACCAGAAAAAGAAACAGAAAAGAGAGTAGGGGTCAGTACGGATTGTAGAGCTACCCTGAATAGTTATTATGAGGAAATTGAGCATACAGAGTATCGGGATTAAGTTAAATTAAGTTAAATTGAAGTTATAGAAAGGCCATGTTAAAGTAATATGTTTTCAGAAATGTTTTAAAGTGCTCTACTGTATTAGCCTGACGAATTCCTATTGGCAGGCTATTCCAGATTTTAGGTGCATAGCAGCAGAAGGCCGCCTCACCACTTCTTTTAAGTTTTATTCTTGGACTTCTAAGGAGACACTCATTTGAGGATCTGAGGTTACGATTTGGAATATAAGGTGTCAGACATTCCGATATATAAGATGGGGCGAGATTATTTAAGGTTTTATAAACCATAAGCAGAATTTTAAAGTCAATCCTGAATGACACAGGTAACCAGTGTAGTGACATCAGAATTGGAGAAATGTGTTCGGACTTTCTTTTCCTAGTTAGGATTCTAGCAGCTGCATTCTGCACTAGTTGCAAACGATTTATGTCTTTCTTGGGTAGTCCTGAGAGGAGTGCGTTACAGTAATCTAGTCGACTAAAAACAAACGCGTGAACTAATTTCTCAGCATCTTTCAGTGATATAAGAGGTCTAACTTTACTTATGTTTCTTAAGTGAAAAAATGCTGTCCTAGTGATCTGATTAATATGCGATTTAAAATTCAGATTACAGTCAACAATTACCCCTAAGCTTTTTACCTCCGTCTTGACTTTTAATCCTAATGTATCCAGTTTATTTCTAATAGCCTCATTGTATCCATTATTGCTAATCACTAAGATTTCAGTTTTCTCTTTATTTAACTTGAGAAAGTTACTATTCATCCATTCTGAGATACAAGTCAGACATTGTGTTAGTGAATCAATAGAATCGGGGTCATCAGGTGCTATTGATAAATACAGCTGTGTGTCATCAGCATAGCTGTGGTAGCTCACGTTGTGCCCTGAGATAATCTGACCTAACGGAAGCATGTAGATTGAGAATAACAGCGGACCCAGGATAGAGCCTTGTGGAACACCATATCGGATATCATGTGTCTTTGAGTTGTAATTACCACAACTAACAAAAGATTTTCTCCCTGTCAGGTAGGATTCAAACCAATTTAAGACACTGTCAGAGAGGCCCACCCATTGACTAAGGCGATTTCTAAGAATATTATGATCAATAGTGTCAAATGCAGCACTCAGATCTAAGAGGATGAGAACAGATATATGGCCTCTGTCTGCGTTCACTCGCAAATCAACAGGATCGTACCCATGAAGACACAGTTAATAAGCTCCTCTTTAGCATTGTTCCCTACCGGACGAAGACTGTGATTTTTACATTTTTTTTTTTGCCATTGGAATTTCATGAATTGGGTCAAAGGTAGTGTTCTGCTTTGATTTACCCCATAATGAAGAGCACTGACCTTGGGAAACCAACGATGAAATACAAAAACACTGGGAAACGAACGGCAACTGATAAACTGCATTGTCTATATGCAGAAAAATGAGGTAATCACTAACAAATAAGAGAGCCTTTAAGGGAGCCTCCAGTCATTCAGTCAGCTGTATACAGCGGCTGAGAGACATAAGCAATGTTGCCTTATGGTTCCCAGTCCTCTGATTCACCTCTTGTTTTTGTAAATAAATGCCTTTGCATACTTAGAGAAAGCTAGCTCTTGGTATTATTGTTCATATTTAAGACGTACTGTATGTACCTACGGTGTCACCTGATTACAGGGCCCAGTAGTTTTATACACATATCAGCAGCTCATGGCAAACAAGCTCATCAGCAGTTTTATTATGAGCAACACAAGATAATTCATTATGACTTGATTGTACTGTCTACTTTATCATATGCAATATAACTAACTGTGCTTTATTGCTCCTGGTGCAGGAAGGGAAAAATTGGCGCATATAAAGAATTAGCTTGACTCAGTAGCTCTTATAATTACATACTAGTCTCTGTATGACTGTGTCTGAACTGAAAGATGGCAGGCATACCACCATGCTCCCCTTACTCATATCAGATTTCAGCAGAAACTTTTTATCTAGCAATTTTTCAGTTGCAAGTTAAACCCCATAATATTCTCACTTTGTCTGACTGACTGGAGTAAGAGTATCACTAAATAAAATCTGCATGCCTCTGAGAGTAGTAGGTTGTTGTACTGTGTTAGCCATTATGGCTGCAATGAGAAGTCAAGCACCTTTCCTTGGCTAACTGAATGGATTACAATATATAAGTTTTCAAGGTAACGAGGACCCCTTCATCAGGAAAGTTGCATTGCATGCCTTTGATAGAATGATTGGTTGAATAAATAATTCTTAAAATGGGATGTGGAAGAGTGTGTGAGGTAGGGGCATGCACATTAGGTCATGTAGCAGTGACATCCAGTGGTGGCTGACCACATCTTTACTGGTTACTCGTGACTGTTATGTACTGAAGGGGGACAACTCTGGAAATAACTGCAAGTAATGAACACAACAAAGTTAGGCCACAGCTGAATATGAAATACTGTATAGTGAAAAAAAATAACAACTAAGCATAAACATGAAAAGTGCCTTCTTTTTATAAAAGATAATAGTAGATTTAGCCTTTTGTGACAGTGAGCTTGTGTTACACCATACTAGAAACTTTTTTGAACACTGCACTATAAACGCCATGCTATTCCCTAACCCACTTAATCCAGACCGGTATGGCAGGGGTGCTGGAGCCTATCCCAGCTAACATAGGGCAGGAACAAACCCTGGATTGGGCACGGCAAACACACACACACACACACCAAAAAACATACACTGGGGCAAATTTTGCATTGCCAATTCACCTAACCTGTGTGTTTTTGGGAAGAAACCGGAGCACCCAGAGGAAACCCAAGAAGATAAGGGGAAAATCTGCAAACTCAAGGACCCGGGAGGTAAAGTCTGGTCTCCTTACTGCAAGGCACTGTGCCACCCAGTGTACCATCAATGTGCCAGTTTATTTTCTTCTCCTTAAAAAGGCATGTAACCTTTTCCCTACTGCCTTCCTGTGTACAGTACATTATTTACTGTGCATGCTGCCTATCGATAGAAGTTTTTGTATTTTACTCTTTGGGGTTTCATCTATATAAAGTATCAAGACATTAATTTAATAACGTTCATGCATGTAAATTAACGACCTAAATTTTAGGGACATGTTTCTGATATTATTGATTATGCAGAGAAAAATCTAATATTGTTGCAGATATAGTCAATAAGTTTATAAAGCTACGCCCTAGGGTGTGTTGAGCAAAGGTGCCAGTGAAATTACTACTTTGTTGATTATGAAAGTCTATTAAGAGTCCAAGATAAGAATAATTTGTTATTTTCTGCTAAATGTTTACCATGTACAACACAGAGGACCTTGCAATCAAAAATGGCTTAATGAGTACATATTACCGATAGAAATCTCAGTGAGGAGGCCAGCCACTTCACAGTTAACATATTCACTGCAGTGCCTTTTCAGCAGCTGCGTAATTCAAGTCACCATTTCAAATATCACTTTATCAGATCACTGGCTCTCTGCTTCTTGGCCTTGCCAGCAACAAAACCCTGGGGAGGGTGAGGATTATTTCATAGTCCTCAAGTTAAAAATGAATCAGTTGACAGGACAGTCACTTGGAGTAGGGCAGGTAAGAGCAGGGCAAGCTGATGAAGACATTAAAGCAGGCCATTTATACAAAGAATATTTTCAGTTGTTTAAAGAATGATTGATTTGAGTATTAGAGCAGTGTGGTTGCTTCCAGCTGAGTCAGATCCATTTCACCGGCAAGATCGGGCAAAGTATGTAAAGTTTCAACCATCAGACCTGCCCTGCATCTTCAAAATCTTTCAGTCTTTATTATTAGAGCAACTTTACCAGAGAGCATTTTCTCAATGTTTTTCTAGAAGATGAAGCGGTGGTCATAACACATGAGCAAAGAAAAAAGACCAGCAGATGGTCATGAGTCTCAAAACATAACAAGGGCCAAGGTCTGTAGTGTAAGTGCTGTTTTTTTTAATTTTACTTCTTCTGGCCTTAAGTCTACCGCAGCTTGTTCCATTTGCCAGGGTAACCTTTCCCGTCATTGAGGGGCATGGCCCTCAGGTTTGTCACTCACTTGTAATTGCAAAGGTGGATTTAAATAAATTGCCATGTTTTCTGTGAAAGAAAAAAGAAACAAAACAAAAAAACTTTGCTAAACCGTTTACGAGTATTTCTAGCTTTAGGTATTGATCACTTGGCTTACTGATATTCTTTTTAACTTTCTTACTTCATCTTTGGCTTCACTGTTTCTGCATATTCAGATTTCACCTCTTTTCTGTTATGCGTCTCTTTCAAAATCTTGTCGGCTTCCTGACATTACAGTAAGCCTGTAAATGAATTGTGACAACCAAAACACTAACTAATACAGACAGTCAAAAAGAGAATTACCAGAAGTTGAAAACAGAAAGCTAAATTCTTACTGAACGTATGTATCCACAATCTCGGACATCTCGTAATGTGTTTAATAAAGTTTTGCCTAAGTGGCCTCTCTTGATGCAATTTCCGGTTATTGCAACATGGAGACAAAGGTGTTAAAAACAAAATATTGATGCAGTAAATATCAAAATAAACATTAACAAAATTTCAAATTGTTATAGAGAAAGGCTATATATTCAATTCTCTGAAGTCCAGAACTTTCTCAAAAAATATAACAGAGCAAAAGAAAGATTTTTTTTAAACAGGAAAATTTATTAAAGTAATAATTTTGACAGCTAAGAGTTTTTTTTAATGTAACATAGACAATGACCTGTGGTGGGCTGGCACCCTGCCCGGGGTTTGTTTCCTGCCTTGTACCCTGTGTTGGCTAGGATTGGCTCCAGCAGACCCCCGTGACCCTGTAGTTAGGATATAGCGGGTTGGAAAATGGACGGATGGATGGATGGATGGACAATGGCTTTTCAAAACTGCTAACCACGTTCAGGAATAATTAAATATTAAAAATACTGAGGAAAGAGGAAATGCAACTTGGTTTATAAAATCATAATTGCACAGTGAAGATTTGGGAGTCACATTAGGGATGAAATTGGGGTAAAATGAGTAATCGAAAGTAGCCTCAGATTCAATATACTGTTAGGCAATATGCTCTATTTTGAGCATTAGTTTGGACGAGGTGGACAATTAATATTTGACATTGAATTCAGCATCTATGAAAAAACAAATAGCAGAGTCACGACAAAGTAGAATTAAAAAAAAAATCCAGAATTGTACACTTTGTTGGCAAAGATTCACAAGTTTGTGAAAAGCAACACACCTTATATCAGAAGCCTGAGAAGGAAATATTTAAGGGAAATATTTCTTGCCAAGAAAGAAGACTTGAAAGCTTAAGTGTTACATTCCAATGCCAAAATTACACTACGGCCACTGTTTAAAATCAAGTGTCATCCAGTACAATTTGAGAACACTTTTGGGTCAGGAATTTACAAAATCACATTATGTACTGTAAACATTGATTAAGCAAGATTCAGCAGGTAACACAAAAAAAATGTTCAGTTTACATTTTTTGGGATCTCTCCTGCTCTATCCTGCATGTTGCTCTTTGCACATGGTGAACAAAACACGACACGGTGTGTATGTGTTAAACTAGGAGGCAAGGCGTTAGAACGGAAATCAGTGACAAAGAAGTATGGACTGAATAAGTAAAAATGACTTTGGACAGGTTGGATTTGTTTGGAGTTCTTGCAATCTAATGGAGCTCAAGGTCAGATGATTGAATAACTTTGGTTAATGTCCCTGATTTTGACTATTGATTTTTTCCTAATTAAAAGATGACTAGATTAGATTAAATTGCATTACATTAAATAATATTATGTTTTATTTGTACTGAAGTGGAAATAAAAAATTTTAAAGAACCTTCCTCCTAAAAATGAATAAATAAATGCAATTAAAACCTGGATGTTGGAGAGCTGCTGCTGGCATTAACAGGCTTGTAGGTGACAATAAGATGTGGTCGGACCTGCTTGGATTGTGCCACAGGTTTATATCTAAAATCATTAATATTTGGATAGAGCAGGACATGCTTGTGGTCTCCACAAATTGAACACGCCTAATAGATACTTTATTCCTTGTTTTGAACTCACCGGCATTCAGAATGATTCATTATTAAAATTATTAGCTCCTACAATTAAATTTAAGCTATCAGGAGCTAGAAGTACAGTATGATATGTGCAGAAATAGCAGAAAATAGCAAGAAATAATTGTCGATGTTCTTCTGTTTGAATATTGTTACAAAGACCCTTGGGCTAAACTGACCTTCTGTTAATCTTTTACACTTTTGGAAGGGCTCCTTCTTTGGCATATGTTTAAGTTCCTTTTCTTTGTTTTTTTCATTGTTTTATCAGTTTGAGTTATTTAGTATGGTTGTTGCTATTAATGTTGTTCCCTTCATTTATCATTTAGTTGATGTGTTTAATGAATTATTGTTATTGTTATGTTTAAATATATATATATATATATATAT
>JANRMT010062792.1:20069526-20286141 GCA_026402145.1 Polypterus bichir lapradei
TTTAAATGTCTTCATGTTCCTTATGTTTTGTGGGTGGTCCCCCAAGAGGTGGGATCACCTGCCCATCACCTTTGAGCAACTGCTCCCAGCTCTATAATGCCTTATGGGAGATGCAGTCCCTCACTGTTCATTGAATGTACTTGGAGGTTTGGTAAGTTCTTCTTTTTATTATTGCTTTTTTTTATTTACTGCATTTTGTAAATAGTTTAAGGATTCTGATTTCTGATTTTTTTTTGTATTGGAGCTTTCTTGCTGAGGCCTACCTTTTTGACCCCTTGTTTGATATATTTCAGTATTTTGGTGTTTTGGAAATTTTTGTTTCTGGTGAGACTTGTCTCTGTACAAGCTGGAGGTTCACAGCATGTAAAACATGTTTGCATTTTGAAATTTTAAAAGCATGTCCTCTATTTTGTGGCCTAGACAGACCTAAAGCATCCCAAGATTCCTAGGGTCAGACTCCCTTAGGGTGAGACCTATTTTTGGGCAGGTCAGTTAAGTTTCTAGTCTGTTTTCTGTGGGTCATTGTGAAGGTCTTGCCTATTTTTGCTCATTTTGGTATCAGAATCATAACACCTATTGAATACTTTATGGACAGTAAATATATAGGAAATAGTATTGAACTTTGTCTCACTTATTGTAATGTGATTAGTAAAGTTAAAATAGGTTTTTTTGGTAGGAAAGACAGAGATTTGAAGGTAAGCTCATTATATTAAATAATAATGTAACGGGAGTGTTATGTTGATTAGCACATGCAAGTAAGAATTACACTGTACTCAGTATGTGTGACAATAACGACCGAATAAACCTATACAGAAGAGCAAGGCATAAAATATTTTATGAAGACACAAACATCACCTATCCCTAGGCAGATCTTTCTTGCCTTTGCTAAGATTCCTGACTTTACTATCGGAAAGATGTAGAGGTGATGTCACAGGGCTGCAACAATTTTACCTGGTGACTCTACACTTATAGATTTTGGATGCTTTGCAATGAAGGAATTCTGATTTCTATTTTACTTTATGTGGTTCTTTGCAACACTTCCAATTCCAGGCGCAGCTCAACCAGGAGCCTTTTTACAGAAACTTTGTGTCCTCTCAGTTTTTCTTTTTATTACTGAACTTGTTTCACTAATTACTATTCCTATTTATGATTAATAATAATAGTAATAATAATACATTTTATTTATACAGTGCCTTTCCCATGCTCATTTGATTTGGCTTCTGGCTTGTCACTGATAATAGCCACTAGAAATTGGATAAATGGTGTCCAAAGAAAGGAAAAATGCCACAAAAAGGTTTGGGGTAGCCTTCCCGTATAATGTAAGTTGGGTTGAGGAAGATAGTGAAATTGGTTTTCCACACCGAGCTCAAGACAGAACTGATTTATGTGATACAAAATGGTGGTTTTAAAGTTGGGCAGAGGAAATGACGTCAGCAGAGCCGGAGCTGGAAGTGTGGTCTATGATGGTGTGGGTCAGCTCCTTGCTCCCTCTTCTATAGTGGGGGCCTCTTGAACCGGAGACCGCGAGTACCATAACCAAGTTGAGCATGGCAGATGAGGACAAAACACACCAAGCAAGGGGATGGTAAAAAGTGCAATTGCTTTTATTATAAAAAAAAATCCACAAAACAAGTGTCCCAAAGTGCATTTCTCCAATCTGTCAATAAATAAATAATTCATAAAATGAAGTGAAAGTGGAAGTTAAAATGAATAAATAGAAAAATTAATTAAAAACGAGGTGGAGATGTTTGTTTTTGGTGCAAAGAGAATTGTCTACATTTTAACATCAGCAAAACCAAGGAACTGGTTCTTGACTTTCGCCCCACCAAAGAGTCTCTATGTCCAGTCACTATTCAAGGAGTGGATGTGGAGATGGTCCCTCTTACAAGTACATGGGTTCCATATCAATGATAGGTTGGACTATATATATATGCGTGTGTGTGGGTTTATATAGTTATTTGTTTATCCATTAATTTATTTAATGAGCTTCTGTAAAATGCCAAATTTACCCGTAGGGACAAATAAAGTGTAAAACAAGCATAGAGTACACAATGATTCCAAAACAAGGACCAAAACCAATGACAAGAACAACTATATCTGGCCAATCAGATTCAAAATAAGATCAACATAATCTCCAGAGTGCTAATGCAGGCCTCTACAGGCACCACAGTACCAGAAGACACACTTGTCACAACCAACTTTAATTGAGCTCTACCATGCTTGCTCTTTAAAAATAAAAAAGAACTGTGATGGAAGCCAGGGTGTCAGCAAACCCCAAACCCCTAAACACAGTTACACCAAGAGTCCTGGGTTCAAATAATGTAAGGTTTATTCAATTCACTTCTACAAAGTATCAGAAGCACACAATATATAGGGTTTCTCTCTTCACAATACCTCTCTTCTTCTTACCATTGTACTGCCCTCCTCCAGTTGAGTGTTGCCACCCAGCTCCAACTCACCTGGACAAGAGAGTAGGGTCCCTTTTATTAAAGATTACTTCTGGTACCAGGGCCACTACCTGAAGGAAGTACTTCCAGGTCAAACGGAAGTCCCATTTTAGGGAGCGTGTCTCCTGACAGCGTCCTCTTGTGGCACCGATGGTCCCCAGCAGGGCTGTATTGCTGGACTACACCTCCCAGCATTCCCTACTGGTTCCCAAATGGGTACCAATACGAAAGGCTGCTACCATCTTCTGTTCTGGGGGAATAAAAAGTCCCCAGCAATATCTTCCACTTCCAGTGGGCTGTCTGTCCATCTCTTCTGGCCATCACATCCAGCTTTGGCTCCTTTCCTTGGTTGGGATGCCCATCTGTCTGCTGAGAGCCGTCCATCTGGGTAAGGAGCCATCCCCTCCTCTGGTCAGGATGCCCATCCAGCCCGTGTGGCATTTACAGTGCTTATCATCATCGTCCTTGACTTTCACATGATAAAATTACCTGAAAATTAAAGGAATCCTGAAGAGAATGAAAAGGAAATCCTATTAAAATCATGTATGTTTCTTTACGGTGGCACAGTGGCGCAGTGGTAGCGCTGCTGCCTCGCAGTTAGGAGACACAGGTTCACTTCCCGGGTCCTCCCTGCGTGGAGTTTACATGTTCTCCCCATGTCTGCGTGGGTTTCCTCCCACAGTCCAAAGACATGTGGGTTAGGTGCATTGCCGATTCTAACTTCTCCTTGGTGTGTGGGTGCACCATGCGGTGGGCTGGTGCCCTGCCCAGGGTTTGTTTCCTGGGATTGGCTCCAGCAGACCCCGTGACCCTGTAGTTAGGATATAGCGGGTTGGATAATGGATGGATGGATGTTTCTTTATCAAAATGCTATTAAAGAAACTGAAACAGCACATCTCTTACCTGAGAAACATTTCCCAATTGATATTGACATTGATAAGTTTCTGAAATTTCAGGAAAAGGAAAATGTGCCCTGCTGAGCCAGGTAGAAGGCAAAATTTTACACTTTCATTTTACAAGTGGTTTTCAAACTTTTTGACTTGTGGACTAGGGTGGTGGAAAATATAATAAACTTATTTCATCAGTATCATAGATTGTGCTGCCAATGCCTAAAATAGAAATACATAAGTCCTGATGATATCTTTTTTAAGCTGACTTCTTAATGGTGTAATGATTCTACTGTCTACATTGACTAACATTAGATCGGAGAGCAGGGACCCCTTTGGAGTTTCAAGTGTCTGCATTAAATCCAATTAGATCAGGGGTGGGTGGTCCCCTTGAAGTTTTGAATGTCCACATTTAATAACATGACATCAGAGAGCAGGACAGGCAGGGTTAACCCCATGGAGTTGCCAGCTTCCAGATCATTTGCACACCTGTTACATAGGACAGAACATGATATAATTACTTATTCAAAATGTTAACTGACAAGTGTTCACATCACTTGAAAAATTTGACCTGATAATACACTGATTTTTCATCCATCCATCCATTATCCAACCTGCTATATCCTAACTACAGGGTCACGAGTGTCTGCTGGAGCCAGTCCCAGCCAACACAAGGCACAAGGCAGAAACAAACCTGGGCAGGGTGCCAGCCCACCGCAGACTGGACAAGCAAAAATATTTTATGAATTGGAACCGGTTAGCAGAGCGGCAGTTGGAAAGCACTGGTTTGCAGTACTTCACATACAGTACTTTATTCACACTCTGCTGATATTACAGTTCTTTTCTCTGTATTTTCATAGGTGCACTAACCTCCATGTTCTATAACATAATTTATTTATGTTTTGTTAGGAAATTAAGTGATCACAATAGCACTGTAAACTTTAGCAGTTTAATAGCAAATAATCTATCTGGAATTACTAACTGTGTTACTACTGTATTACATGGTTACAATATTACTATTTTTTGTTCTTTTCCAAAACTCCTTACATACAGTACATGGATAGCTGAGAATGTTAATAGTATGAGTAATATTGAATCATTACCACATTCTAGCATTTTAGTTGTTCCATATCTCTTATTTAGCATGAAGTAATTTTACTTTTGCTTTCGGACCATCTTTTCATTATTATATTGTTTTATGGTCAAAAGATAACTTTTTTAGTAAAACATTTTTGGTGCTATTTGTTTGCTTTAAGTAATGTTTACTCTAATATTAGATTTTGATTGGTAATATTGTCCTAATATACACTACTGGTCAAAAGCTTTAGAACACCTCAGTTTTTTTCAGTTTTACTTCAAATTTAATCAGTTGAAATACAATGAATGATCTGAAATGGTGAAAAGGTAAGCAGTAAACGGCCAAAGGTTTAAATTTAAAGTTTAGGCTAGAAATAATTGAAAAAAGGAATTTTCAGAATATTACAAATGGGCCTTCTTCGAGGAAATAACTAATAGGTTACAATCTACAGATGATCTGCAGCAATTAAAGTTAATTTAGCTTTGCAAGTTGAAGCAAACAATTTGCACAGGTGTTCCAACTTCTGTCGATTACTTTAAAGCCCTCTGTCATTCACTGCATTTCAATTGATTAAATCTGAAGACAAACGGAGGTGTCCTAAAACTTTTGACTAGTACATCTACCCAATAAATGAAGGATTCATTGTCTCATATTTTTCCTAAAGAGAGCAGCTTAGATTAGCTTCTAGTGCTAGGCAGATTCACACTTATCAGGCAGACTAAAGTCAGTAATATTTTCATCAAATAATGATGGAGCAGAAAAATCTAAACTGTGATAGTTAAAAGTCAAAATCTTGAAATAATTTATTATAAAGCCCTTGGAATTAATTACTTTCTAGATCTTATAGCCTTTCCTTTTAAGCAAAGTTCACCCAAGCTCTGACCACCTCCTTTTATGAAATGGCTACTGTGGTATCATACGACCCTGGAGGAGGGAAGCCACTTCTCTGGCAAGCACTGTGACAGCAGGAAAGCTGGTGATGTCATGGAAGCCTAACAGTTGGCAAGCAAAACATTAACAAAAGAACGCTGAAAAATAAATATCTTGACAAATATTGGGTAAACAAAAACCAGGACATTTGAACCAGTTATACTTAGAAGCTGACAGATAATCTTGCAACACGTATAGAAGTCTGATAGATTTAATAGCAGTATCTCCACAACTAGGCTGCAGCCTTCACAGACTTACAGACAATGACCCACAATATGCATCAAGTAATTGCCAGTTAATAAAGATATATCCACAATATGACAAAAAATATCAATGATCTAGTTTTAAAACATATATAGATTGCAAAATCACTCATTTTTTGGGGTAAACAACGTTTTATTATTTTTAAAGGAAGAAAAGTGCATCATTAAAAAGAAAATAAAGTTCCTAGCCCACTGACACTCAGAACCCTAACCCCAATTGGAGATGGCTGAAAAAACAAAAAAAAATGCTAGCAGCATACCCTATACATCCCAAATGGAGAAAAATAAGCAATTTCTTAATAAGTGCAGCTCCATTTTCTAACCAAGATGCAGTGGATGAGGAAGAGAAATTAATATGAGCTGCTGAGGTTTCTTAAAGTTTTGTTTTAAAATAAGTTTCTCCAGGAAGTTTTTAAACGCTGGTCTTGGTTTTCGAAGGGAGATGCCAGGAGGACTTTAGCAAGTAAAGGACTCATTGAAATTAATTTCTTATTAGTGAATGAAAAGGAGTATGATGAAAAATTAAAAAGTACAAAAAGGCAGTGGAGAACACAGAATAAAGACATCCAAAAGGAGCAAAATAGAGATGGAAATCGAGGTCCACAAAGGGCTTGAGCAAAACATATGAAAATGGAACCAGGGAGTTTAAAAGAGTATAAATTATAAGGTCAGGTTCAGGGGCTAAGCCCACTAGACATCATTTTAAAAGAGATTTATAAATACTATGGAGAATTTTCTATTAAATAAACTGGTGGTTCAAAATTTTTGGAGCAGTTTTTACCTTTGTTAAAGATTGCATCTCTGTTCAGAGCAGAATTTGGGTCAAGATCTGAATCCCACTTAACTGAAATGACAGCACTATTTGAAAAGGCCAAACCCTCAATCTCTGAATACTACAATGCCTGAGAATTTTAAAATCTAGAGGACTGACTCTCACATGCGCTGTCCCCAAATCTGAACATGCAGCATAATTTGATGTCATCAGATACAAGAAATCACATGCGCACATAAAACATCAGCAGCCAAACCAAAATAACACGGCAAAAGTCAGCCAAATTACTTTCATAGCTGCATGAATGAGAAACCAACCAAAAGTGCGGACATAGCCACTAGAAACCAGAACCTGCCATCTAGTCAGCTGACAGAGCAGTACGAGTATCGAGTGCGTGCTGCAGGGTGGGAGGTGTGTGAAGGCATTGTCAGCATCTGCCCAAAGAAAAAAGATGACAGAAAATAACAGACAACCCCCACCCTGATGTGTGCTCTCAGTGTGACAAGGCCAAACACACTGATACTGCGTGGCACCCTCAAGAACGGTCAAGACAGGCAGACCACCTTGTTAATTTAGATATACCTAGCAAATTCCAGGACAGTTCTTAATGAAACCCAACAAGAAGTCAATCTGATTAATGTCCTTAAATAAAGTCTGTGCTGAATATCATCAGTTACAGACATTTTCCACCTTTCCAGTTTTTTCTTGAAAGAAAGGAATATTTAATAATCATGAGCAAATTTGTGCTGTGTAGTTGGAGGACAGTATTCACATGCAAATTGTGGACTGCGGTACATGACAGGTGGATATGGAAGGTGTTAGGAGCTTAAAATGTTCACTCGGTATGGATCAGCAAGTTGCACAAGCAGCTGTTATTTTGTTGGGTCTGGAGTTTAACAAACAGGACAACATTCGCGCTGTCATTAGGAACTTTTTAACAGATTATTCTCTTTCAGAACTTTCTACCTGCTCTTCACAGGTCATTAGCTTAATGAAAAGGATTTCTGCATCACACCCAGTTGCTGAGTAGCTGCTTTTGCTTCACTTAGTGTTCCCATTTTATATTTTTCAAAGCTATATAAAAGTTGTTTGGTTTCCTCTTCATAATGTTTCATCCACATTAGCATGTAGACTTGCATGCATATTGATGTGGAAAAGGCATTTTTTCCATTGCACCTGTTACAGTCCAATATTAGATAGCTTATCATGAAGTTAGGCACAGAAATGAGTCAGGCGGAGATATGCAGCTGCTTTATTGCTAACTATTACAAATACACAGCTGCTTAATTGGTTTTTTAGAATTTATGCTGACTGTTTTGTCAATTTTAATCTAATTCACTACTTTGCTGCTTTTACTGTAAATTCTTAGATTTTAGTTTGTTTTTTTTGCTGGATATTTTTCATGTGTATCTGGGAATTTCTTAACCCAGAGGGTTTCATATTTTTTGTGCAGTCAGAAAATTACTGAAAATTTTAGATGCATGTTTTAAATGATTCTTTAAGATTTTTTAAATAATTCATTTTACTCCGTGGCCTAAAAACACAAAGTTTGTTGTGCCTAACACAGACTTCACCTAATTTAGTATACCCTTCTCACTGACATTCCCTTAGAGTGCTGCTCTACGCATAAAAAATACATTTGTAATAAAATTAAACAACTAGTGTACCTGGTTGTTAGCTGCATGCTGCTCTTCCGATTTTTCCTCTGTCTACTGCTCTTCTTCTCCTACATCACTAAAGAAGTACAGTTTGGGTAAAATTCTGACTACAAACTGGCTCGTGTATGTGTGTGCCCTGGAATGAACTGGCACTCAACATTTATGATTTTTTTTTTGTCACATACAAAATCACACAGGAGTATAAATTAAAACAAAAAAATAATTTGAAGCCATGCCATGAACACAACATAGAATAGCAGACTAATCCAACAGTAGCAATAACAGAAAAAAAATCTAATAATGCTGTTTTTTTTTTAAAATCTGATGGCATATGGATACACATTCCAACAAAATCTTTCATTCCGAGGTTTCAGGCTGCAGGGCAGTCGGCCTGACTCCAGTAGCATAAGCAGTTTACTTCTGGAATGACTATGGCCTCTGGATATCCTGAGAGAGACTTGACCAAGCATTGCCTCATGAAGATATCATGCAGAGTGGGACGCAGGGTCTCAGTGGTGTGTTCAGCTTGTCAAATATCCCTCTGAAGAGATTTCTGCATCTGGATAGCGCTGCTACCATACCAGGCAGTGATGCACTCAATGAGGGTGCTCTCAATGGCTCCGTTGTAAAACGTCTTTAGCAAGTGAGTGGAGAGTCTTAACTTCCTTAATTGTTTAAGGTGGTAAAGTCTTTCTCTGCCTGTCTTTATTGATAAAAGAGTCTATATGTGTTTTCCATGTAAAGTTTTCAGCAAAATGAACCTCGAGGAACTATTTACCCTCTCTTCAGGCGTACTGTTTATAACAAGGAGAGCTTAATTTCTCTGTCGAACCTTCCTAAAGTCCATGACCATCTCCTTGGTCTTGCAGACATTCAGGTTTAAATGACAGGCCTGACAACACGTGCTCAATGCCAACCACTTCATCCAGGTATTAGCTGTTGTCTTCCCCCCAGCTATACTGTCTGCAAACGTCACAATGGAGTTAGAAGTGTATGTGGCTGTGCAGTCTAAGGTATTGAGAGTATACAGCAAATGACTAAGGACATGCCTCTAAAGTGCTCCTCTATTGACAATGAGGATGTTTGAAATGATAGTGCTCACCCTTACCACCTGGGATCGCCCGGTAAGAAAATCTAAGACCCAGCAGCAATTGGAAGTGCCGAATCCTAGGTTATGGAGCTTTGCAATCAGAATGGGGAGCAGTATGGTGCCGACCGATGAATTATAATCTATTAAGAGCAGCCTTACATAGCTCCCATGTCCGCTGTCCATGTGATTTATTGTACCTCTGCAATGGTGTTTGTACAGTAGTCGCCTGAATCGAGTGAAAAGCAAACTGCAGAGGATCTAAAATACTGGGCAGTGATGCACTGATATGGTCTTTAAAAAGCCTTTCAAAGCATTTCATCACTACAGATGTCAGGACCACAGGACCTGACCTACATAATTCTTTTCTTGACATACTGATCCATTTCAGAAAAGAACCGGTAGTAATAACTGCAGACATGGATGAAATGTTCTATTGTGTTATAGTGAGAGAAGGTTTCTGTGACATTAAGACAATGACACAACTAAAGACTTAACTGAATATCAGGTGTGAGATCATGTTTTTGGGCATAGTTCTTCCCCTGCAGTCGCTATCCATGGGCTGATACAAGATGCCGAATTATGAGCACAGATTGGAAACACATCAATTTTACAAAGGCATTTTTATGTAGATGATGATCTTATTGGGCGGCACAGTGGCGCGTTGGGTAGCGCTGCTGCCTCGCAGTTAGGAGACCCCCGTGTCTGCGTGGGTTTCCTCCGGGTGCTCCGGTTTCCTCCCACAGTCCAAAGACATTCAGGTTAGGTGCATTTGCGATTCTAAATTGTCCCTAGTGTGTGCTTGGTGTGTGTGTGTGTGTACACCCTGCGGTGGGCTGGCGCCCTGCCCGGGGTTTGTTTCCTGCCTTGTACCCTGTGTTGGCTAGGATTGGCTCCAGCAGACCCCCGTGACCCTGTAGTTAGGATATAGCGGGTTGGATAATGGATGGATGGATGATAGTCTTATTTCTCTGCCAACTGAATCTGAGGCCATTAGTCTATTAAAATGGACAAAAGTATCTTTGGTATAAAGTAAACTAAAGCTACAGAAGACTGCTTCAAACAGTGCTTTAGTGATGAAAACATTTCAAGCAGATGATCTAGCCAAAGCAAGAAAGACTTAGAATTATCCCAGCTCAAAGGAGCCTTGGACTATGTTGGGAAACAGAGTCAGATGCATTCACCTTTACAATTCCATAAGAAGAAAAACCATTTGTGCATCGTGGAGTTTTGTCCACAGTCAACAGCCTGTTTGACCTCCTTGCTCTGGTAGCACCAGGAACCACATAAGGGAGGCTTGGCTGTAAGAACTCTCCCGTGGCCCTGGTGAATGGGACACTCCACTTTCTCAGGATAAGTTAGGAGAGTGGAAGTTCTAGAAAGACACCCTACAGGACTTCAAAAATCTTCACATTCCACGCACATACATGGAATATCCCAGACAAAGTACACTGAGTTGCGTGTCTTCTCAGATGCCTCTAACAAGGCCGTTGGTGCAGTAGTGTACCTCAGAGATACCACAAACACTGTTATGGAAGTCTTCCAAGAAGAATATACTGTACATAGCAGGAAAAGTACTCCCCAAAAATAAATAAGAAAGAGTATTTTAAAAAGAAGCTTTATAAAAATGCATTTACAACATTAAAAAACCTAAACACTGCTTAACAAGTGAGGATACTGTGCCAGGCTACTTTATGCCATCAACCCTCATGTGAAATTAATTGGATTGGTTATTCAATGATTTTCCCGCAGTTCTGAGAAAGGCAGGCATTAACTGGACAAAACTGACAATGATAAGCACCATTTGATGATATCAGTTAAATTAAAGATTCAGGCAACCAAGTGGTTTAATCATTCTGGTCATCAACCAACTAATGACATTATTATAAGCAGCCATAAAAGTTATCCGCGTCTGGAAGTTTAAAACATGAGAAAGCCAAGCATGATAATCTAGAGTTAATCCCAATATTGCCCCTTGGCATCTGAAACCACCTGATTTTCTGTCTGTGCAATGTTGTCACCAATTAGACTCTTTCCTAATATTGGCATTATTACACAAGGGGAGGGAGATCAAATGCGCTGGCAGACATGGAGTTTGTGTTCTTGGAAATCTGTCAGAATACAAGCCAAAAAATTTCCCAGTATAACATAAATCACAACATTTTGAAACTATCAAGTAACCCCCACATGTAATTATTTCCTTTAATTTGAAAGAATATTTTCATGTCATGCTTTTTCAAAGTGCTATTTTCATAAAGTCATGACACTAATGGGTTTTTAATGTGACTTACTTTTAAAACACTGCTTTGCAAGATATGCTGGGTTGTTATGTTTAGTGGTGGCCAAAAATCTTGTTTAGATTGTGTCTCTATTTTAAAAAAAAAAAAAACATTTTTAGGAGAAGTTCCTTTCAAAGCAATCACTCTCTAGTGACAAGCAAGTCCTCTAGTGGAAACAATGCTACACGTCTTCAGATGTTAATTTACTGAATTCCTCATTCAGATTACGATGGATTGATGGATAAAATGTGATGACATCCTCAACCGAACAGCCTCATTTAAAATGTTTTAAAAATGGAAAAGATTCCCATGGAGCAATGGGTCAAGTGAATATAAAGGGTGTTATATTAATAGAAAGTTTGTCAATCAAGGATTTGTTAGCAGTGTGTTACTATTTGGTGGAAACCATCACTTACTTTCTAGCATTTGGAAGTGATCTATCGGAACTATTGTATACCGATTTTACAAAAAGCTATCTTACTGCCTGGTGACTCTTTACAAACTCATAATTAATGAGATTCTGGCTATGATCAATACTGTCTTTACATTTCACTAACTCACTGTCTTGGCACATTTCCAAGGGGCTGTTGGCACCATTCTTGATTTATTGTTTGCCTGCTCATTTCATTACATTGCCCAGCAACTCCACACAATAAAACATTTTAAAAATAGTATTAGGGTTGATTACACTAAAAATGGGTGACAACAACCTTAGGATTTAGTATGCTGTACTAATGTCTGAATTTAGTTATTGTAATGTTCAAGGATGTTCATGGAATTCTGAATTTACCTCGATCTTCTGTTCTGGGTACCTTTGCCTTAATTCATGACTCAAGGTCTATCTTGATCACGTTTTTTTTTTATTATTTCAGATGTTAGTACATACAGTGCTCTCCATAATATTTAGGACAAAGACACATTTTTTTTCCTTGATTTACCTCCCTGCTCCACAGTTTAAAATTACAAATCATACAATTCAGACATGATCAAAGTGCACATTGCAGACTTTCATTTAAGGGTATTTGCTTACATTTCGGTCACAAGTAGAAATGACAACACTTTTTATACATGGTTCCTCCCATTTCAGGGCACCATGATTTTTGGGACATAGCAGTGGTAGGTCTATTACAGCAGTCATATTTAGTACTTTATTGTATATCTCTTACATGCAATGACTGTTTGAAGTCTGTGATTCAGAGACATACCCAGGTGCAGAGGATCTTCTCTGGTGATGCTCTGCCAATCCTTAAAAGCAGCCATCTTCAGCCTCTGCTTGTTTCTGGGTCTTGTCTCCTTAAGTTTTTTCTTCAGCATATGCAAGGATGCTCAATTGGATTTAAATTGGTTTACTGGCTTGGCCATTCAAGAATTTTCCATTTTTTATCTTTGAAATACACCTGTGTTGCCTTAGCAGTGTGTTTGGGATCATTGTGGTATTGTAGGATGAAGCACTGTCCAATGAGTTTGAAGACATTTCCAGGAACTTGAGCAGATGAGATGTTCCTATACACCTCAGAATTCATTGTGCAACTTCTGTCAACAGTTACATCATCAATGAAGGCTACTGAGTGTAGATTGATCCATAACAATGTTAAATTTAATCATCTAGAATTAAATCTACAACACAATAAAGTGTGTAGAAAGTGAGGGGGTCTGATATTTTCTGAATTTCTGGTTAATTCAGGTAAGGCATAAACACAAATTCTCTCATGTTTTTTCTGTGAATGTTCTTCAATTTATCATGTTTTAGAAGCTGACTAAATATGGTGTTTCAGTGCAGTGTAGAAATTTAGGATTTTGCTTCCTCGGTAAAGCAATAACCACTCACTCTATCTGCCATGTGTGTTTAACTTTATTTAATTTAGTGCCTACTGGACAAAAATGACATAATCAAGCCACATTCTTGAGTGAAAGTCTAATCTGTCCATTTAAACTTATACCAGATATAAGTGATTGACATTAAATTGGAATTCAGTACTACATATTAAAATAGCTTGCATTTGACCTGAAAAAGTTGGATGTCATGTGGTTTTGTTTGTTTGCACCAAAATTTGATCAGTGTCATATCTGTGGAAAAATCACATTTGGTCACATCAGAGTAATAGTATAAATGTGAAATTCTATGAAATTCTGGAATTAACAGTTCATCTACCTAACAGGAAAGGGAAAATTCAAGGCTGTACATTCTGATTCCATCTACTGTATATGAATTTCTTTATCTGCTAGTACATCCATTATTATTAAACAAGTGGGAAAGCTGCAGGGTTGTTTTGTATATGTAAAGAACTTTATCAAGACACTGACTAAATAAAAGAAAAGAGAATTACAGGCCCAAGTACTTTTTACCTACTGTTAAAAGTTTTGGTGCTCTCTTAAGGTGTGGAATGAATTTTCCTGGCATGATCTAAGCCTACTGTTTTCCTTACAGGACAAGGCAAATAGTAATAAATACAAAGTATTTCTGTATGATCAGGTTCATCATATAGTCAATTATTTCTATGTTGATTGTAGTGGAATCTTTCAAGACGACAGTGACTCCATCCACAGGACTACGATGAGAAGTATCTATCATTAACATGCTAGTCAATTTCTGAGTGCTCATTGGAAAAGGAGAAGTCTTTGAGAGAGTTTTATCATGAGTCTCTTGTCATATTCTACTTGTATTGTGCAAATTAAAATGAATATAGAGGCCTCCGGATTATGGTCTCCCTATTGCTATATGTATATTAGCTTAGTTTTAAATGCATGCTTTCAAAGTGCATTTAAAACATGAGAAAACCACGGCTGAAGCACACCTCTTTAATTCCTGCTCGCCTTTATACATTCAACTGGAATGCAAACAGATATATAAATGTGCTTATTGACATGCACAGCTAACAGTATAAACCTCTGTTCCTCAACCTTAGGGTTGCCTGCTATGTAGATGAGGCTGTGAGAGATTTCCATGAACTGTTACGGATCCCTCCAGTATTGTAGGCAGGGAAATTTGACGTGCACTACATTAAAAATGCTAAAATTGGTTTTGAAACGTAATTTCCATATATTCAATTTGGAGTTCCCTTTATGTTCATTAAAATATTAGTTGGCAGTTACATTCTGAAAGTAACCGTGAAATCTTGAATGTTTGTAAACCAAATAGAAAGTGCCAAACCAAAAAAGGCCAGTTTTGTGCTACAGTATATTGATCAAGAAAATGGTTGCTAGCATTATATGTTTTGGTTAATAATCCAGCAAAATGAATATAATTTTGACTATTAGAAACATTAAGACATGAACAGGCCATTTAATGCTACAAAACTGGAGGCAGTTCCTGATCTGCCACATTGTGGGGGCCTCCCCCCTTAGGCTCAACATAAAGATGACAAGGAAAATACCTAGTGGAACATTAAAACAATCTAGACAAGAACAGGCCGTTCAGACCAACAAAGCTTGCCAGTCTTATCCACTCAATTCTTCCAAAATAGCATCAACTATAGTTTTGAAAGTCCTTAAAGTCCTACTGTCTGCCACACTACTTGGCAACTTATCCCATGTGTCTATGGTTATCTGTGTGAAGAAAAGCATCCTAATATTTATGGAGAATTCACCCTTAATAGTTTTACAACTGTGTCCCCATGTTTTTGTTGAACTAATTTTAAAGTAACAGTCTTGATCCACTCTACTAATTCCCTTCATAATTATAAACACTTCAATCATGTCTCCTCTTAATCTTTTTTTGCTTAAACTGTAAAGGCTCAGCTCTTTTAATCTTTTCTTATAATGCATCCCCTGTAGCCCTGAAATCAGCCTAGTCGCTCTTCTCTGGCTCTTTTCTAGCACTGCTATGTCCTTTTTTGTAGCCTGGAGACCAAAACTGCACACAGTACTCAAGATGAGGCCTCACCAGTGCATAATAAAGATTGAGCATAACCTCCTTGGACTTGTACTCCACACATCGTGCGATATGGCCTAACATTCTGTTTGCCTTCTTAATGGCTTCTGTACACTGTCTGGAAGTTGACAGTGCCAAGTCCACTATGACTCCTAAATACTTCTCATAAAGTGAATTTTCAATTTTGAGACCTCCAATTCAGTATTGAAATCAAAGATTTGTACTTCCTACATGTAATATTTTACATTTTCTTACATTAAATTTCATCTAGCATATTCTGCCCAAGCCTGTATGCTGTCCAAGTCCATCTATCTTCCAGTCCTCCTAGCTTAGAATCATCTACAAACGTAACCAGCTTGTTATTTATATTCCTATACAAATCATTTATATATATTAAAAACAGCAGCAGCCCTATCTGACCCCCAAAGGACACAACTCTTAACTTTACCGATTTCAGATATGGCTCCTTGCACCATCACTCTCTGCTTTCTGTGCTTGGGCCAGTTTTGCACCCACACACTACACCCTGAACTCCCACTTGTTCTAGTGTCCAACATCTCATGTCGCACCTTCTCATAAACTTACTGAAAGTCAAGACTAAATAATATTGCAATAAAACACGACCGCCCTCTTCTGATCCCATGCTGGCTGTTCTAAATCTTTTCCTTAATAATTCTTTCCATTAATTTACCTGTGATGGACGTTATGCTTACTGGCCAATAGTTGCTTGGATTTGCTCATTCACTGTTTTTATATAACAGGATGATACTTGCCATTTTCCAGTCCATTGGAATTTCGTCAGTGTGTAGTGACTTCCTAAAAATATATGTCTACAATGTATATATGTACTCACTAACCTCCTTAAGCACTTGAGTATAAATATTATCTGGTCTCCCTCTACAATTTCCAAATCACTCAGTACCTCCTTAGTATTCCATATTACCGCTGGGAGATTATCTAATTCCTCACATATGAAGACTTCAGAAAAATGCAAGTTTAGAGCATCTGTTGTTCACTGCCAGTACTTTTTGAATTCCCCTTTACTATTCTTCACTGTTATTTTACTGTTAAATATGAAAGAATCTCTTTGGGTCATGTTTTGCCTTATGTGATATTTTCCTCTCTAACTGCCTTTTAGCCTCTCTAATATCCTTCTTAATGGTTACCATCATGTTCTCATATGCACTACGATTCACATTAGGTTTTTTAATCTTATACACCTTTCACTGCTGTTGTTTTCTTTTGCAGCTTCTTTTACAACTTTTTATGAACACACTGCAGAGTTTTTATTTAATTTCCTACTTATCCCAAATTCAGGTATGTACCTGTCCTGCATTGAATGTAAAATATTTTTAAACATGTTACACAGCTCTTTGACCGTTTCTATATTTAAAAACTTAGACTTTGCCGCATATGTTCAAAATTTGCTTTATGAACTTTAAACTCAACAGCTTCAATCTTTGCATCTACACTCTTCCAAAACACTGAGAACTGTATTATATTATGGTCACTTGACCCTAGTGGTTCAGTCACCGCTACACCCACAATTCTATCCTGATTATTACAAAATACTACATCTTGACAGGCTTCCCCCTGCACTGGTGCTTTAACATACTGTGTTAAAAAACAGTCACTCGTTACTTGTAAAAGCTCCTGTTCTTGTACTCCCCTGTTTGCAAAATGAGCTCAGTTAATATTTGGATAGTTGAAGTCTCCAATGACTTTAATATCCACCTGTACTCTCACCTTTTTAATATTATTAAAAATATGCACATTGAAATGAGTGTCTGCATTAGGGGGTCTATAACACATTTCTAAAATAAGGGCTCTTTACCTAATGCTTCCTAGACAAATCCAGATGTCCTTACTAATAATATGTGGCTCATCATCCAACTGAAGAAGAAATTCATTTGAGTTCTGTTGTCCATAAACAGCAACCACCCACATCTTTTCTGTTGTGTCTATCCTTCCTTAAAAATGTGTACCTCTCTATGTTATACCCATCCCCATCTTTGCCAGGTTTCTGTTATTGCTATATTATAATTATGTTCAGCTACATACAACTGCAGCTTGTATTTTGAATAATTCTAGCATTACGCTATTTTAATGTGTTACTTATTTTACTTTTGCACTAAAGTTTTGCATTAGAATTTACATTACTATGCATATTTGTTTTCACACAATTTCTCATCCCTTCATGTGTCATTCTGAACCTGGCCTGTCCTAAAATTCCTGGCTGACTCCCAATTCTGTAGTTTAACCAAACCTCAACTAACCTACTCATACGCCTACTCAACACATTGGTGCGCCTCTACTTCAAATGTAACCTGTCACAGCAGAACAGGTCCCATTTGTTCCAAAAGGAGTCCCAATGCCCCATAAATCTATAACCCCTTTATCCTACACCAAGATTTCAGCCACGCAGTAAACCTTCTAATCGCCTCAATCTTACCTGCACTGGCGTGTGACAAAAGCAGAATTTCGGAGAAGACCATCTTGTTAGTTCTACTCCTCAGCCTGGCACCTGACTCTTTAATGGATTACAGAACTGTCAGCCTGCCTTTATGTATGCCATTTGTTCCAACATGGAAAATGACAACTGGATCCACCCTTCCTCTAGCCAAGAACCTATCCACCCTTCCAGGGAGGTCTCCCACCTGTGCATGTGGAAGGCAATAAAATGTGAACAGCTCTCTCTAGAGCTAGCCTGCACTTTAATCCCCCTAATAACTGAGTGCCCCACAGTCACAACCTCTCTCTTTTTGGGGATTGGTATTGAGGTATCCTTTTAGGGCTCCTCATGTCAGCCAACACCCTCAGAGTTTTCCGAGACACTGTTCAACTCTGCAATTGGAAAACAGTTTGACATTTCCAAGTCTAGGATTGATGCCCCCAGACAGTGAGCATCCTATTCTTTATGTCTACATCCGACTGTGATCCGCCAACCTTTACCTAATTAGTCTGGAGTTTCCTTCTGTGCCACCTTAGTGGTGCACACCATCTCCATAAAGGACACATGGGACAGGTCTGCCATTTATCTACTATAATACAGGCCAGTCAACTCCCCCTCCTGTTCAAGGTGCTGGATCAGCATACACCTCCTGCAGATCTAGCCTTCAGGTAGGATTATTTCTTCATTCTATTGACTCCACCTTGAAACTGAATATCTGCAATTGAAACTGACATTGAACCTGAAACTCTTGACGTGTAAATGAATATGGTACAAATTCAGGAGTATCAAGAAAAACAAGGAGAAAAAAAAGCCTAAATGCCTGCTGTGTGGTAGTGTACTCTGCACAGACAATAGGAAGTCAAACAAACTGAAAAGACACTTCAAGACAACTCACAAGGAATATTTGTCAGTCAGCCAAAATACCGGAGTACAAGCCAAAATCTTTTTTGAAAGAAAATGCGATGAATGATATAGGAAGCATATGCAGTTTTTTAAAACCCAAGACAGTTAACTGAGGCCTTTAAGAGGAGTGTGTCTTTTATAATTAGATAACATATTGTTAAAGCAAGAAAGTCACATACTATTACTTGAGACTGTGATACTACCAGAAACTAATGACATGGTAAAGATGGTGTGCATAGAGGTAGAGGCACAAAAATGGAAGGAAATACAATTATCAAAGAATACAGTGAGATGGAGAATGGATGCCATTGCGCACAACTGAGAAGGCATTTTCTCTGAATGACTTCAACTACCATCAGCCTAGCCCTTTAGGTGGACAGGTTGGGAGCTTGCACAGCGCGCTGCCTCACCCACCACACAACGAACCACCTGGATTGGGACCCAATTGCAGTGGGTGGCACCTCAGCAACACACAGGATAACAGCAGATAAAAGGAAAAATCCAAATGTGTTGACTTTGTCTGCTACATACATCAGAACACCATTCATGAGGACATTCAGTAATACCAACAAATTCCATGGCATGAGACAGGTTAGATTTTGCACTGTCAGACCTTTTGCCTTAGCAGGTTCTACACTTCTAAATATGTAAAATACAGCATGAATAACTTGCATAACAGTGTGTTCGTATACATTACGTATTTGCATAGGTCTTGAAAAAAATGTTTCTTTATTCTGGAAAAAACATAGGCCCCAGAGCAGGAGACAGTCTTAAGTGCTGCTGATTTATAAGAGGATGCAGACCCCTTCCGCTTATCTTGTTGTGTATACAGCTAAATTTTTCAGTGAGGGCCAACACCTTCAAAAAGTATTAAAACAAGGTAAAATTAAGATATATTTACTTAATTTGATGTGCCCTCTACGTAAGAGTTTGCGTAATTGTTTGTCTGCTATTGTAAATGTTTGCATTTAAAATGAATCATAAGAGATCTGAAATTCTGTACTGGTACCCCTCTTCATTTTCTCTACAGCATATGCATTCCTCCTTATCTAAAGGTAAGCAAGCCCCATGATATTATCAATGTTGATCTTCTTGTCTACAAATAATGAGTTAGCAAAATCAAGTCTCTTTGGCAACTCTTTCTGGACTTAAACATTAGCTGTTACAAGAAGGAGGTCAAATTTCAGCTTAATTTAAACTGAAGTGAAACGACGAAGAGCAAAAATGTACTGTAGTAGTGCAGATGCATCACCATCACAATATACTCTCGTTAGATCTTAAACTGAGACCATTAAGTCACTAAAGGTGCATCTTCTGTCATACTTTTCAGGATCTGGTAATATCTGAGTGCTGGTTTCATACAACTACTAATATTAAATGTATATTGATATTTTATTTTCATTAAGATGTATTATTTATATTTTCATTCTTTAAATAGCTAAGTGTCACTGCTATCATTACACCTCTTGCTTGGTGGCACATGACCTTATCTACATCATTTTCAATGAAAACTCATGGTACCTTAAACACATGAACAACACTATTGTTAGGGGATATTTCAAAAGAAATTCAAATAACTAGACATTTTTACTAAACATATTTCAAGAACAAATTTGATTGTTTTCTTGTTTTGACAGTGTGACAATAGATGGCGCTATACCAGTGCTAACATGACACAGGCAGACACGGGAGGCACACCTGCTAAAAACAAGAATTCTTTTTATTTTTCTTCGCTTGTGTGGAACGTCTTCCCCGTCCCCACAACATAGTCCAAAGCAACTCTCCTAAGCTTCTCCGTCAAGCTTAGTCCCTCTCCTCCCAACTCCGGCTTTGGAGTGGTGACTGCTGGCTCCTTTTATAATGCCCCAGGAAGTACTCCAGGTGCTCGTTGACCTGCTTCCGGCAGCACTTCCGGGTGTGGCGGAAATCCCGCCCAAGTGGGCTCAGCAGCTGTTACAGCATCCCCTGGCGGCAACCCTGGATCCCAACAGGGCTATAGATAACTCCAACTCCCATGAAGCCCTGCAGGAATCCAAGGCACCACTGCAACCCATGGGGGCTGCCATCTAACGTCCTGGGGAAGGTACTGTGCTGCTCACGCTTGCTCCCCCGGTCTTCCCAGTGAAGAGGTGTTCTAGCCTCGGGTAAGGACCCAGGCTGTTTGTGACAACAGTTTCAATTTGTGTTGTCCAATCTAGACAGACCAAATAAAATGCAGCGAAGGGCAGACAAAGAAAACAAGCACATGGCATTAAAATGACAAGAGGCCCTATCATTAGCCTAAAACAATGAAGTAAACTACATCCTTCAACTGATTGGCTATATTAAGTTAATACTGAGAAAGTTTTACATTTCTTCCTCAAGTGTAGAAAGTGCACTTATACAGTGCTTATCAAAAAAATCATTGAGACTTAACTGGTGGCCTCTCTCACTTGTCTTCTTCTCGCATAGTCACTGTCTTCATGGACGGCCTGCTCTAGGCAGATTAACAGTTATGCTATACTGCATTTCTTAATGACTTACTTAATTGGACTCCAAGGGATAGTTACTGACTCATTGATCAACAAATTGAAAGTGATCAAAATGAAAACATCATTGCAAAGTGGTCTACATTAATTACAAATATAAAACACAAAATAATTGATCAAACAAGTATTCTTCCACTTTAAAATAACTCATCTAAAGTGGATTCAGGTCGTGATTTTTAATAAACTTGCAAACCTTTCTGAAAACATGTTTTCACATTATCATTAAAAGGTTATGTGTAAACTAAACCTCAGATATGGCAAATTTATCCAGTGCCACATGGGGGTATGCCCCCACATTCTGACTGGTGAAGAAGTCTCACATAGGGGTGACGAGAAAGAAAAGGTGGGGCCTAATCTACTTCCCACCTGCTTCTATGATCACTGTGGAAGCTGTTTCTTTTGTTTAAAAGGGGGCACCGGTGGAAACATTGCCCCTAGCATTTCTCCAATATGTCGGAGCTGCCTCTGGGCTGCCAGTGGACATCGTATGCTCCCACTTGTTCTTTTGTTTCTTGCAGAGGCATTGTTGGTGATATGGACTTTGAGGACACACCTCTGTGCTGTATTGACCCTCTCATGGGACTGGACACACTTCCGCTTAAGGGGGAAGATATGTAGATGTCACATGGGCTGGATGGGCATTCCGGCCGGGAAAGAAACAGGAAGCAGACCTGGAAAGAAGAGATGGACGGACAGCACCTGTAAAAGAAGAGGTATCGCTGGGGAGTTTTTATTCCCCCAGCATGCTAGATGGCAGCAGTACTGGATATCCACACCCAGTGGGAAGCCAGCACGGCATGCCGGGAAATGTAGTCCAGCAGTGCAGCCCTGTTGGGGTCACTGGGTGCCACGAGAGTGTGCTGCAAGGAGGCAAGCTCCTTATTATAGTGGACTTCCGTGTGACCCGGAAGTGCTTCCATCGGGCAATCACCCTGGCACTGGTAGTACTCCTGGGTCTGCAATAAAAGGGACGTCACTCCCTTATCCAGGCGTGTCAGAGTTGGGAGGTAGAGAGGCAACACTTGACTGGAGAAGGGCAGTGCGGTGGTGAGAGAGAGTTATTGGGAGGAGAGAAAACCTGTGTTTTGTGCTTGTGTAACATATTTGAGGTGATTTGGTTAATAAACCTACCTTTATTTGAACTTGGGACTGTGCGTATGTGTTCGTGTTGGGGTTTGGGCTCTTGGCATCCTGGTTTCGATCACACCAGTTAAAATGAAATCCACAGTACAACAAAGTGTACAGAAAGGGAAGGGGACTGAATGCTTTCTGAATCCAGCAGTGTAGCCAATTGGTTTTAGAAGTGACATAATGAAGGTCACATGTCTGAGTTCAAGGGGTTTCAGTCCATTGTAATATAAATGCATCGCTATCTGGAAGGTGCAACATGTGGTCAGACAGTATTGTGGCCTAAACTGCAAAGACAATAGAACACTCCAGGCAGCTCTGTGCAAAGGTCATTGAAAAACACAAGTCAGGGAATGGGCACAAGAAAATAGCCAAGTCACTGAATATCCCTTGGACTCCAGTTAAATCAATCATTAAGAAATGGAAAGAGTAAATCTGCCTAGAGCAGGCTGGCCACAAAAAAAGGCCCTCAGTTAAATCTCAAGCATTTAATTTACATCGCTTTGCAGAGATCTGTTTTCAATTGACATAAAAAAAGAGTCTTTTTCTGTCGATCAGAAATTAAATCCTCTGTGATTCAATGATGTATAGCAATTGTGGTCTCTGGCTTGTGCCTCCTCCAGACCGAGAGGGGGCATCCGTCCTGGTTATGCTGGGGGCCTCGGGTAGAGGGCTTGGAAGCCCAGCCCTGTAGGGACCCGTGGCCACCGCCAGGCGGCGCCCCAGTGCCTGATTATCCCGAGAGCCCAGCACTTCCGCCACACCAGGAAGTGCCGGGGGGAAGACAACAGGGGACACCCCGACGGCTTCCGGGTGCACAGCCGGCACTTCCGCCACACGGGGGTGTGTCCGCGGGAGATTGCCGGGAAGCAACTGGAGCCCATCCGGGTTCCTATAAAAGGGCACTGTGGTCCCTGGCCGGGGCTGGAGCCCAGCCAGGACGCCCGGAAGGACGGGAGGAGGGCTTGTGCCTCCTCCAGACTGAGAGGGGGCCCCGTCCTGGTTATACTGGGGGCCTCAGGTAGAGGGCTTGGAAGCCCAGCTCTGTAGGGACCCGTGGCCACCGCCAACCGGCGCCCCGGTGCCTGACTATCCCGTGTGGTACCCGGCTGGGGCTGGAGCCCGGCCGGGACGCCCAGGAGGACCGGAGGCGTCCGTCCTGGTTATGCTGGAGGCCTCGGGTAGAGGCCTGATTATCCCGAGAGCCCAGCACTTCCGCCACACCAGGAAGTGCCGGGGGGAAGACGACAGGGGACAAAACCAGCATAACCAGGACGGACGCCCCCTTTCGGTCTGGAGGAGGCACAAGCCCTCCTCCGGTCCTCCCGGGCGTCCCGGCCGGGCTCCAGCCCCGGCCAGGGACCACACAATAAAATGTGAAAACTTCCAAGTGGGTGAATATTTCCATAAGCACTGCAATTCTACCAATAACTATAACCTGAAGACAACATGGCATGAAGTCAAATCAGGTGTATTCTCTCCTGTGTGCATATTACAATGAAATTCTTACTTGTATGTCTCCCCAGAACAGCTGACAAAAATACAATATAACTGTATATATTTGAAGGAATAGGATTAAATATAAAGTATACATAGCTAAATGTAATATATATTTGCAAGTGTGCCTACTGTGTTTATATAGTTATGTTACAATATTTGCTCATATGATTGACTGTTCAACAATGTTATGACCTGTGGATAGAAACTGTCCCTGAATCTACAGATACAGTATGTGTGTGTGTCAATAACTCCATTTGACTGAAGGAAGGATTGAGAAAAGTGGCTGTGCGGGACGGCTGAACTCTATAATTATCCTGTTTGCCTTTCTAAGATAGAGAGTGTTGTATATGTACAAAACAGGTGGCAGCTCAATGCTGGCAATATTCTGTGCCACCCTTCACCATCACCGTCAGTGCTTTAGAGATTTGAGCCAAACAGGTGCCATACCAGGATATGATACAGCCAGATTGGATTGACTATATTTCTATAGCAGTTTGTTGATGAAATATAGAGAAATATTAGCTGCCCTTAGAGGAAGTAAGGGTGCTGGTGAGCCTTTCTGACAAGAGCCAAAAGGTGTTGTGTCTACTTCAGATCATCAGTGATAGTCACTAAAAGAGGTTTAAAGCTGACCACTCTTTCAACGCCATCCCCTCAAATGTAATTGAAGTGTGGTTTGCATTCTGCTTTCTGATATCTATGATTAACTCCATGTGTTTATGACATTAAGGGTAAGATTGTTGTCCTGGCACCACTGAGTCAGCAGATAGACCTCTTCCCTGGAAGCTGTCTTGTCATTGTTAGGTGACCAGGATCGTGGTGTCATCAGCAAAATTAATAATGGAGTTGAAGCTTTCCAGAAGGGAGATCAGCTAATTACCCTGTGGCATGTCTGTGTTGAGGGTCAGCATGGAGGATGTGATGCTGCCAGTCTGCACATGCTGTTGTCTGTTGGTCAGGAAGTCAAAAACCCAGTTCTAATGGGTGGTGCTAAGTCCAAAACCAGTAGTTTGGTGGTCAGCTTTGGCAGTACAGCAGTAATAAAAGCTGAGCTGTAATCTTTAAACAGGTCTCTGGCAAAAGTTTTGATATTTTAGAGGTGTGCCAGGATAATATGAAGAGCAAGGGACTGGTTGAGACGATACACAAACTAGCAGTGATCACAACTCTCTGAAATATTTTATTTACTGTGTCCCTGTAACCAGTCTCTTAAAGCACTTCATTACGACTGGGGTGAGTTAAAGTGAACTGGTTATAAAACACAATAGAAAGGACCATATAATGTGATTGTAATTATGCATTTAAGACAATGCCATGTGCAGATTTATATCTGAATTTTTAAACCAGCCTGATTGTTTCATTTCGAGTGTATGCCAGTCATACCTGATCTAAATAATGTGTATGACCACAATGTTGTTAGATTAACAGAACTCCACACCCTTCAACAGCATATTGTATATGACAAAGACACTCCTATCTACTACTCCTCTCTGTGTATGTAGTGAGAAGTCAAGCAAAATGACACCTTTTATTGGGTAAACTAAAAAGATTACAATATGCAAACATTCGAGGCTAATTGATTACATCTTGCCTGAAGAAGGGGCCTGAGTTGCCTCGAAAGCTTGCATATTGTAATCTTTTTAGTTTACCCAATAAAAGGTGTCATTTTGCTTGACTTCTCACTACATTCATAATTGCTAACACGGTACAACACCCTAGTAATCCTCTCTGTGTATAAAATTCATGACAACAGATGAATGTGTAATCAAGGTTTAGGGCTGCATATTCAAAAGCATGTTTAATTACCAGTGTTAGCGTTTGTTTTAATATAGCAGCTGGGCAAGACATTGCAGCTGTCATTTTAAATACTGTTTTCTTGTTCTTAATTTAAATGGACCTTTTAATAAAATCCCCATGTGATGCACTGGAGCCCCGTTCAGTTCTCTTTCTAGCCTTTGCACCCAGTTCTACCAGGACAGGCTCTGGTCCTCTGTTACACTGAAATGTGGATATCAGACTGTTATTTTCTCTCAGAAAACTGTTTTTGCTGCTTTCTGAAAACTATCTTTTATTAAAGCAAATATTTTATGTTATCATAACTCATTCACAATTTTTATTATTATTGTTGAGGGTTTTTTTTTGTTTCATTTCTATTTTCTGTATGTCACAAACATAGACAGGTATTTGTTTGCTCTTACCATATTAGTACAAAAAATAAATAGATTTGGTGTGGCATATTGGCTCAATATATAGTGCTGCTCCCTCACGTTTGCATATTCTATCCTTGTGTGAGTTTTTTTAGCTGCTCTAGCTTTCTTTCTTTCTACAGCTTAAAGGTAAGCATTTTAGTTGAACTAATGCCTCAACATGAATCTGTTCTCAGTAAGTGTGCCCCGGTGTCCATTCCAGGGTGGGCAGCTGCCTTGTACTCCAGCTAGGTCTCCTGGAGCTGCCAGACAGCAGCATTAAGCACTTTTTAGCTCTGGTGAATGATGCAAGCACCTAAAATTAAATTATAGATTTATAGAACATGTGTGAATTAATTTGCTTGGTTTCCTCTCTAGGGTTCATTTCTGCTTTGTTCCCATGTGTTTATTCAGAAGAGTGGGTTTATACATTTTGGTAGAAGAATAAAAAAATGTAATTATTCTCCACAACTGCCACTTACTCTCATGGCTAATAGACAAGAATAAGTAATTTACTTATTACATCTAAGTGTTGAAAGCATCTTTTTCAATTATTTTTTTTAATCCAGTAAATGCTTCAGAAGCTCCAATTCACATAATAAGGGAGGAAACATGCCCATATTGTTTGAACAAATGTGACAAAGAGGAAAAGTCACTCATCAAAGGTCTGAATTTTGTGTTAAGACATCAAAACTATTGCCACTCCCTTAACACTGTGGATGATGCAAAACTATGGAATGATTGCATGTGCTTTACACCAGATGTGTGTGGGGGTTTATTCAGTTGGACAACCTGAACTGTCTTTCAGCTCTTTAAAAAACTCTTATTGGGTGGTAATAGAAAAAAACAAAAAGAACTGCCTGCACCTGGGAGGACACAACTTGACAAACACTCACAAAAATATAGCATTTTCAGCGTTAATCTTAAATTAATTACTTTTATAAACTGGCAGATGAGGTTATCAAAAACATGGCAAAATAATTAATGGAAAAAGATGTTATGGCAGAATTTTTTAAAACATATGCTGAAATTAACCCATGTATTTTTTTATTTCATACACATTCAAGCTATGAGATATCACTGATATTGAAAACATAAAATGCACCACCAGGTTTAACATCACTTCTATGTCTTTATGACATCCGAGACACTTAAAGGTTACTGATTTGCATATTAGAAGTAGGAAATGTAAGGGATGGTGACGCTGTCACTAAGAGTGAAACCCCCCACGTTAGAATGATCCTCAATTGCTTGGGTGTTGCCAGCACAATTAAACACAAGCAGCAGATGCTTTCACCAGGCAGCCAAATAAGAATGGAAAAAGAAATTATTTTATTCTTCATTCAACCCCTGAAGCCAAACTGTAAATGGTTATATTTGTTATACTTTTGCAGTTTAGCCAGCCTGGAGTCAGTTTTTATAATTATTTTTTTAAGTAGATGCCTCTTTACCTGAGAAGGTTGCAATGAGTAGCGTTGCTGCCTCACAATTTTACAGACCAGTCATTCACTTTTCCATTCCGCTCTTCTCTCTCCTGGGGCCTCATGTATAAACGGTGCGTACGCACAAAAATGTTGCGCACGAACGTTTCCACGTTCAAATCGCGATGTATAAAATCTAAACTTGGCATAAAGCCACGCACATTTTCACGATAGCTCCAACCCTGGTGTACACAAGTTCTCCGCTCGGTTTTGCAAACTGGCAGCACCCAGCGTCAAAGCAGTGCTACTGTTCCAGTGTGGTTTCCCTTTCTTTTTTAGATCCACATCCCTGACGTGGCTTTATAAATACACTGAAATTAACCGTATACTGTTTATTAGTTTAATGTTGTGGAAGCTGGCCTGGACACAGACAGGTGGACACCGATGGTTCAAACACCCACACGTGTTTATTATACACACTCTATTTACAGTGAAGCACACAACCCCAAACTCCCCCAAAGTCCGGGCCTCTCTATCCAATGCCTTCTTCAGGCTGCATCCACTCCACTCCACCAAGACCTTGTCCTCTGCACTCCCGACTCCAGCCATCGAGTGAAGGGAGGCAGCCCCTTTTATCCCCACCCGGATGTGCTCCAGGTGCCTCCCGAGTAGCTTCCGCCGGCACTTCCCAGTGTGGCAGAAGTACCGGCTGTGCACCCAGAAGCACTCCGGGTGTCCCTGGTATTCTTCCCCCCAGCACTTCCGGGTGTGGCAGAAGTGCTGAGGGCCAGGGCTCCTCAGGCAGTGGGGCACCCCCTGGCAGTGACCACGGTCCCCTATAGGGTTGAGCTTCCAGGCTCAGTTTCCGTGGTCCCCAAAACTACCAGGGCAGTCAACCCCATGTGGTCTGGGGGAGGCGTTAGCCCTCTACCAGTCCTCCTGGGCATCCCCGCTGGGTACCACCCCCAGCCACCTGTGACAATGCATCTCATTGTAATTAACCAGTAACCATATAATGGTCCACAGAATGGTCAAACTATTCTAAATACCATAGCTGCTTTAGCATTGTTACTCTCACTGCACCTTCTTCTTCTTTCATCTGCTCCCGTTAGGAGTTGCCACAGCGGATCATGTTTTTCCTTATTGCTCTCACTGCACCACTCAGAGTATTTATATCACTGTATCTGAGTGTGGAATCACAGCTCTACAGCAGCTAATCTGAAAGAGAATTATTGATATACAGCATCAAGCACACGCTGCCTCAGCCATGCTGTCTATTGAACTGTTCTCACACGCAAACGCTTCAGAACCTTTCCTGTACTGACCTTGCGGTTCAGAAACAGTTTCATCCCAAGAACTATAAACACACTCAATCAGTCATCAAGTGCTCCTTGTAGAACTGTTGGTACTTATAAGTACAATCACCTTACTGTAAATTTGCGATAGTTATAATATTGCACAACCTGAGCCACTTTATAAAGTGCGTATGTACATATGATGACAATATCATTTTTAAGATGAAATGCAGCAAAATATGTTTATTATACAGATAAAACTTTAACTTCATTTAAATAATCGATATTGTTAATAGTTAAACATGTGAGGGCACGGTGCCGCAGCGCTAGTGAGGAGCTGGCGCCTCGTTCAGGGATTGTTCCTGCCTCGCGCTGTATTCTTGCTGGGGCTGGCGCGACACTGGAAGGATAGATGGATGGAATAATTAAACATGTACTATGAAGATATTTCAGTGTTCCTTAAAAGTTTTGAAGAATCAGCGTTCTAAGCTTACAGATGGCACAGAGCTGATTGTCTGGTGACTGGTTACTTGGAGAAAGAAAAGGAAGGACAGGAACTGGAGGTTTGAAAGAGACAGTACTGCTGCAATAAATTATTTCATCGAAGGTTGCACATGGCGCAGCAAGCATCTTGCGTGAGGCATGAACAATCACTGCGCCACAGTGTTCCCATGTTTAATAACATGCTTTAACCCCTATCATCATGGAAATAATATCAAGTATACATCTCAGTATTTTAATTATTTAGAGAGCTGTAATATCACAAATGTAACGGATTCTGTGTCCTGTCGGAGGAAGAGAACGCCCGTTAAAGAAGCACATAGTGATTCACACACATAGAACTCATAGAAGATCAAATACAAAACAAAGCATTTAATGTGCTACTTTAGTTACGATGGGATTTGAGAAACTAGTAAATTAAATGATTTTATGATGAAGTTTATGATGTTCTACTTTAATGACAAAATAAACTACGTGATTAAAGTGGAAATTTAGAGATTAAAGTTGACATTTCATGCTTTTTTCCCACTGTGTGCCTATTTTTTTTCTCTGTACCCTAATAAGCTTTCATATAACACTCAGACAGTGGGCTACGACTCGCCTTTTCATGGCGACTTTGATATCTGACAGCTTCTTTTTTATTTCGGGCACTGTGCGACTTTGTAAACTTGAGCTTTTGAGTTTCTCTGACACTCTATGTCACTCGATCAACTTCCTTTTGTTGTTTATATCACTGTTTAAACCAGCAAATAGTATGATTTTCTTTGCCTCCACTTGGTATTCGCTGAACTTCTTCTATTTCTCCCTGTGCTTTTGCCATTGCCTTTTCACAGAACGCTGAGCTTAAGGGCTATTTATATTGATTTGCATATTCAAAGAGGCATAATTCTGAGAGGAGATGGGGCGGGACAGCAGGCGCATGCACGTGCGTTACTTTTCACGCTGATCGGGATTTATGTAGCGGAAGAACGTGGAAGTTGGCGTTCGCACAGATTTTTTATGCATCTGGATTTTTTTGTGCGTATGCACATTTCCGCTTTTGTCCGTACGCCAAGTTATATTGTGAATTCTACGCGCGCCGTTATGCATGAGGCCCCTGGTGCAAATCCTTTAATTGCCTCGTAATTCCTAAATACTGTGCATAAACATTAGGCTGACTGGTGACACTAAATATTTCTATGAGGCCAAACTTTTTTTATATTAATTATTGATATTAATTCTGTTTTGCTATGTATTCAATATAATTTGTGTGTTTAGATATATAAATACAGTATGGTTTAATACTTTACTGTATATGCATTATACTTGAAAATATGTGTAAACATTCAGGACCTGTACTAGATTAAAAGCACTATGCAAAAAATAAACTGAATTCAGCTAAGTGACCATTAGGTGTTTATGTGGCCTTGTATGCCAGCTTTGATAGGCACAGGCTTCACGATTTACTGTTTTTTTTTGCTTTTATAAATAACTGATGATCTCCAAGAGTAATCAGTCATATACTTTAGTTTCCCTGTGGTTTGTCTTCATGCACTAATGTAAATCTCATGTATTGTATTCCGGTACACAGCTCTGAGCTACAATGGTAAGTCAAAATGCTTCAACAATATTCTACTATATAATAAAACACTACTATGTATGTGTGTGTGTGTGTCCGGTCTATCCAAGCAATCTAATTGATCAGTTTGGCTTTGGTCTGACTGGTTAGTTTGACTGTGGTGGCTCAATGGTAGGAATGACAACACCATACATTACGTGGATGAAGTTCAGTTCTTGGTAGTAAATTGTTTTAATATTAATAATAATATTATGGACCTTACTTATTCTATGTTAATTAATGTTGACTTATGTTTTTTTTTTTATTGTGTCTTTTATTTTTCTATTCATTTTGTAAAGCACTTTGAGCTACATTTTTTTGTATGAAAATGTGCTATATAAATAAATGTTGATTGATTGATTGATATGTAATAAATACAAAGCACACGTTTGCAAGGTTTGGGGGCATTAGCCCCGTATACTGTAAACAAAACACGGTCAGTAATTTTCAACAAAATCATCAGACGCATAAGGGCAGGTAGACGGACAACTTATTGGGCTGGACCGGAAATTAAACAATGCGATGCTGGGAAAACCGTGGTGGGTAACCCGTGGATGGATGGGTAGCTGACGTCATCAAACTGGGACCAGAGGGTAGAAAGGGACCCAGAAGTGTTGTGGTTCTTTGAGTTGTCCGGGCGAGATTATGTAGGCGGTGCTTCGTCTTTTCTGAGGAAATAGAAAGTGAAAGGTTAGTACCCCGCCGTTGTCCTCTGGCATGACTTGTTGCGTTGCATGTCGGGTCCTTAAGCTGCTCCCCATGCACTCGTGCGTAACAATTACATAAAAAAGTAAAATGAAGCAATTCATTGTCAAAAAAATGAATAACACAACCCAAGTCACCTTAAAAGACTACAAGTATTCTCGAGAATACAAATGATCCTTTCACAGTGTGTAATAGGGATCATCTACCATTGGTGGTAGTCAAAAAGCAAACAGGAAGTGAGCAAGGCACCTCGAAATGACTTTATGAGTCTTTACAGGGACATGATCAAGAGAGGAAGCTCAAGGAAAGAGAGATTGAAACACACATAATAATTGTGGAAAGGCATTGGAAGGACACTGAGATTTGCCTTCAAAGACAGGAAGTATTCGCAAGAATATGAACAATATTTTCACAGCGGGTAATAGGGGTGCATCTAATTGGTGGTAGTCAAAAAGCAGACAGGAGGTGCGCAGGGAGTCTAAAAATGACAGAGCTTGAGAAGCAGGCTTTACAGGTGAAGCACTGGGCAAGACAGTTTGAGACACACCAGGAAAAGAGCAGGAGGAACTCTGAGGGTACAAGTAAGTCGAGAGATATCAAATATTTTTAAATTTATTTTGTTACCTGCTACCTGATTTATGACACTGAATACAGAAGGAGTGAGGGGTTTACACACTTAGTTCAACTGTCACATACCACTTTGCCAGAACTATATCATGGACACATTCAGCATCATCTGGAGTAATGGACGTGGCTGGGCAACCTGATCGTTAAACTCATGTCTCCATTCTTGAAATTTTCAGTCCCTTCACAGACACTCTGCTAAGGCAAAATGTTGTTTCTTTACTGTTGTTGAGGGAAGGAGTGCACAGAAAATAAATGTTGCAGTGCCAACCCGGTCATCCCTGTTTAATTCCTTCAGTCCAAAAAAAAATGCTAAATGTTGTGCTAAATGAAAACCATTAAACACTGTACATAAAGATCAAAAAGTATAGCTCTTATGGCCTTGAGTCTTCAGGTTGCATTGAGTTTTATCCTGAGGGTCGCTCAGGCTATCATCAACTGACTCTTCTGGTACGCTCGAACCTTGTACAGCCCCAGCTGGAAAGGGCAGAGTTAGTTGCCCTCAATGGGTGTCTTCTTCTCTGGACTGTGGAGGAAGAACAAGACAACACAGTTAGTGATAAAGCCCCCTCTCACCCTGGGGTAGTATTACATACCTCAAATGAGCCCGTAAGGAGATCCTACAACACTATGCTGAAAGTCAGCAATGGATCTGTGCTTCTAATAAAAGTAAAGAAAGGGGGAGAGACCATGTTGACAATAGCAGAACACCCCAACTATTAACCAGACCAGTTTGGATCTGTGTTGCAGCAGTGTAGAAATTCAAAGCCCCCACCTGTGCAACTAGTGCTGTAGACAACAGTATAAAAAGTTAAAACATTATTTCAGCTGCTTTTAGACTTGCCCTCATAAATACCCATCTGCCATGTCCATTCACCTTTACTTACATTATGTGTCTTTGCTGAAACAGCTGAAAGACAATCTGTTTGACCAATTACATGGAAACCATATAAAACAAGACTGAGGTGACAATAAACAGTCGTGCAACTTACTCCTAGTCCCCTATTCAATCAATTCTATTTAGTTCATTTTTTATGAAGCATATATCCATAAATTAACCAATTATGCTTTGCAATAATAAAAAATGAAATAAGAAGCAAAACATGAACATTAAACATAACTCTAAAACACAAACAGAGGAAAATCACGGTGGTTTTAAGTCAAATTCCAAGTGTCATAGGTTAGCCGCATTCTGAGCAGGGTCATTCTGTTAGAAAACTACAATTTCATTTGGATAAAATACAACCGAACCCAGGGCCACCGTATGAAATGTACTAATTGTGGGAAAGGGACACAATATGTTATGTTTACCAAGCATCTTATACAGATTATTTAACCGGCCATGTACTGTATAAGTAGGAAAGCTTTCCTTCCAAGGAAAATGAATAAACACCTTAACCAAAATAAATATCTGGAAAATGAACTGCATCTCAAAATACGTACTAAGATAGATATCTGTGTAGGTATATTTTGCATGGAAACAAAGCATGACTGGCCTGCAAGAAACGGAACACTGCACTATTGATCAACTGTCAACATTACCTCCTTTGGATTTGTTTTGTCCTAGATGAGGTTGTTTTGTTTGCCAGGCCAGGTTAACAACATTTCTCTGACAATTAAGGGAGAACAGCATAGGACCTCTCTTCTTAGCAGTCATCCCACCTAGTCTAGTTTCCCCATAATATGCATCTACACATCCATCCATCCATTATCCAACCCGCTTTATCCTAACTACAGGGTCTCGGGAGTCTGCTGGAGCCAATCCCAGCCAACACAGGGCCCAAGGCAGGAAACAAACCCCGGGCAGGGTGCCAGCCCATCAAAGGTATCTACACATTCAATACAAATTAATGATGGATAGTATAAGTTCATACATAAATGCATGTAGTAATTGTAACTATTTAAAGATAAACCTCTAACTTACTAGGCACTGCTGTTATATGTGAAAATGAATGTGCAATTTGTTGTATCTTGGGTATACTATTTGTTATACATGTTAAAAGTGTCACACACACAAGTTGTGGGAGAGGCTGTCAGGGTCTGGTAAAACAGGTATAGGGACAGAGGACGGGTTTGCACTGATTTTATTTTATTTCCATCAGCCACTACAATGGCGAACAATGACAACTCTTCCAGTCATGAGATCCTGGCCCTATCAAGGATCAATTTAAGAATGACTGGAAGCCTGTTGTCAGTCCTGATGCAACTCTTGAGGAGAACACTACCTTTGAGAAGCAAGACGCTAATGAGAATGGCTCAATTGGACCATCGGTCCCGGATTTTGGTTCTGTTTCACACCTGCATGAGGCCAAATTCTGTTGTGTTTTAAACAGGGACTACCAAGCACCCCAAACTGCTAATGCTGTCTCTTGATTGTTTTCTACAAGTGACGTCATAAATAGTTTACATTTTAACAGTCTGCATAAAACTAGAAACAAATCAAAAAGCTAGAATAAATTAAATGAATCACCTATATTACCTTTACCTATTATTTTTCAGAAACCTACTGGGTAATTATTATTTCTAAGACACTAGATTTCTCCTAAGGTCTAAAGACTTCAGTCAGGTTCATTTGTGACTCTGAATGATCTCGGTGGGTGTTTGTGCCAACCACAGGACACACTGGCATCGTGTCTACATCTGCTTGCATCAGTTGCTGCCAGAACAAACAAATTGACACTCTAAATCAGGAAAAGCCAGTGAGAAAAAGCAGATAGGTAAATGGAAAATTAAAGACATACATGTTTATCTACTGAATTTTTAAAGCTGCATGAGTTATCAATACACATCAGCTGATGAAATTCTGGTGTTTGTTTGCAGTTAAACACTTAGAGTCTAAAAGCAAAGTTACAGCTACAGATAATGGCACTCACATTAAATATGATGGCAAAGCATGTGACTGATATGGGATGTCATTAGGACTTTGAGTTCATTTACCTAGCCATATATTCCAAATTTATTTGCTGTTATCGATCCACTAGCAAATGGAAAAACTTAGGTAATTTGATGTAAAATTACTTTATTATCTACTTTATGTCTCCTGTTTGTTTCATTGGGGAAAAGGAAAAAAAATCTTAGTGAATTATAGGTCCCTATGTCAACAGAGGCTCAACAACCTACTGTACATCAACAAAGTGTGCTGCTAGTAAAAGAAGTATTGGAAAAAAGATTAGCATGGTGAAGGGCTACATGTGCCAAGGGGCTTCAACCTCCCGCTCTAAATGGAAAAAAGCACATGACTACTGTGAGGTTATTAAAAAGAAGATTATGAAGCAACAGTCATTTATAGAAGAATAAATAATGATCACATGGGATTCAGTCTGCAAAAGCCTCAATAAACACATTAAATAATGATTTATGAGCAATTACAAGTCACCGACTCCCCCAAAATCAATGTAAAACAGTTTATCCTTCACTGAGGTGAACAGCATTTCATTCTTCACACTCCTCAGGACCCTGCAAAGTCTCTATAGCCGGGGCCATAGGAAGATCAAACTGACAAACTGCTCTTCAGGCAGCACTATTTCACAGGTCAAGTTTGCATAATATAAAAACAGAAAAGTATTTCAATGTCAGAACTTCACCTGCAATGGAAAAAAAAAAAATTGGGGGACTACAATGAACTCTTCACCTATTTCAGGTCTGTGGTTTTAATTAAGCATAGGTAAGGAGGTTTGATACCTTGCATCTTCTATGTGGTCATGGAATAAAATATGCAATTGTCTCTCAGCATCCTTCTGTATGATAGCAGATGTTAGGAAGACTATTATTTAAATGAAATACAGAAACAAAACGAGTACACCTGGGGGAATGGGGTGATAAATAAATAACCCGCCTATCATCTCCTCTAACTTGGTTTGCTGTCTAATATTTCTAATAACAGATGAAGTATAAAGTTAATTGAGAAAATCAACACAACAAATTGAACTTGAACTGTAAGCCAAATAATCAACTGTAGTCAAATACTGTACTTGTATACTTGAATACTTGTATAGTTCATTGTACAGGTAAGATAGTATATCCTGCTTTGGCTCTTCAGCCTGTCACACCTCCACCGGTGCCGTTAGGTCAGCTGCTGGGTCGTCAGCTGAAAACCGTCATTCGTTGATGTTTCGCTCCCTAAACCAGTACATCTCCCAGCAGGGTGGGGGCCAGTGGCATCCTGGGGACATCTTCCTGCCACCCCCTGCAGCTGCCTTCACTGGGGTGTTAACGCCAAACCAATGTCTTTCCTCCACAGCCAAACTCAGTAGGTCCCTTTATCCGCTTCCTCTCCCAGTGCCTTTATGGCTTTCTTCAGGCTTGAGCCCGCAACTCCCACACCGTGTAACATTTGGACTGTCGCTTTGTCAACAAAGCCCCGGCAACTGACCTCCACGGGGTAAACTCCGGCTTTCCAGCCAGCCTCTTGGCACTCCACTGCCAGCTTAATATACCTCAAGTACTTCCTTTCATGGGCTGCTATTATGCCCTCCTCCCAATGGATGGTTAGTTCGATGAGCAGGACCCTCTTCTCCACCACAGACCACATGACAATGTCTGGCCGGAGAGTAGTTATTGCAACCTCTCTTTGAAAGACCAGCTGTTTCCTGAGGTCTGCCAATATCTAACACTCTTTGCCAGTGTAAGCATGCTAACCCTCTTCTGCGCAAGAGGTTGATACGTATGGCCGGACTTTACAAACCCTGCTAGGGCATGCTTAGCTATTGCCGGTGTGTGGTTTGCTGCTACCCTACTGCTCTCCAGGATCTCGGCCAGCTTTGCCAGGACTTGATCAAGGCACCACCTAAAGCATCCCTGGGTTGAAGCCACCTTACAACCTGACAATATGTGCTGGAGACTTGCCTTGACACTCCCGCAGAGGGAACAGCCTATTACCTATAATTCAAAAATGTGCTGCCTTTGCTATTCCTTGTTTACATTAGGTATATACTCTAACTTCCAATGTATCATTCATTATTCATTCCCCTCACTAAAACTAATGAAACCAGTTTAGCACCATATATACTCGCATTTAAATTTTTCCCGTGGATAAGTCAGGCTTGATTTTACCGTATAATTTCTGGTATTTTATAATGTCAGTCGTTTAACTCAAATGTGGAAAACTCTCGCTATTGGGCCAAGAGATTATGCTATGCTAACACCCACATGAGAGAGTAGCCACGGAGCACACTGTCTTTTTTTTCTATGTATTGTGCCTACGTGACCACACGGTAACACCCAAACTATTCCGAAGTGACATTTGCACTGTTTTGTGTTTTTAGTATCTCACACCACCATACACCTTTATTGTAAGAGGATCCCTTATATACGATAGAGCGTTCAATCAGAAGAAAATATTAAACTGGTTTTAAATTAAAGTCATTGAAGTGGTGAAAGAAAGTGGTAACTGCGCTGCTGCAACAAAATTCAATGCGTCTCAGAAACTGATGCAAGATTGGAGGAAGCAAGAAGATGTAAAAAAAAAAAAATTAAGTGTCATATTTTTGAATGGGCATATAAGTCAGGGTCTGATTTTATGATCAATTGCTTGAGTTTCAAGACTCGACTTATACCTGAGTATATATGGTATGTTAAAACTGATATAAAAAAGAAACATCAAATGGAATACTAAGCAAAGCAGCTTTGTGAAAATAAGAAAAATAAAATTACAGCTCAAATCCCCATTTTTGTATTAGCCTACAAAAAATAATTTTCTCTTAAATTAACAAAAACAAATACAAAAGGAAATTTCTATTCTAAATGTTTCTCTTTCCTTCATATATGATCAGCTTAATAAAACAAAATGTCAAGGTGAAATGTTTAAAGATGACAAATAAGAAATGTCACTAGACTTGCAGACCTATAAATACCTGGGAGTGCAGCTGGGTGATAAATTAGACTGGACTGCCAATACTGATGCTCTGTGCAAGAGAGAACAGAGACGACTATACTTCCTTAGAAGGCTGGAGTCCTTCAAAATCTGCAATAAGATGCTGCAGATGTTCTATCAGACGGTTGTGGTGACTGCCCTCTTCTACATGGTGGTGTGCTGGGGAGACAGCATAAAGAAGAAGGACACCTCACACCTGGACAAACTGGTGAGGAAGGCAGGCTCTATTGTAGGCATGGAGCTGGACAGTTTGACATCTGTGGCAGAGCGACGGGCGTTGAGCAGGCTCCTGTCAATCATGGAGAATACATTGCATCCACTGAACAGTATCATCTCCAGACAGAAGAACAGCTACAGTGACAGACTGCTGTCACTGTCCTGCTCCACTTACAGACTAAGGAGATCGTTCCTCCCCCACACTAGGCGACTCTTCAGTTCCACCTGCGGGGGTAAACGTTAACATTATACAAAGTTATTGTCTGTTTTACCTGCATTTTTATTACTCTTTAATTTAATATTGTTTTTATCAGTATGCTGCTGCTGGAGTATGTGAATTTCCCCTTGGGATTAATAAAGTATCTATCTATTAATAAAGTATCTATCTAGACTTAGTAGTTGATCATAAGATGCACTGACTGCATAACAAAAGTCTCGATACACACACACCTGTCATTTTTCTCTAAAAAGAGCTGCTTCGTATATTGCCGTGATTGTAAGAAGTCACAATACAAACAAAAAAGTCTCTGTTTTCAAGTTTAAAACTGATTGCTAACTCTTTTAACCAGACAAATTGTTAATTGTTTTGGTACAAAAAGAAGCTATCACAAAATTCCTTGTCTTGAAATATGAATCTTAAAAACCAAAAAGGCAAAATGATGACAATTTGCAGAGTTTTCTGAACTTGTTTTTGCCATTCACTGTCTTGCAGAGCTTATCATTGTGCTATGGCATTGTGCCACACTGAAGGCAATGCAGAAAACAGATGTGAAGAGAGCGAGAGAGAGAGAGAGACAGCAGTAAGGAGCATGCGCTGATACAGCGCATTGCCATAGCCATCACATGATGAACCAACTCAGGATCCCAGATTAGGACCTGAGTGCAGCCATGCAAAGGGTGACATCTCAGCACCACACTCGTTCAGATGGAATGGAACAGTGTGAGGTTTTATATGGTGGCTGGAGTGCCATTTCTGCCACCAAACCCCAGGTTTTCCCTGCAGGTTGGAGGACCTGCTTGCAGGGCTGGATGCAGATTATCGTCATACCCAGGATGGAGCAATTGTAGGTTAAGGGTCTTGCTCAAGGGCCCAACAAAGTAGAGTCACTTTTGGGATTCGAACCGGCAAATTTTCGATTGCCAGTGCAAATCCCTAGCCTCAGAGCCACCACTCCACCCACAGATGTGAAGGTCCTCTTTTAAGTAAGAACATTTGTGTATTATTTTACATGTATTTATTTTCCATGTACTTCTTTTCCATTTACATGTTAGTTTTTCATTTCTGGATTTCAACATTTTTTCTGGAATCCAAGATGGCTCTAATGTTGTGATATTATTCAGTGAGGAAGACCACATATATATGCATCTGGGTATTAAGGCTAAGGTTGTCAGCTTTTATAAGTTACTTAGAATTGCAAGACTATAATTTTAATTCTCATTTCTCACTGATCTGATTGAAATTCATTTTTTTGTTTTTTAATTATTTCTTTTTCAATGCCAGTGCTCTTTATGAGCTGTCTTATGTAGGCAGGCACTCACTCTAACAACATAGGACAAGATACCCAAAGTAAGCTCTTAGCAGACTCTACAAGAAGACATTTATTTAGCTCTTTTATTGAGGCAAAAGGTAGGGCTTGTGAGGTATCTCAGCACCACATTGTTATTCTTCAGTTGTTTCCTTGCTATCATAAAAACCTGATTATTCCATTGCACATTTGTGTATCCAGTACATCTTTATTTTCAAAAAAGCTGAATAATGACAACTGAAAGTTGTATATATTTAATAAGTGTTCAGTTTATCTGTTTAAATGTTGATATGACTAAATATTGCTTAGAAATTTTCTGAGTTTAGAAAACCTTTAATTTAGCAACTTGCAAAACTCAAACAATAACCAAAGGAAGACACAAAAAACAAGTTCAATTAATACCGAATCACGATAATCAGAATTGTAATTTATTGAAAGAATGAAATGTTAACTTAGTTTTGAAGTATTATCTGGAAGGTAAGAATAATCCAGAATTATTATAGGTCAATGCACAAAATGTACAAAATGTAAATTATTTTTGAGAGTCAGATGAGGAGGGGGAAATGCAGGGCTCATTCAAAAATCTATGCAAACTTTGAATGGAAGTTAGGCGACCAAATCGCAGTCAAACAAATGTAATTACAGCAAAAAAAAAAAAAAAAAAGAAAGAAAAGAAAAGCATTGAGCAGGTTTTAATTAAGGAAGGAGAAATATACACCATTAATCTATCACAGGGGTGCCCAATACGTCAATCGCGATTGACTGGTAGATCGGAAAGGTAGTGCAGGCCGATCGCGTTGCATTCAAAAAAAATTTTTTTAAACGTTAGTCTATCATATATCCTTATGGCATTTGCCACTTGATTGACATACAGGGCGGCCAGTCTGAAATCTCTTTTTTTCTAACACACTGGTCATTCCGCACGCACGATCAAAAGCGCAAGCTACTGCAAAACTCCGGCTGTGATCTAGTTAGCCTTCCAGTTTATATCGACTAAAGAAGAGATTTAAAAAAAAAATGTGTTTGGGGAGGGTATGGGCTGGATGTGGAATTGGAAGAGGATTTTTTTTCTCACAATGTGACAATTGAAGTGTGTTTGTCTGATCTGTCAATCTATCATTGCTATTCCAAAGAAGAAAAATATGGAAAGACATTTTCGAACTGTTCATTAAAACTACGAAACTGACTTCCTTCCCGAAAAGCGATCTGAGAAAGAGAAAGGAGAGGGAACTCGCAGTTAATTGGACAGCCGTCATTTTTCACTGGGCTGAATTTAAAAGCAAAGGCAGACACACCGAAGCATCGTTCCAGGTGACTCAGTCGATCATTAAGCATAAGAAGTCTTTCAAAGATGGAGAGATGATAAAAGATGCCTTTCATTGAGACAGATGGCTAGGGAGAAATTCCTGCTGACCCCTGGCCAGAGAAAAAGGAGTTTCTCCTTGTCATTAAACATGCAGAATACAAGCAACTTAATAACGATCAATGGCCGCTAGACTTGGCATTTTTTTTCTGATCTGACCAACATGTTGAATGAGCTTAATTTCCAGCTGCAAGGAAAAGATAAAACCATGGTCAATATGATTAGCTCAGTTAATTCTTTCAAATGAAAAATGCAACATCTGTCATCTAAAACCTCGTGTCAGAGCTGCAGATGCAATGGAAGGTGTGTGCACAACTTGACAGCATTCACTACACAGAGCAGATTGAAAATTGCCTGTCAGACTTTGACAGAGGGTTTCAAGACTCAGCTTTACTTGAGCAAATCGCTACATTTATGTGCTATCGCAGTTTGGGAAGATGTTGAGGGTGATTCACCCGCATCAAAAATTGCAACACTGTTTCACCTAAAAGATTTTGAAACTACAGGATGACATTCAGCTGAAGTCTGGGGCTCTTGGACAGTTTTGGAACTTACTCACAGAGGAAAAGTACCCTAACATGAGGAAATGTGCTACTTTAACTGCATTATTCGGCTGTACTTATTTATGCGAGTCAGCCTTTTCCCACATGAAGATTATTAAATCCAAATACTACATATATATAGCTACATATATATAGCATTTTTAAAGTAGGTAGATCATTTCGACCTGGACATTTTAAAAGTAGCTCGCAAGCCGAAAAAGTGTGGGCACCCCAGCCATAGAGGAACAAATGCAGTGGCAATGCCTCCGAATCACTAGTGGACAGAGAGTCCATATAAGGAATCCTGCAGTGGAATCATGCTGATGCTCATATACAGCAAGTAGTACTTGTTCTGCCTAGGAGATCAGGCCCTTGGAGACTAACTGAAGGCTTAGGGGTGAAGTGACACAAGAGCTCATAGAAGGAGGTCTAGCCTAATGACCCTGCCTTACCTGGTGTACTTGATATAGTACTACATTATTAATTGTCATTGAGTTATAGAAATGACGTTTTATATTTGCTGTCTTTCAGACACGAATGTCATACTTTAAATGGGATAATTATATGTCTCAAATCGAAATGTCATCTGTATTCCAAAATGGTTTTTGGAAGTGGGATGAGGAAACCAGGCTCATAATGAGATTGCAAAGCTAGTATCATCTCTCACAGCCAGACAGAATAATGTAATTGGCATGTCAAGAATAAAAAAGCAAACATAACATAATTAGATTAAGCGAGTATGGGAATGTTATGTTATAGTATGTTAAAAAGCAAACACATCAAAGTGGGAGTATCAGGAAGGAGAGAAAGTTATATTTTATGGATGATTTTCGTATTGCCATATATTTACAAAAGAGGTGAGGTAACGGGTGTAGGTGGAAATTGATCGGGGATAACATGAGGATGTTATTAATTTTCTAAATACAGATGTGCTTCGTGAAGTGTCCTTTTTAGCTGCATAACGTCTGGGCGCAAGAAAGTCTGAATCACTCGGCATCCGCGCACTTTCTCGTTAGTATTTCATGTATCTTTGTAGTAAGACGCGTATTGTTCATCGGACGGTAGTGACCATCTCATGATAATGTCGTAAGTGTAACATCGCTGACAGCTTCATCATGTCCTGCTACGTGAAACAGAGACGCACCTGCAGTTGCGCGGTCTACGTGCTCTTCAAGGCGAACGCTTTAAACTTTTTTTACACTCTCCGCGGTTTATTCCTTACTAACAGGACGGCGTACCTGGTCTCTCGTTCCACTTGTTTCATGCATCATATGCAGTACAACGAAATTAAGCGCTGTAATAAAAACATCGATGGAAGCTTGGCGAAGGAAATGACCTTCATCAGGCTAAAAACTGATTTACTTTAGTCTGATTTGAAACATCTAGACTCCGATTTTGGGCCATTCGCGACAACTGGGCACTACAGGTACAATTTATAAATTAATTCAACGATTGAAAGCACTTTTTATCTAATTGAATTACCATAACCGATGATTTGCACTTTTAGGGAATTTTTCGCATATTTTACATTGCGTAATTTATAGTAAGAACTACACAGGTCGTGCAGAAAATGATAAAGTCCACCTAGAAATCATTTAATACTAGAACATGACAAACTGTCGCTGTCAACCCGACTTCGTCATGCCCACAGCGCAGCGTGGCATGAAAACTGAAACGGGTATAGTGCCACGTACATATTCTGAATGCTCCTTCTGTGTCCCTAATACCGACTCTGTGCTAATTTCAGTAGCAGATCTCGCGCCGTGAAGAACTTGTATGCTACAATACGCGCAAACTGGCACCTTTTGCTAACGGGTGAAATTATCATCTTAGCTGTGGGTGGTGGGTGTAAGGGTGGGTTGGGGTTATTACTCGGGGCCATACCAATTTCGGCCCATTCATTTCACGTAACTACAAGTCCCATCTGACCAGTCACCTCGCCCCTCCCCTTCGCGCCTCAATCCAAAATCGTATTTAAACGTTCAATGTCAGAGTCCCGCTGGTGTTAGGAGTTGATCGTAGCCAAGTGAAGGTGCCGTGGGAAAATCCTCCCGAAGTTCAGTTCCACGCAGGGAAAACATAACAGCAACTTCAATCGGTTAGTACACGTTTTTGTGTGAGTGTTTTTTTCATGTGACATGTAACTGTATTATTACCGGCACCAAATACAGGAATATTTGAATTTAGGGAAAAGTAGATAGATTTACTTTTAGTTATTTCCTAATGTATTTAAAATATATGTAGTTAGTTCTAACAGCTAATAAAGCGCATTGTTATTGTTTTTTTTAAATCTAATTTGTATATTACTGTAATGGTGAAGTACTGTCTCAAGATAGCAAGATATAAAATATATTAAGAATGTATTATAAAGAATCACATATTACCAACAGTTCAAGTAGTTTCTTAGCTATTTAAAAATATGCAGACAATGCAAAAAAGTAATATTTTTAACTTTGAACTCTTTTTCTATTGCATTTCCCGCTTTTTAGATTAGTCTATCCCGGCTGTCTTTGTTAATTGATTGATGCCTGTCTATCTTCACACAATTTGCTCCGGTTGGGATCTGTAATAAAAAAGAAGAAGAAAAAAAGAGAGGGAATCCAGGTGTTGTGCCAACTTCCTCCTTTCTTCCCCGGGGACCGTGAGAATAAACTCTCCGCGATGCAATCGCTTTTCCCGGTGGCGATGTGTTGCATCAGCCTGCTCCATTTCTTGCAGCAGCCGCTGGCTTTGCCTGTCACGAAGAGTCACGCCAGGAACAGGTAAGGAGCACAGGACAATTCTTTCAAGTATGGTGATGTTTTATTACACGGTACTTGTAGCGGTCTTCCTCGTATAAAGTGAAAGTTTAGTTGCCTGTATTATACTAACCGCCAATAAAAAGAATCAGGACTCTTCACCGATTATGCAGACGTGTGTCCGGCGAGGCTGTTCAATCCACGTGAACACTCGCCCCATTTCCATCTAAGCGAAAACAGTGTCTGAGATTCGGGCAGAAAAACTGATGCGCATCCTTTTATTGCCAACAGTGCAAACTGAGCCGCGCGGATAGCCAGCTCTGTGGCGAAATGCTGGACTTGTTAAGCGTCGGTGCCACATGCAGGCGGGTTGAACTTTATTGCAGAATCCTCTAAAAACTGTGCAGTTTATCTTGATTTGCTGTGAATCATATGGGAACGCGCTGAATCCAGTCCGCCTTTATGAATAGTCTACAAACCAGGTCGCCCTGCCTTCGAGTAGCAAAAGCCGCCTTAGCACTTTGGCACAAGTGGCTGCGCGTCTCACTGCATGTGACCCCGGGTGCCGCTGATGAATGAACGGGCAACCAAAATAAATACAAACTCGAGACCTGCTGGCGACCGCACCGCGTCCCGCGAACTGGCCAGTTTTGACCCAGTGGCGACGTGGAAATCGAGGGGCTGAGCGGTGTCTCCCAAAGCAAATACGCAAGTTTGATCTGTGACACAAAACGTAAAGTGCCGTCAGAATTTGACATGCGGAATGACGCGGAGGATTCCTTGCAATGAGGAGTGACTCAGGAGCCTCCTGTGGGTGCGACTCGTAGCCCTCGTTTTTGAGCGGAAACCTTTAAATAACAACAATAATAATAGTACACGCAATAGTAGTAACAGTATTTCGTCGAATCTAATTTTAACACCTTATGTATTAAGTGCCATTTCATTTGTTAAGAAATAAAGAGAAACAAAATTCAGGATAGATCGGTTGCTAAACTACAATATTGTGTGAATTCTTGAAAATTGGTACGTCGCTTGATTTTTTTCGTGCAATGTGTAAGAAATTGATACTTTGTTAGAAATGTGTTACTTAATATGCATTTACCCTATTTAAATAAAGCTACCGTCCAAACCCCCAATCCCATGCCTCTCAGAAATCACGACAAAAGAAATTGTGAGAAATGCTTTTAAAACATAACAGGTTCTATATAATTCAATTTAAAACGTTTCACTGAATATTATTCAAAACATAATAGTTCATTATAATTAACACATACACAAATGTGTTGAACCACGATGGAAATATATATATATATAAAACTTAATATCTAAAATGTAGTTTCTCTTTTCAGTTGTGATTGCATCATATTCAAAATGGTGTTTGCCTCTAAATTTTCAAAACTGTAACTTAAGCCACCATACCCTTCCAGCGCACAAATTAGCTGTCCCGTGAGATCCCCTCAAACCAACCCCCCCCCCCCCCCCCTAACAGCACAGCACAGGCTGAGAAAATATTCTGATCTGCTAATTGGCTGTGTTGAAACCTGCTCCAAAGTGCAAGAGAAATCATTCAGTTTTTATCTGTGGACTTTTGTTAAGTTCCACCAAAGAGCAACCAGGTTGTTTGTTAGTCTTCTGTACACAGCACTTTCTTGGTGGGTGTTACAGCTGTTCATTTAAAATAGTTATTCTGCTTTGTAGGTTAACCATAAATGTTTTCTAGAAGAAAAAAAAACTGATTTGTTGGAAAGCTGCATTCAGTAATGTGTAATAGTTATCCCTATGTCAATCCAGTTTTATCCATATGTTCCTGTGGATTGGCAAACAAGATAGGATTCACTTACTGCAGTTATTTTTTCCCTACTGCTCATGCACTTTTGAATAAGTCCCAGCATATTTGCAGATTTCCCTTTTCATTTCATTCAGCTTGGTGGACATTAACAGTACAGTATTTAATAAGGAGTACGGGCATTAAAACACTGTGAGGCTCAAATTTCATAGTGCCCTATGTCCATCCACTTTACTACAGAACTTTGGTTTAAACACACTGTCCACAGTGAACTGACCACTTAAGGAAGAGGATGCTGCTTTTGTGCCTAATAGCAATTTGGGTGTGTGTTTATCTTGAATTGTTCCTTACTTGGGACATGTGAGAACATGACTGTGCACTTTGTTGGCACTTGATTCATTCATAATGCATGGGAAAAAAAATGAAAGCAAGCCATCATGTAAAGGCACAATGGGATTCAAGTCATTTGTGTATGATTGTTCTTGGGATGACAGATAGTCACTTGAGTTGGAAGACGCTTTATCTCCAGCCGTGTAATGGAAATGAGAAGTCATCTGAAATTTGGTTTATTTAGACTTGGGCTGCTCTTTAAAGATAGAAGAAGGGAGTGTGCTTTCAAAGCTTACACTGACTGATGACCTTAAAAGCAAACTGACAGATGACAAAAGAATTAGTCAGCCCTGTTGCTGCGTTCTCCGTAGAGGGTTGCAGTGTTTGAATGCCCTCTCCTGGACAGCTGTCATTGTATTTATTTTCTTTCTTTCTGAAATATGATTACTGCTAGGCTTTAAACATAGCCCATTTATTTCATGTATACTTAATAAATAATTGATATGTAATTTAACTCAATTGGTTGCCCTTGGATTTCTCTTCATGCTCCTGTGATTTGTCAGTTGCTTTGGATGAACTTATCTTATAAGTAGGGCAGTGTAAATGTATTTGTTTCATTTTGTAAAGTAAGCATATTCACTTTTCTTTAACTTGTTAACAAAAAGACTGGTCATATATTCCATAAAACACACATGTGGAAAAAAGAAAAAGGATCAGTGTGTAAAAAAATTAGAGATGCCTGGATAAACATTTGTTTAATGTAAACTTTTACAGTTTCCATCTATAAACAATAGAAAATTTCTGCTGTATAAGCAAAGTTAAAGCATGTGTTTCTAAAAAAACAAATCAAGCGGAACTTTGTTTTAAAGTGTAATGTAAAATATTTAATCATTGATTTTGTCATTATGCATTTCGGATTTAGGAATGGCACAAAATCTGATTGAGTATAATAAAAACAAATGTATGTACTGTATTTTAGCATAATTTATGCATATACTTTTACATTTAAAAATATCACAATTAGATGGTAATAAGCAAACAGTGCTTAAAATATTTGACCAGACTTTAGATGTTTGAAAGTTCCCGGAACCCACAGTCAATGAAAGGTGTGCATGCCCTTCAGCTGGACATGGGAAGGTGTAGCAGATCTGGTACTTGTGAAGTGCTTTGTAATGGTGTTAACCACATAGTGTACCACATAAAGGTCTGGGCAGGTGGTTTGGTGTGGTAACTTTAAACTCTAAGTCTGGTAATTTAGTTCCCATGTCTACTTCCTTATGTGACTCTAAGCAATTCAGTTAAACTGCCTGTGCCCCAGTTTAAAAAAATAGTAAATGTTGGTCTTGAAATAAATGAGTCAAATAGGGAATAATAATGATAATAATAATAATTTAAAAGTGTATCCCACTTGCAAAGAATCTGAGCCACTTCATAGTCCTTGTTACAATAATTTATAAAGTGGTATGATGCAGAGTGTCAGTCAGGAGGCACAATGGTTAGCAGTGTTGCCTCACAGCTCCTCACTCCTGGATTCAAATCCCAGTCTGACCACAGTCTGTGTGGCATTTGCACATCATCTCTGTATCCTATGTACCAAGGAGTTGTATATAAATCGAGCATGGGTGTGTCCAGTCCTACAATGGCCCCCTGTCCTGAGCTAGTTTTTGGTTTGTGCCCAGTGTTGAAAGGATGGGCTCTGGCTCACCTTGACTCAAAACTGAAGTAACCATTATAACAACTTATGGCAGCTAATATGCAAATTCCTTAATAACTCCAGTTATTATTCACAATAATAACTTATCACCCTCATTTAGCCATTCTGAATGCACTTACAAAATGGGTGCTTCATCCAGGTAGTCTCAAGAAAATGTAGGCACATAAAGGCAATGCTTTAAGCCAGTAGAAGGTACACTACAAGACTCATTACAGGGGACTGAGAGAGTCATTGCCAATGCTACAAATGTAGAAATATGGAAAAGAAAAATGTATAGCAGTCAACTTGTTCAGAGAGTTCATTGTACAAACATCATACTTCCTGGATGGACTTTGGATCCTTCTTTCTCCCATCTAGATAGTGCAAAAACATATTCAAACTTAAAAAGGATGGAAGCTGAAGCAGCTTGATTTAAAAAAATAAAATTAAATGTAAAATCTCTTTGGACTCCACATACATTTTCTGTACCTGCATTTTTCACTAGATGGTCATGGGGAGCCAGGGTATATCCTAGATGCAGTGAGTGCAAATCTGGAACCTATCCTGCATATAATGTTCTGTTTCAGTTCCCTGAGAAAAAAATTAAAGGAGGCTTGGGTCAGCAGCGTCAATTTTGACCTTGCATATTGTTCAATTGGTGATTACCACAGCAACATGGTAACATAGTAGTTCAGTGATTAACTCTGATACCTAAAAAGCTCTGCATTTGAATTCACTGTGTTTATAGATGACATGTTCATCTTTAACTTGTTTGGGCTTTTCTTCTGGTAAGCCAGTTTCCTGCTTCCCAAAGATGTGCATATTAATGAGTATGCCCATTAGAAGTGAGTTTGACCTATGCTAGATTGCTGCCTATCCTATATTGGGTCCAGAGGCCTGACATGTACTCCACTGATGCAAGATTGGGTTTAAGACCCTGCAATGAAAAAGCAGGTTCAGAAAGTAATTGGAATATTTAAACACTTGGTGTTTCACTGGTTGTCAGTCTAGGGTTGGCTCATGCCAGATAGGCTCTGAATCTTAGTGTGGATGGACTGGAAAAGGCAGGTTTAGAAAATAGCTCAATGGATGGTTCATACAATGTGCTTTCATGAAGTTGTACTTGGACCTTGATTACAGGACTTTCTGCTCAGTCCTAATTGTTTTATTGGGCCAATAAATCAATCATCACTCAGTCTTTGCTTAATATGTTGTATTATCAGGAGACTGTAATACAAAATGAGTAACAGTACTGAGACACCAAATTAAAAATGCACAGAACTCCTGTTTTATAACGAAGTGCCACTGAGAGGCCACTGCTTGCTAACTACAATAAGTTCAAAAACCAGAGTTACTCATTCTAACCCTGCCTTTGTCAGTTCTTTAAGCATTATATTAAAATAACTGTGATTTGCCTATGTTGTGACGAAAAAAAAGTGCCGACTGCACTCTAGTGAGGCTGCGCTTGAGGGGAGTGCAAAGCCCACGTGCGAGATGAAGTCTGTTTCCATATTGCTGCTGTCCTTTACATTATTAGTCTGTTGGCTTCAGTGCTCCATGTGTTTTTCAAAGTCGCTAAGGTGCAGAGGTGATTATGTGTTGTGTCAGACACTTGAAAGCATTAGTGCGTTAGTGAAGTCGGGGTGGGCATCTCTTATGTAAGCATCTGAAATGAATCCACAGCCTTATCATTAACTGATAGACCAGTAACGTATTGTGACACTTTTAAGAGAACAGAAGCCTCGCTTGCAAACCCAATCCCCCATGCCCCCCCCCCAGCTCCTGTTCCAACTGAACTGTGAAGAGGGAAGCACTTTAAACGATATAGGAGTCTGAGAAATGACAATAGATTGCTGGCCACATGATCAGGTTGTAGGGCTCTTGAGGTTAAGAAGCGTTTTGTTCCAGTAGGCAGCGGGAAGACCAGCCCTGGAATGGCTTTAAGTTTTCTTTCTTCTCTCTGGCTTTTTACCTTTGGCATGCGGTAAATTATAAATCTTAAAACAGCGAACACCATAACATCGATCAGAATAGGCCACATGCTGTGCTGTAACCTTGGAAGAATTTTCAAGGGTCTCCCTTTTCAGCCTCAAGGGAGTTGCTCAGACATTCACCAATGGCAGACAAAGCAGACAACACCTCCCTCTCAAGCTGACTGTGAAAGTCAAAAAAAAAAAGAAAAAGAAAAAAATGGCCCCTTGGAGGTTACGGTGTAAGTAACTCACTCTTGGGAGAAGTAGGTTGAACAAGGCTGCTCATAGCACGAGACAGACAGGTGCTCCTGGCTCTGTGTATGCAGGCCTCAGCAAAAGAAAACCTCAAATTGCTAGGGACTTGAAGGCCAAAACCCAATGGCAGGCAGTATATTTCACTTTTGTGGCTCAAATAGAAACATACATTAAAAAAAAAAAATCCCAGAGGGTGAGTCTAGACAGCTCGAATTAGTGTTGTGGTCATTTTAAGCTCCACTCAGGGCATGTTGCCCTTTCCATCTGTTCCTTTTTATTCTGTAAGGGAAATGGTTGCTCTTTTTATTTTTATTTTAAAATAAAAAGTAGTACATTTAAGCCACTCTGTGTGAAACACCCTTATGTCTGCACTGGCTAACTTTCACACCACCATACAGCACCAAGACTGCAATCCGTGCCAGTGTCTGGCAAGCTAGAGCAAGACTTGAGGCAAGTGAGAGCAATCACACAATAGAAAGATGCAGGAATTCAAAGGAGGAAAATATCCACATGATTTTGTTTTTAGTTTAATGGTCTGGATTTAATTTTTTTTTCCTCCAGATGTTTGATAAGCACAATTATTTGTGCACCATGCCAAAAAAATCTGCCACAGAAGACTTTTTCCTAAAACATTACGGCTGCTTCCTTTTTAAGAGTAAAGGCCAAGGCCTTCACCCAGAGGTTCTCAGCCTTTTTTAAGATTAGTAATCTGACCCTTAGCACACATGTGTAGCAGCAGATGACCCTGTTTCAGAATTGTGCCTGTTTTTGGTTCACTTCGGGCCAAATTCAGCCTACTCCTGCCATGTGTACAGATATAACTAGAATAGGGTAACAGAGCTCCAAAATTTATAATAAGAAGGCATAATCCAGGACAGGGAGTGAGGCCTTGTATCTAAGGTATAGGTTATCAACTCCAGTCCTGGAGGTCCATTGTGGCTGTTGCTTTAACCAAATTGTTAATTAGAACCCATTTACTACTAAAATGGTATGTTTTTTTGGGGGATTAGTTTTAGTTTTTTTACTATTCAGAATCTGTAACTGCCTATTTTAGTTTTAAACAGTTGCATTAAGGTTTTAATTGCTGCCTCTTTTCTTAACCTGCCATCAGTTAATAATGAAATAGAAATGACAAAGGAACCACCAGCTCTCTCTCAGACTAATGTGCGTCCATTTAAGGCTGTGTACATGCATCATGAAGTATCTGTGTTAATGCAATGTTTTGAAATAAATGAGCGAGAAGGGATGAACTTCTGGGGTAAAAATCTGTTCTGGACCACACAACATATGGATAATGTTCTCAGAAAATAAAAAATCTACATATGATAAACATTTGTCTTGGAAGAGTGAAAGCAGTAAGAAGCTATATAAATATCTGCTGGGCCTGGCTTCTAATTACAAAACTTGTTGGAATAAAAACCTGCAGCAACTGTGCACCTCCAGTACCGATCTAAGGTTCTGGACTATAATTCACAAAGTAGCTTAATATAAAAACAAAAGTCTTAGTTTCAACTAAATAACTATAGTGTTGTTCATAATTCCAAGGTAGTTTGTATTTGTTTCATTTGGATCATAGGCACGTTCATTTGTGTATGGCCACACAATGAGTTGAGGGCTGAATCGCCCAACTTGGAGTTATTCCGTCCAGTGCCTTATCCTTTATACCACAAAAACAGCCTACGTATGACTTATAAATATGTATTATTTTAATTCTTAATCAGGGGGCTGGGGTAGATCTAGTGGTTAGGGAGCTTTATTGTACACAACAGCATTAGCCTAAACTTGTCCTCAAAGAAGTACAATATATCTTTGAAACTAAAATTCTAACCATAACATGCTTTGGTGTTTTGTTTGCCATGAAAGGCGCTGAATGAAATAATGATTGCCAATTATGCAAATCATCATGTCCTTGTAGGTTGTGAATATTACAACAATTTAGGCACGTGTGACATAGACAGAGAGGTTCAAAGGTCTGGGAATACTGTAAAAAGCCACATACAGGAACCAGGGGGTTAAAGAGTGCAGTGTGTCCTTTAGGTCACTTTTAACATATTAAGTATTAATGTTTGGCTTAAGGGCTCAATGTGGTCAAAAAAAGTGAGATAGGGATGTCAAATTTAAAACCTGGCACGACTATTCAGGCAGCCTCAGATTTAAAAAAAAAAAAAAAAAAAAAAACTTTTGTAATGTCACACTTGTCGTTTTGTTGTTTTTTTTTTTTTTTGGTCAGTAGGTAACCTTAGGAAAAGCCAAGGACAAAAAGACCATTACCTAGAAGTGCTTAGTCCTCATAAAGAGTTTTTTGTGTCTAGTTTTCATTCCAACCAATTCCTCAGTATGTTGCCTTTTCAACAGGAAAAGTAAAGTCTGTAGCTTCAAACACTTTTGATTGCACTCACATAAACGATTATGATGATCAATTCAACGTTACCTTGGAGACAAATCTATTCTGACTTGCTTTGTAGAAGCTCTTACATCAACAAAATAAAAGGCACCAAATCTGGCATAATGATTAGGGCTATGGACTTCAAAACATGAGGTTCTACGTTCAAATCCTAGCTCTGTATGTCCAACTTCATCTGCCTGAGCTCCACGTGGAAAAACAAGAAATATAACTAATTGTATCTCAAACATGGAATTTTGCCTTGGGCAAGACAAATCAGTTAATAAAGATATGAAAAAGAAATCGTTTCGCATGGCTACACCAGGAGACTGTCATCGACTCGAAATAGTTCCGTGAGTAATCCATTAACCGAACATGGATAACCACATTCAAAAAACACGCACATTCATCATTTTACATATCATGAGAATTAGGAAGATATGGCACGGTATCGCTGCGGTAAGCATTACAGCTCCTAAGCTGCAGGAAACGTGATTCACCCGGTCACTATCAACAGTCTGCGTAAAACATGTCTCAGTGTACCCCGATTTTTCTGGCACATCCCAAAAACAAGAAGGTTTCGTTTTTCTTATGAACGTGTCCTGCGATGGGCTGCCGTACCTTTTAAGGCTGGCTGTTGTCATATGCCAAAGAAGTCCGTTCATACTTTACGCGTATATGGATCCATACTCATTCGCTGGAAGAAAAATCGCGCAATTTCTTAAACTCATCTGGGTTCAAGTGCCTGTACTTTATCCTGAAAGCACTCCGCGTACCCCTTTCATGCATTGTCCGCGTTGACTGCGCCTGTGCTACTTCCGCAAACGCGACGCACGCAAGTGTTCGTGAAGTAGAAGAAACGTGCATGCGCAAACGATTTGACAGCCTGTTACATGTGAAAGGTCCAGTAGCGGCGTAAGGCTATGAGCTGGCGACGTATGTTGGGGCCCTTATACAACATAAAATTCCGGCACCCCTTAATCCTGAATTAATTGGATGCACACAGAAGAGAAGTAAAAAATCGTTTATTTAATGGAGATGCATCGTGGTACAGAGGGTAGCGTTGCTTTGACCCCGGTACAGTTCTCGGGTGGGTGTACTGTTTGCATGTTCCCTTCTTAACGTCGATTTTGTCCCTGATTTTTAAGACGGTAGTGTATCTTTGCCTGCTGTAGAGTAACAGAGTAAGTGTATATAGTGATGAACTTGCATGGAACTGCATCACGTTTTTCATTTTTATGCACGGATATTCTAGCGACGTAAGAGAATGAATAGGTAATTATAATAATACATTTTATTTATATAGCGCCTTTCCCATGCTCAAGACACTTACACACAAATGAAAAGACTACTTAATGTAAGAGCAGTATACAGGAACTATTTTGAATTTCCTTAATGCATGTAGTATCTTTTGCAAGAGGAATGACGAGTTTTTACTAGTTAAAAAATCGATGAAAGCATGCAAGATTTCCAACATACTACTTAAAATAAGTATTTTTAAATGCGTTTTAAAATCATGCGGTTGCCTTTTCTTTGGAATAGTGATTGATTCCATACGTATTACCTGAGTTTAATGAGTTACCAAAGCAGCCTGAAATTAATACTAATAATACATTTTATTTATATAGCGCCTTTACTATGCACACAGCACTTTACAAAAATTATACATCATTGGATACAAATAATATCTGCATAAAACTCTGAATAAAGGTAAATACAGGAAAAACGCGTCTTTAAATTAGAATAAGAGACAATAAACTAGAATCGGAATGCAAAATGCCACAAGAAAACCCCAAACAAATAACATAAATTATAATTCAAACACAATCACACTGAGCTCCTAGACACAGAGGGTAAACTGAAAGAAGGGTCACAATGTCAGGGTTAGTTAAATGCTTTCTTGAACAAATTAGTTTTAAGTTGTTTTTTTCTTTTTTCTTTTTTTTTTTTTTTTTGAAAGAATTAATTTAGTCAGCTGATCTTATTAATTTAAGGAGGGCATTCCAAAGTCTGGGTGCAATAGAGCTGAAGGCTGTTTTACCCATAGAGCACAGGTTGGTTTAGTGCACAATGAGATTGTCCGGATCTGTGGACCATACTGGGTAAACAGGAGCAAAGTAATGAAGCAGGTTAGATGTAGTCCAGTGCAAGACCCCTTAAAGTTTTATATGTCAGTAAAAGAATTTTATATTCAATCATATATGACTCAGGGAGCCAGGTCCTGCACCTCCTTCTCAGTCAGACCTTTTCCCTTCAGATCTTTTATTTTGTCCATCCACCTCCGCTAGACCTCCCTTACATTCTCTTCCCATCATTCTTTTGCCCACATATTAATTGTTTCTCCTCTCATCATATGGCCATCCTATTTCCGTCTAATTTCCTGTGTTTTCTTAGATGTCTTTCCTACTTTCTTTGTACTTGTGACAGTGTCTTTTCTTATACTGTGACACATAATATCAGGAGCCATTTTCACAGAACTTGTTTTATGTACAAATAACAGCAACAGAAAAAAAAAGTACAGATCAAACATTTATTCAGTGCTTTGCTGGGTATTCCATCTCAGAGGAGGCGTTAGGACAAAAGAGCACCAATCATCTGCTTTCACAGTTGACTGACATCTAATGGCCTACCATTCCATACGTGTGGCAACTCTTGCTGTTGATGGCTCCCTTAAAGCTGCCTGCTTATAATGAACTTAAATGGCTACGCTTTCATCATTTGCCTCAAAGCTGGTTTGAACTTATCACATCTGCTGCTCAGTATGAACACATTGCACACCTTATGTAGTGTCATTTATCTCATTGCCTTTTATAACTTGGCCTGCTGTGCTGCACTGTATGTGCTTTTGTTCTTACTGCTTTTTAAAAATGATTCATTGGTAGAGTCTGCTCTATGATTTGTCAACTATAGGTGCATTCGCAATTTCTGTAAGTCTTAAGTGTGAGTAAATTTAATTTTCATTGAGATATAAGTTGACATACAGTAGAACCACATTCAGAAATAAATCTAAACTTAAAGACATTATAAAAGAAGAAGAGGAGTTCTGAAGGGTGCACCATCATGTATTATAAAAGGTGCCAGGACCACTTTAAAGACTTGCAGTGTAATCCTGTGCTTCATGGCTTCTCAAACACAACTTATTGTTATCCATAAGCTTAACAACACAATGAAAAATCTCCACTGTTAAATGAACTCTTATAGTGTTAAAATAATCCTAAAATATATATATATATATATATATATATATATATATATATATATATATACACACACACAGGAACATTAATTTCATATACTATACATAATTTTAAGTTTTAATACTGGTAATTTGTGCTGTACAGATCTTACCTTTTCCAATTATCAATGCAGCCATGAAAGCAAATAAGTTTTGTAAACTAATTATAGTTTATGGATTTTCCCTGGGTCAGCCTGTCTGGCTACATGTGTTTTTTTTTTTTTTTTTTTCTGTGGCAATGTGGCTTTTGATTAGGGATATCAGGATTGGCCTTGTTAGTGAGCTTTTAAACTTTGCTTTTCTGTCTGACTTTTGATGACATGTTAGAAGCTCTGGTGTAATGCTGCAATGGTTTTATTGCTAAGTTTGTATTTGATACTTATCTTCAAATAGAGTTTTATAAGTGCATCTGCAGCTGATTAAAAATATTTATCTCTGAGGTAAACAATCTGTCTGCTTTTGTTAAGTAATTGCTGTAATAAAATAACAGTAGCTTGGAGCTACTTGATCTAAATCTGAAAATTGTTTTAGTTTAGTGAAATATGTTATTACAATACTTTTACAGGCTGTTCTGTGTCTTCTTTGCAGTGATCTTTGTTACAGCTAGTTAGTATGGAGCAGGACCTTTATTTATGTAACACATTTATGCAAAGGAACTTAACAAATGCCTGTGGTGGGCTTCCGCCCCACCTGGGGTTTGTTTCCTGCCTTGCGCTAGGAGACCCCCGTGACCCTGTAGTTAGGATATAGTGGGTTGGATAATGGATGGATGGATGGACTTACAAATGCAAATTATGCTTTTGTTTCCATATTTCTACAATTGGAGTATGTACAGACTAAATAAATATGCTCTGTAAGTCAGTAATGAGGATTCAACTGGCCACTTTGCAGAGTTCTACTTCTAGGCTACATTAGAACATGGCTCTGGCAGTTCCCTCTATCTGCATTGAAAATAAATATTTAATGTGGGTAGTATCCTTTTTTCTGTTTGTAGAGTTGTTTGCTTATAGACCAAATATAAGAATAGAAAACTATAAGCAACTGTCGCCAGGTTTCACACAGCTTGAAAAGCAGGAATAACTAATTATGATTACAGTATAGCATGCAGGATGAATAGCAGAAAATAGCATTTGTAAAATTTTCCATCTTGTAAAATATGCAATTTTATATATGCATACATTGCATTCTCAAACCCACATAATCCAAGTAGGGGTGCAAATCCTATCCTTATAGCTTCAGGTATAAGGCTGGACACAACCTTGGACAGGATTGCCAGTTCATTGTAGGGCTGATTTATAATTACCATGTAACCTGTATGGATTTGGGGATACAGGGAGAAAACAAGTGTACCAGAGGAAAAGTCCTAAAACTCTTGGGGAATGTTCAAACCCAGGGCATTTGATCTGTGAAGCAGCAATGCTGCCATTATGAGCAGTTTTAGTTGCTCTTTATGAAATATATTCCATCAGAAAGAGTAAAAAGATGACTATCCATCTAATCTCTTTTTCAATTTATTAAACTTACCAGATTTTTTGAGGGCTGTGGTGCCACACTGTTTACCAGCATGTAGTTAATCTTCTTGATGTCAAAAAGTGCATGTCATGAATGACTGGATGTTTTATTTGCACCTTGATTTGAGTAAGCCACTATTAAATAATTTGGATATATTTAATGGAATCACTAGATTTTATAGTAGTTGGATCACTAATCTTTGACACTTATGTGTTTGTCTGTTACACACATCCATCTATTTTTCAACCCGCTGAATCCGAACACAGGGTCACGGGGGTCTGCTGGAGCCAATCCCAGCCAACACAGGGCACAAGGCAGGAACCAATCCTGGGCAGGGTGCCAACCCACCGCAGGACACACACAAACACACCCACACACCAAGCACACACTAGGGCCAATTTAGAATCGCCAATCCACCTAACCTGCATGTCTTTGGACTGTGGGAGGAACCCGGAGCGCCCGGAGGAAACCCACTCAGACACGGGGAGAACATGCAAACTTCACGCAGGGAGGACCCGGGAAGCGAACCTGGGTCACCTAACTGCGAGGCAGCAGTGCTACCACTACACCACCGTGCCACCCTGTTACACACATATTTTTGGAAAAGGTTGATGTTTAAACTACTTGACTAACCAGACTTCTAATTTTATATTGTCAGACAACAGTTAGTGCCTTCTAGTATATAATCTTTTTTTTTAATAAGAATGTATTACAGTGAATGGCATGGACACTTAACAGTCTCATAGGCTGAATTCAGACCTTGTTATGGTCACTCTCTGTGTAGAGTTTGCACATCCTCTGTGTCTATGGGCTTTCTCCAGGTACTACAGTTTCTCCTCTCATATCACAAAACACATGCTAATTAGGTCAAATGACAACTCTAAATTGAGCATGTGTGATAATTTGTGTATGTGTGAGTCCATAATTGTTTGCTGACTTTGACACAATTTCTTAAAGATGGGTTCTAGTTCATTATGATTTTCACATTGGATTAAGAGGATACAGTGCATGCATGAAAGGATGGATAATAAGGGTGGAATGATGGTGCAGTGGTTTCACTCAGAGTTCTGGACAACTTTCTGTGGACAGTTTATGCCATCACCTTGGGTTCACAAAGGAACTTTTGTTCATATAATAGGGATGTGAATGTTGCTTAATTGTCAATGCCAGACAAGCCTGGTGTGAGTTAGTATAGGAGTGTGAAAGAAAGCTTGACCTTAGATGGATTAGCATCCCATCCAATGTTCATTCCTGCCATGCTCCTAGACTGATTCCTCATGATCCTATAAAGAAAAAAGGATTTTCGAAAAAGCGAATACTGTACATGGGTGGAACATATAAGAAGTAATATCAAGTGAATGATGGAAAGAAAACAAACATATCTCACTGCAAAAATGAGGACAGTGCAGCCTAGTACTTATCTGGAACTGTAATCCCAAATTTTGACTCGGCGTCTAAGACCCTGAACTATTTATGCAACCTGCATTGTTGAAAATGTAATGACATGGAAATTATGGTAGTAAATACTTGGTGATTTGTATATTGTGTTGGATTAAAAAAAAATGTTTATAATGTCAGTTTAACTGCAAGTAGGCAGAGACCTGCCTGTTTATTCCTGTTTAATATCTGTGAGAGCTGGGTGTTTTTTTGTATTATGTTTGTGTTTGAGCACTATTTCACACCATCCTCTCCATCTCTGTGTACGTCTATGAAGGTGCACAAAGTAAATAAAACAGCCTTGGCCTTTTCTGTAAGCATCTGAGTCTTTCTTAGTGTATCAGGTGCAGCTTGGTATAGAAGAATTGAACTATAGATAACATAACAAAAAAAACGAAAGAAAAAGTTAAATCTTTGCCATTCTGTTCTTTGCATGTGGTGTTTTTCACTCAATCCAGTAACTCGGGGTAAAAATATGGTGTATTTAGAAATTAAAATTTGGCAGGTTTTGCAAGTGTGAGGGGATATAGTTTGGGCTTATTTTCCTGGTAATTCAAAGAAAACAATGTGTATTGTAAATGAAATTCAATATAGGGTGAGAGACAATTATCTAAATATCTCTGTAAGCTATATAAGATATAGCTCCTAGCCTTGTCTATTTTACTCCTTTACTGTGTGAAGTCTCCTAGCCTTTTTTTGTGCATTTGGTCCCCTGCAGAAGGAGCATGGAAAGTATATTGCTTAGGTTTCCAAGATATCCACCTATCCAGATAAGAGTATTTGTGCAATATTATGATTTACTCACTTAGAAAATTAAGAGGTAGAGAAGTACACAATTAACTTTCCTCTCCATACAAAATTAACTTTCCACTCACCCCTCAAGCCCAGGCACTGTTGAACAGCAGTCATCCATATTCATACAGTTAATGCCCTTGAGTATTTCCATGAAGCAGGATGCACAGACTAAATCAAATAATCCATAGATAACCTTGATTTTTAAGAAAGTTTTTGTTGCCAGGCATAGGCCAAATGTTTTCTTGGGAACAGAGGACCATATGGCTGAAATGGTAATGTAGGTTTTAGCTAAGAAACCTTAAGTTGAGGAGAAAATAAACATTACAACGACAATTTTTTGAAATCAGGAAATATAATTAGTATCTTCTGAATATTGTCAGGCAGTGTTCATCCTCACTTACCCTGTTTCTTTTGTACTAACCCAGTAAATAGGAAGGTCTGTAATGTAAACACATCAGATGTAATGATGGACACAGGCAATCGTGCCTGGAAAGCCACAAGGATGAAGGATTTTTTAGCACAGTGTAGCAACCAACCCTGAAAGGTACACTAGTTCATCACAGGGCATACTTGCACTGGGCCAGTTTTTATTTGCTAGATGACCTATTCTGTAATTCTTTTGGGGAATGGGTGCAAGATGAGAGGGGCTTGGAGAGAAAAAAAAAACCAGACAATTTTAAAATGTACACAAGGTGGCTCACCATGAATTATTTGGGTTTCCAGACAAGTTAAACATATGGAGCCATGGACTCACCAGATTGCTCAAAAGTCTTAAAATGGGTGAAGATGCCATGTTTTCAGACATAATAATATTGCAGTCTTTAAGCAGCGACACCCGCCTCTTTTCCGTTACCATTTGTTATCTTCAGTGTGCATATGTTTTATTTTTATGCCTGTGGATTTTAACACAGTTTCTTTTATATAGAAAGGTTGTGATGAATACATCTCCACTACTGCCTTCTTAACCAGTGTTCCTGAGGGTTATTTTTCATTAAAGGCAGGATCTCTAAATGATAATATTTCAGAAATAACACATAAGAGATAAGACATGAAGCTGCCATCTGAATACCACTTAAGTCTTTTCATCCATTTATACTTGAGCACTATATATGCTATGGGTACGTGTGTATTTACATGTGTACATCTATCTATATATCTCGAATGGGTCATCAGCACTAATATACTGTAAGGGCAAAGAAGCCAGGTTAACAATAATAATCACCAGAAAGAAATGATTCTAGGAACGATGTTGTAGTGGAAGGACAATGAGAGACAGTGGGCAATAAAATAAAAGTACCCCAAGCTGGATAGATGCCTCAAGGAGGCATGTTACCTTATGCATGGTCCCTGGCTACTTAGTATATTGTATTTGTCAGACTTTTGAAGGTTGCTTGGATCATCTATTGCAGGTTGGGGTTGAGGACTGCAGGAATATCTGGGTCCACCAAACGAAGTACTCAAATAATTACACTAAGAGGTGCAGCGGGGCAATACTGATCTAGGAAGAGGTGGAGGATGTGAAACTAGCAGTAGACCCAGAAAGGAGCTTTCAGCCATGATGCCAGAAAGCTTGGAGTTAGGTTGGAAATGAGTAGTAAAGACTTGTCTAGGAGGAAGAGAGTTCAGCATGATTTATGATAGAGAAAAAAATGAAAGGAAGGAATGCTTTTGTGATTCTTGCTATGGGAAGATAAGGCAGTCTCTCCACTGGTAGTAACAGACTCTGTATTGTATTATGAAGACCCACAGATACTTTGGTTTTCTTTATTTTTATTACTGTGTGTTTCTATTACTGAATTGGTAATTAAGAATCCATGTGTATTTATTTTTGTTTAGTAAATTACCTTTTTTATGGGTTTTCATAGAGTTAGTGTAGGTTTAGGATTGATGCACAAGCACCTGTATGGTCCACATGGTATTATGCTTATTCGAAAATGGCTGGTTGAGTGTCTTGCTGGATGGATAAAATGACTGTAGCAATAAATTTCCAAATGGATGATCATATTGATTTTATTGGTTTGAATTATGTTATTTTTAAAGCTGCCAACAGCTTGAAAATGTATTTTTTTTAAAACAATGCCTTAATTGAGCTTCCACATATGTTGATTGGTAGTGACTAGGTGCTTTGTTGTACCTACACTAGGGTCTTTTGTAGAGTTTTTTTCAATAATCCGTATCATATGTAAAAGAGGTGACATTGTTTCTGATTTGATACTGTAGTAATTTAGAGAGAGACGTTTTAAAAGTCATCTTACAGTTTCAGGTAACAAGCAAAGCCACCAGGAAGAACTGCTGCATTCAGTCAAACAGCTTTAAATATGAATACGCATTTTATTTTACTTTAACCATAGGAGCACTCTGGTTAGGGTGAAAGAAATGCGAACTGATCCTGTCGGAGAAATTCCAAAGTGGATTAGTGGATAAAACCTGAACGCTAAGACCACTGTTACTTAAAAGGAAAAAAAAAAGATAGATATAATAATGCTCGGTTAAGCCAAGCAGTCATAAAGTACAATTAAAAATATTACGCTTAATGAAGCAATTAAAGTCAGCTTTTGTAAAGTCTAAGATATGCACATTTAAGTTATTACACTTTGGGTAAATACAGTTCATCTCCATGGTAAAGGAACTGATCTTTATCTTGAAACCCTGCAAAGAGCCAAGAATACAAAAGTGCAATTACTGAAATGAGTGCTTCTGACCTCTATCAGATGTTTAAAATATGAAAGTGACAGTAAAAAGGAGGTGTGAATTTTAGCAGTTTGTGATGCTGGACTGAAGAGTTTTTATAATAAATTTTTAAACAATTGTTTAGCAAAAGAAAAATAAATAAAATGTGCTGACTAATGACTTTGGACGTCTCAGTTTCCCTGTGTTCATGTTGGTTACTCATCCATCTCCTGTGAATCATTGGATAATAGAAATCCGACTCAGCTGATTTAGTTGGCTTTGGTTTATATGGGAAAGGTGGGGGTGGGCTCGGTATGTCAGCCATTGCCTACAATAATTAATAACAATATTCTCTAACCTGCTTAATCCAATTTTTAGGTCATGACAGCCATATTCCATCTCGCTAGCAAAGGGTCCAAGGTAGCAATCAACCCGTAAATCCCAGGGCCCAGTCACACTCACTCCCACATCTACATGGAGCCAATTTACAATCACTAAACACCATCTTTGACATGCTGGATGAAAATGAAACTGTGTCACAAAGTCCACTTGCAGAAGTTTGTATGTTTGACCTGATGTTGCTGTATAATTGTTTCACTCATTGGACATCAATCAGTTCCACCAGTCTAAACTGAGAGCAGCGTGCAGCTGCAAAATATTCTAAAACCATCCAAGACAGGCGGCTGATGTTTGTGACAGATGCTATAACAGTAAATATCTTGGTGTTCCATTCATAAAGTGTGACAACATATGAAACTCAAAACCTGTGGATAGAGTGTTATGCAACATATAATGCAACTGTCAGGCACAATTTTGAAAATAAACAAACAAAAAAAATACTTGGAAGCAAACATCAGCAGTATCTAATAAGGCCAAGGGTGGCCTATTTGTTAAACACCACTGCCAGAAAGTTCCCTTCCTCCTCTTTTCATAGTCTTGGGCATTCTTCATAGTGAGAACTATTCTTTTCCTGTATTCTTCAACATTCCTCAGTCTCCACCTTGGCCTTGTTTTTGGTTAGCACATTTGTCTTGCATAATTTAAACAAATATTGTAAGTTTGACTTTGATTATTATTAGTAGTAGTAGAATTACTGCCATATTTGCATAGACTTTCAGTTACACAGATTTTATCATATATCAACCCTCTCATAGAAAGTCATCTGTCTCAATAAAAGGATGTGTCTGTCTGTCTGTGTCCCTGTCATTCTAAAAGATGTCACATCACAAACATTTTTAGTTATAAAATGCATTGCATTTGTCATTGCTTAATGATGCATCACAAACATTAATACCACTTTTATGAATCCCATACCAAATGGCATATAACAAAGAGATATGTTTTGCATAGTGCACTGCAAACATTAATGGTGAGGTCTACGTTGGTTACTTTGATTTCAACCCATTTTTAATGGGTAGCAAAGCTAGTTTAGAATTTAAAGAGTTTATAATTAGAATCAGGTTTATGTCATATTAATAAACAAATATTTGGATATGGATAATATTAACTGTCGCTATATACAATTATGACAGTCCTACAAGTATATAAATGAGTTAGGTGAATGACTAGGTTTTTTTTTTTTTTGGATTATCAAATCACATTGGTCTAAAGTTTGTTTACTGTATTGAAGTAAGGCAGCACAATGGTGCAATGGTTAGTGCTATTCACACATCATCACTGTTTTTGTGGAGTTTGCACTTTTATCCTGTTTGTCCCTGGGTAATGCAGTCTTCCTCTCACATCCACAGAGAAAACCATATCACATTGTTTGGTGATTCCAAAAGGATTGCACATTAGTGTGAATCAGCCCTGTAATGGATTAGTGTCCTATCCACGTTTGCTTCCTGCCTTGTACCTAGAGGTGCCAGAATAGGCTGCATTGTCCTGACCCCAAACTGGCTTAAGTGGGTTGGATAATTCTATGTTGTATTATTGAAATTACTTAAAGTGTGAAAAAAAGCAATTCCATGGAGACAGAGACAGAGAGAGCTGGCCAGTTTTAAAGGGTTGAATCTGCTCAAGTTGCCTTTTGTGACTTCTAAAGCTCACTAGCTCTACTAGAATTGTCAGGTAATTTATCAGACCGTCTGTTTTTCCTTAACTAAGTCTAGTTCAATGCAGGGCCACAGGGTGCAGCCTAGTGAACCAAGCTTATAATTTAAAGTGATATAGGAGTTGTTGCTGTAAATACTTTCATAATAAGACCTGATCTATGAAAGCAAATAAAGAAAGGAAAAATCTTTTAGTGCCAAATCTGACTAAAAGATCCCCAAATGTGCTTAATATAAAGCATCTGTTCCTATCCTGTCACAAAACATACATCATAAAACCTGAACCTAAATATGCCTGAGACTGCTAGTGGCCTGGTCAGAGTTTGGTACAGTGTCCTCCATGCAAAGTTCTAATGAATAATGAGCAACCGCAGAGAAATATAAGTTTACCTTTCATATATGCCCTCTCATAATTCTCAGGGCTAAATGACTTAAAACCAACATGGAATCAAAGTGAATGCGTTGTACAAGTCTACAGCTAGCAATGAGTTGTAATCTACTCAAATTTAACAAAGGAGGCTACATTTTCCATGTGAAGGAGCACCTCCTACAAAAGCAAACCTTTGATCTTTTGACAAAAACTAAATTTTAATGATTTGAAAGGACTCGTCTCTTTAGAATAATGCATACAATGTGACTTTAATCACATTGGATAATGTGTAAAGCACCCATGGTGTCCAATTGTGACTGCCAAGGCAGCTGGGGAGATTTGGGTCTGCCGACAATCATGGTTTAGTCTGTTCTATAAGTAGATCTGAAGTGGTGTTTTGGCCTCCGTGTATATTGGGAAACTGCTTACTAATGCTATCAGATTTTTAGTCCTATGACAGCTATGATATACTGAGTGGGTTACCATTAAGGACACCGAGGAAAAGACAGCTCCTCCAATGGCTTCTTTTGCTTTTTTTTTCTTTTAAAGAGATTTATTTGTAAGAGAAATAAGCATGTGTCCACACAAGGAGAAAACTCGTTTCATACACAAAGATATCTACTTGGCTGAGAAAGTGGAAAAAAAAGGTGAAGCAGACTGTGCTGAATCAAGGAATTACTTTCTTCTTTTAAGTGTTTTAAGTTACAGGCACATACTAATGGCTCCAGTAGACATTTTATCAGCAGTTCTCTATTCAAAGCAAAAGTTGTAAAAGAGGCTTTTCTGTGGAAAAAAAAAAATTAAACGTTAGTTAAGTAATTCAAGCATTGGGTTGCCTTCAGTGGCTTTTGGAGACAACAAAGGGATTTTAATAATCTCTGCAACAATTATAAGTGTGCATGTAATTACTATATACTTTAAAACTGTTATTTGTCACTTTACAGTAGTAAGGAAGAATGAGAAGAACATATAGATATATGTAGTCAGCCTTTCAATGTATCCATTTTCAAAAAAAAACTAAACATTTTTTTTTTCCAATATTCAAGATTTTGAGGGACCAAAATGCTGTTGCGTCTGCTTTGGACACAAGGTGGAAAATACACCCGGACAAGGTGCCAGTCCCATGTGTGTTCACTTTTATAAGAGTTGACAGATAGTTTGCCAAGACAGGGAGTCTAGCCCTTTGGCAAAAGAAACAGGCAGGCAACCACAAAATTGCTCAGTTTATTCTGCAACACTGACTCTGACTCACTGTGTGACCCTGAGAGAGAGCCTTAAGCAGGCAGTGCTCATATTGTAGAAGGCTGGAAACACATGTGCTTTGAAATGGTAATTTACTTTGGACAGATAGATGGAGATGCGTGTTCATTGAGCAGAGCTCCTCTGCTTTAAATAAGTCAAGTCTGTGCATCGAACAAACGTTGTCACGGTTATCAAATGAACCTGAATGCACCTTCTTTAAACTCCAAACCAAGAGCCTAGATACACATCAAGTTGCTTTGCAGACTTGAAGCTGGAAATACAAATGGTCTAAATCTGAGGAGACTGAAGTTTCATAATTTGGGGGGTGGCTTTAGTAATCAGTTAGCATGCCTGCTGTGCTCCAGTCATAGTTGAGACTGTATCCGGGTTTTTTTTTTTTTACCAGTTTCAGAACAAAAACCCTACTCTTTTGACTTTTATATAGGTGCTTTACTAGGAATTGTTCATAGGCACATTATGTACAATGATGGTGAAGATGGCAGAGGAAACATCTATAAACTTATACTATTTAATTAAATTCTAAGGTCTGTGAGTTAGTGTGTGTGTTCCCGGTCCCTTGGAGCTGTCTGATTGGTCAGTTTTGCTGTGGTCATTTAGCTAAGTGTGACTGGGCAAGGAAAGATTTAGAAGAAACACTGAAGTTCTGCTTTCAAAGATGGGAAGGGCAGTATTCATAAAAATACGAATGACATAGCAGCAGGTAATTGGGGCTTGTCTACTATTATTGGTATACAAAGGCGGACAAGAGCCAAGCAAGGCACCTTGAAATGACTGAAAAGCAGAAGTGCAACTGAGAGTGGAAGAGGGTACACGTAAGGCAAGAGATACCAAATGTCAAACATTTTAAAATTTATTTTGTTACCTGACTTCAACAGGTGATGTAGCTAGTAATATAAAATGAGTATAGAAATTATGAATATTAATTTATTTTCTAAAGCAATTACATCCAGTAAATTGGAGCAGGGTCATACTGTGGCAGAATTGGGCACAAAGTAGGAACTTGCCATAGATCTGTGCAAAACCCCATTGAGCCAGTGTAAAATTATCAAGTATCCTAACATGCTGTTTATTTATTTATATATTTTCCTTTTTTGCATGTGGGAGGAATCTCAAATAAATTGTAGATGGACATTCAAGTTCCTGTATCCACACTAACCACACCAGGAAATTAACCCTGATTCTTGCTCTGACCTCAGTGTCAGCCATCGTTAATTTCAGATGAACATATTACCTGTATCTGAGGATAAAATAAAATGTCTATTTTACTTTTTGAATCGTCTTTTATGTTGACTCCATTCAGATTTCTTAATGTTTGCCACATTTATTTATTTGCATAGTAAATGTTTTTTATTCACATTGCTAGATACTAAAGAGATGAAAGGTTGCAAAGTGAACTCAATGGTTGGAAATTGAACTGACAACTTTGTGGTATACAGTTTAGTGTTTTTGGTTCATTCTCCATAGTATATGGGACATTCCAATTCCTTCAAATCAATGTCAGCCTCTCTTTTCTCTTTGCTGCTTGAAATGTTGTTTACTGTGGAAGAAACGGCTATGTGTCTTTTTTGAAGTGGGTTTTAAGTTGGCTTGCCATGCATTATCATAGGGAACTGGCAGGGGAGTCATGTCTTCATGATATGTCTCACTACCATGTTAAATGTCTTCACTCAGCCTTGCGTAAATGGTGGCCTGCATGTACTGATGATGCCTTGTGTTTCCTAACATAACCTATGTAACTTTTGTTAACTGTTCTCACTGCTGTCTTTGAGTACATACCTAAATCTAAATGTTCATTTTAGGGATGTGCAAATAATTAACTATCTGAACATATTTGAAAACTTTGCAAAAATTTTCTTTACACATTTATTAGATTCTTTTTACACAAGAAATTAAAAGGTAACAGCTGTGCACCCACAACTCTGATTCTGTTGAGGAGTAATAGAAATGGGTACCAGTTAGTTCTTTGGCTCATTTTTTTTCACTCAATTGTTATACTGTAATTTTGATTACACTAGATAATTATATAGACTTATGCAGTAAGAAATAATGGGTAAAAAAAAAAAATAAAACTATCTACAAATATTTGACATCCTCACTGCAGGTTAGGCTAACTGGAGATTCCATATGGGCACTGTCTGAGCACAGGTGTATGAGTTGGCATTGCAATGGATTTTCTTTATCCTCTACTTTTCGTTGTATTCTGCACTAGGTACTTTTAACTGAGGAACTTCTATCTTGGTCATTAATATCTTTATAGAACCTTGGATAAAAGTGCCTTCTACCTCACCTCAAGTGTGCAATTTCAAGGCAAACGCCTCCAAGGGACCTGTCCTTTTTACAGCCCAGCATTGTTTAATTACATGGCAAGAAGGATGGTGCAGTCTGGTCTCGCCATCCCATAGACGTGATCTCATTAATGATCTCCATGGCTTCATTTTAAAAATAAGACATTCAAATGATAATCTTGGCACTGCTTCTACATTTTAGGTAAGATCCAAAATCTACATGTTTACCTAACACAAGGAAACCCAGTCACAAAGTGGCTTTTTAGCAGTGAAATCAGTCCTTAGAATGCCACTTAAAGACAGGCAGAATGGCTCCTTTGTTTAGTCACTGTCTATCTGATCTTCGGCTGCCTTCCTTTACTTGTTATCCCCGTAATTTATTTCTGGTTTCCTTTACTGTCTCCTGTGCAAATGACCACATAAAGTATTTTTCCCCTTGAAAAAAAGAAAAGGTTTCGTTTGGTCCATACAAACACCTCAATACAGAAATGTGAGAATGAAAAAACAAACTAAAAATGGCAAAAAGGCAGACAAAAATATCTTGTTAGTTATATTTTAAGAAGGATTTGTTTATTTTATTTTATTCACAGAAGCAAGCTTTTTCTTATCCTGAGGTTAGGGAATGTGTTCCATTTTGGCAGTTACTGTAGTGCTCATATCCACAGCCAGGAGTACATTTAAAAATGGCAATGATCTGCTATCCTTAGAACCCACACTTACATAATAACTATCTTTATAATGTCCATCTTTCATAAATGCTTACATTTTTTTTTTCTTTTTTTCCCTCACACAGTGTTATTGGGGAAAATCTAGAATGACCATTACTTAAAAAATGCTTTGGCCTTTTCACATTATGATACTCACAAATTATGATTTTAGACATGTTACAAAAAAGTGCAGTAGGTATTAGTGTCACCTATCAGCACTTTAACCTTGAACCAATTAGTGGGGTGCCTTCTCCATGAAATTTATATGTTCTCCTCATGTTTATATGGGTTTTTAATATTCTCTCATAGTCCAATTCTTCCCCATAGTGGAATATACTACAACTTTGAATAAACTGCCCTAGTTGAGAGTTTGTCATAGTTTTGTAAAGCTGCTAAGATAAGTTTATATTCTTTGAATACACGGTTATCAGAATGTGTGTTAGTCACAGCTGAAGTAGAGTATTATTACAAATTTGAATATGTGTGTAGATTTGATATGAAAAGATCTATTTGTCTTGTATAGCACTTTTCATTTGCATATGCTGTCTTAATTTGATATTTTAAGTCATTGTATACAACAAAAAGTACGAGCTCCCACCTTACACTTAGTGCTGCCAGGATAGACTGACTCATTGTGATTCTGAACTACATAGGCATGTTAGAAGTGAATAGATGGATTGACATATTAGACAGAAGAAAACTGGCACTCTATTCAAAACTGGTTTCTGCCTTGGCAACAGTACTGCCAGGATAGACAGTTTAATAAATTCATTGATTCCTAAATGGACAGATGTGAAATCTGCTATGTAAAATAACTGATTGATCAAGGCAAAGTTCCACTGTATGAGAAGAACAGTCAAAGTAGGGCTTACAGGTATTTTGAATGGAGGTGTCCACCTACAGAAAGATGAGGTGTCTGGGACTGAGTGTGGTTGGGCCTGCAGGATGCCTACTGTTCTTGAGTGAGGCTTTGAAACTGTCAAAGTGATACTGTATTTAAACCTCAGACTGACTGACTGACTGACTGACTGTGTGGTTTTCTGAGTGTGGTTTTCTGAAGTGTTGTCTACTCTTGTGAGTACATGGACTAGAAGGTATAATAAAAAATAACCTGTTTTTATTGATTCTGGTCTGCCTTTCTGAATGTTGTCCAAATCTGCGACTGGGATGTCATGATATATTGAATTACAATTTAGAAATGAGATTCCACATTCATAGTTGAATCAATTTGCATTTTAATTCATACAAGTAAATGAATTATTCACTATTTAGAGGAGAATATTAATAATACATTCATGATATTTTAAGCACAGAACTGTAAGCTTTCTACTCTACTGTTGTGTCAAAAAATGGAACGTTTTCTCTATTTATGAGCAAAGAATGATTCAGACTACAGTATTCCGTTATGCAAGCATTAATAACATGCCACCTTTACTGAAACCAAATCTGAAAGGGCGCTTTTAGTTTACAAACAAAATGTTAATACTATTCAGAAACATTCAATTTATTTTCTGGATTTTTCCAAGAAAGGCTTATTTTCATCTGTACAGTGGTGAGGATGATTTTATTATCTGCTTAAAGGCGTCGTCTTGCTAATCTGTAACATAAGTACAAGATAGTTTTCTAGGTCATTCTGACTGCTATTGAAGAAAAAGAGCAAAGATCATCTGGTGCTCTGGAACTTTATAGAGGCCCTAAAGTAGTTGTACAAAGCCAAATGACAGACTGTGATATTAGCAATGAATAATAATGCTGTTTGCAAGGCCCCGCCAAATACACTTATTGCTAATTGGCACAGAAAGTGTTGTGTTGTTTACTACCGTCTCAAATCTGTCAAATGACTTGTTGAAGATGTTACATAGCCTGCATATCTGCTCTGTGTTGGCTAACTATCTTACTGTAGCTAAGTATATGCCTACCTTGTGCCCTGCTACTGCTCAGATGAACGAAGTTGAGAAAAACAAACAAGACCATTGGAAATAGGAAGAAATGGATCTGCAGTAGGGAGATGTATCAGTATGATTTTCAATTTCTTTGCATAATGTAGTGCCAGGCATAGTATTTAGATTACAATGGGAGCAAAAACTCTTTTGGTTAATGATCAGCAGAAGTAAATCATGGAATGTAGGTTACATTACAGCTTGGCATGTCATTCTTTACCCTGTTTTTGCAGACACAGGTGAAATTTGTTTGTTGCTCATGTCATGTTTAAACTGCAAATTGTCCACTGCCTGCTTTTTCTCATTGCCCCCCCCCCCCCCCCGCTTCTTAGATGTAGTTGCTACTACCTGTTAGAAACAATGACATAGTATCAGCTTAAATGGCAAATAGTCGTTTATTACTGTAACTGCTTGTTTCACTCCACTAACTGTTAACCGTAGATAATGTTTAAATTGTGTTTACAAACCCCATCACCCTGTTGATCTACAAATACCATGCCACCATTTTTCACATAAGAGTGGCACAGAGGTTAGGCAGTTTCATCATAGTTTCAAGGGCCTGAGTTTTAACATCTGTGTGGAGTTTCCACGTACACCCAAGTTTGAAATTTAATCTCTTACTTTATCCTAAAGATATACTTGTTAGTTTGATTAAAATTAGAATGAGATGAGAAAGTGTGGACTGTTGCCTAATCCATTTCATCGTGTGCGTAATGCTGCCTGGATAAGCTGCTCCTTAGAATGATCTTGTACTGCATACAACAAGAATAGAAAATAGATGGATATAATTTTTTGTCATTTGAATCTTTTGCTTTCACTTAACTGGTCATGATGTTGGTCTTAATGTTTTATTATTAAGCAACTCCCTAAGCTTACCTGTTTCCGTTTTCCATTTAGGTTCCATGCATTACAAATTGTTGATGCGCCTGTGGAAAATGAAAACCCATCTTCTGGAACTTTTCCTGCTTACGAGAATTCACTGATGATCATGGCCAAACCAAAGAACTGGAAACATCGGCTAGGCATTAAAGCAGAGAACCTGCGCATTTTCAAAGAGGGAAGGAACAGACTTCACCATCAAAATGATATACCAAACTTGGACGGTATGGACATAGAAAAACAGAAGGTATCACGTGGACGAAGGCATGCTCATCCCGGATCACGAGGACACCACCCTCAGTTGATGCGTGTTGGCTGTGTGCTGGGTACCTGCCAAGTTCAAAACTTAAGCCACCGACTCTGGCAGCTTATTGGTCAGTCAGGACGTGAGGACTCATCCCCTGTTAATCCTAGGAGTCCACACAGCTATGGATGAGCCCATAAAATCATCTGAGTCAATAAAGTAGGAAAAGACTTTGGCATAGGTCGTCTTTCTGTATTAAAACGTAGGTCTTGTTTGGCGATGTTTTATTGTACTATAATCAGCTTTTTCTGTGCCTTTATTTAAGCCAATGACTACTGTCACATTTACTTTGTAGTTTTGTGCCTTAGTCCTCATATAAACAATGCAAGATGCAATGATTATTGGCTGGTGCATATGTAACGTCACCTCCCAGATGTTCCTGGCCACATTTGTTATACAGCTGTGACTCCTGAAAGGTATTATGAACCCTTGAAGTAGAAAACTCTACTCCTCTGTCCTGTTACTATACACTGGGGTAGCACTTGCAGATTTCAGGTTGGTCCATGCTACTTGGTAGCTATCAACAATTATATCTTTTTCTGCTTGGAATGATCAGTTTTTACAGATCTTTGAAGCTTGAATGAAAGTATGACCTTTATAATAAAGACTTTAAGAAAATAAAATAATGTAAAACATACATATATATTAAATATATATACATATAGTGTCCCATTAACACTACTGTTGGAATAGTAGAGTGAGTCCTGTCCCTGAGTGGGATAAACCAAGTCAGAGATTGAATATACACTCATACACACACAAATATTTTTATATCTTTATTTATGCACACACACACACGTATATATATGTATATATATACACATATATATATACACGTATATATATGTGTGTGTGTATATATATGTGCAGCATCTGTCTACATATAGATTTACATACATATGTATGCACACATGTATATAGTGTGTATGTTTAAATATATATATCTTTATATATATTAAATTATTAATTTAAAGTTGTAGCAGTTTAATTTTAACACTGTTTTTCATGCATTTTAATTTAATGGGCAAACTAACTTTGGAGTATTCTCGATGGATTTATACTGTCCATACTGGCAGCTACTAAGCACAGAGCCTTTTCTAGTATACCAGTGGGGTTTATTGGATTGTCTCTTTTTATGTTAAGATATATATTGAATTCAACCAAAAAACCTAATCTGAACTCTGACCAATGCCTTGGGGCATAATCTATTTGCAAGAGCAAAAATGTTTCTGGACTCAGCAAAAGGTGTTACACAAATGGTGAGCTCTAGGGTGAGTTTAACCAAAGTTCACAGCTTGTTTTTAGCATTCCAAATGTTGAACTATGTGGAGTGTGCGCTGATTCAGCACTCGAACTAGACCAGGTTTCAGATGTTTGCTTTTTGCTTACTGCTATTCTGTAACAAAAGGGTTTACCAGAAGTACCAGAATGCATTTATTATTCTTGTATTTGTTAAATGCAATGTACTGAATTTTAAGATGTCTTATTTATGATATTGATTGTTAAGATATACAAAGGGGCCCCTTTTCATTGAGCCACTCCAGTCTCTCCCAGTGTGCTCTTTCTACAAGCTGATCCCCCCTCCCCACTTTTTTGTTCTTATCAAGGTGGTAAGAACTTAAGGGTCTGGTGGAGTCAGCTTTGTGGTTTGAACTATTAGGCTCACACTGCCAGTTGTCTGAGCCAGTTTGAACTTTCATACAGTATGTTGTGTCATATATGTCACATCTGAATCAATTTATCAGTGAAGCAGTGTTCTGTAAGGCCCTGTTCATGATGAGGCACATTATGAAGAACTAGTTAGATTACAATGTAATATTAAAATAATCTGGTATCTCCTGTGGAAAAAAAAAACACTGCTTTCTTTTGAGGATCATATTTTAAATGCTTACTTGTGCCATCCTTGTTTGACTTTCTTACCTCTTAAAAAATAAACAGTGTGGTTCAGCCTTGTTACGCTTTGGGAAATGTTTAAAGAAAAAAAAAAACAATGCCGCCTGTTTAAATATAGATTGTTTGCTCATGGGAAAAGGCTGAAATGTTGGGCAAGACTGTGATAAGTGGGAAAGACACCCATAGCTCAGGTTTCCAAAATCATGTCTAGGGATTGTTAGAAGTACACCTAAAAAAATATTGAAACACTGTTTTTAAGTACTACTTGATCATCTAGAAAACTAGTCTATAAACAAGGCTGCCCTAAAGTTGGCATAACATACACGCACCAGCTAAAGTGAACCTAGGATTACACCAAAATAGACACTAAATTGCTGTTTAATTCTGCTGTATGATTGTGTGTGACCTGGGGATAACCTAAAGTGAGAGTACATATGTATGTATTTGTGTATGTGTGTGTATGTATGTATATATATATATATATATATATATACGTCTGCTGGTGATCAGACAAGCTCAATTGTAGACAGTGCACTTATTTTAACCACTGTCTGGACCAACTTTCTTTGTGTGTGCTAAAGTAGTCATTGTATATTTTGGGGCGAACTGAACGAAATGGCATATTAAAATTCCAAAATAATTTTAAAAAATGCACACAAACTGTAGATGGAAAAAGTCTTAGCAGTATCGCAGCAGTGTAGCCTTGTCACCATGGAGTGACTTTACTTACAGTATTTTACTTACTTTTTTGAAATGCCAGAGTTGCATTGCAGCAACTGGAATTTGTAAACAAGTAAGTTGTGCAATTTTTCCCTGTCCAAAGGCTGATTAGTCTCTATCAAAATTCATACTGCTAGGATTAGCAGTAACTAATAAGGAACAGGAATCTACTATAAATAAACAAGCATTCACTACAACTCTAGCACTACCCATTTTGTTTGTCAGCATCAGTTACTGAGACTGCTTCTAGCTAAAGTAAAAGCTGGGGGAAATAATGGAGAAGACTGTAGACTTGAAGCCACAAGGTCACAAGTCCAGATACTACCATTGGCTTCAACAAGTGCTTCAGTTCAATAAATATATCGTATAGCTGGACAAAGATGTTGGTGGAGGCAAATAGGATTATTCCATATTGAAAACATTCCAGAGCTGTCATAAAAAGGATGTGTTATCTTGGAGCAGGACAGAACGTGAACGTGAAAACAGCATGTTGAAATAGGCGCAGTAGTCTTTTGGAGCAAACGGGTGCCAAACTGAAGGCAGGCATTTCACACGTAGAAAACAGACGTTTGGTTGATGCAAGTTACTGTCGAAAGGCGTATAACGTCATGAGAAAGATCCCCGAAATAGGTCAAATACTTGGAAAAGTTCCAAATGAAGCGTGGTGCGTGCTAAAAGCACTTTTCTTGTAAGGGTAATTAGCAGACAGCTATTTGCTGGAGCAGTAAGCTAAGCTTGGGCTCTGCTGCAAGTAGAGCACACTAGTGAATGGTGTGGTACCTCGTATGTTTTTCCATTTTTGTAATAGCTTGCAATATGTTATCATGGGATTTGAGGAGGTTTGCAAATATGTAACTTAATAAAGTGTTTGTTGAGACTTAGCCAGTAACATGCAGTCCATTTTACATTGTAATGATGTTGCTCACCGCTCCGTTTAAAATTCATGAACCTGGTGGTTTGTTTCTCTGCCTGTAGCGCCATGGTTTGTGTGTCTTTTAAGTTGTAACTTGGAGGTAGAGATTTACCAACTTCCAAAAAGTCCTTGATCAGAGTAATGGAATCTGGTATTGTCTGCTGGCGTATGTTTATATATATATATATATATGTGTGTATCTCTTCTAACATGAACTTGCATATTGAGGCAGCTTTCTTTTAAGCCTGCCTGATTCACTCATTTTCTGTTATGCTCCATGTTTAGACACAAGTCCTTCTGGGAGGCTTGTAGCACTGCCATCAAACTCCCCAGTCTCAGTCCTGCCATTATTACCTGAAGCAACTGCAGTCTACTTACATTGTAATTTGCCCAATATGCACAGCATAATTCAATTTTACTTATTTATATATAGCAAGCAAAAATAATAATAATAAAAAAAAACAAAACTGCAGAATTAAATGTAACTATAAGTTCATATCTATCAGTAATTGTAGTCAAAAGTTGAAGACATTCTATTTACCTGTGCATTGGTACAGTATATAAAGCAAATTGTGACACAGTAGTGTGTGTGTGTGTGTGTGTGCAGCTGTATATGCCTTACTTTTTTACACACCACAGAGCTACAGCCATTCATATTTTTCTACAACTGCAGCACTGACAGAGTTATCGACTTGCAAGGAGTTAGTAGTGAGGCTTGAACCAGCCCTCAATTTGTCTAGCGTCCAGACGGCCAACATCTAGGCCACAGTACGTGATGAGAAGCAGGGTTCACTTTACAAGGAGGGGAAATCTTAATTTGTAAGGGGCCAGCAGCAGTGACATAGTGATAACGTTCTTGCTCCTCCTAGAACACATTCAGAAGTGGGCTGTATTTATACAAGTAATGTCTTTATTATTGTTGTTATGATAAGTATATTTCCAATTTGACTGACAAATTGTAGTAACTTGAGCGAGTATTCCAAGACTTGAATGCAGTAGGCTCGGATACACTGTTACTGCAGCAGTATTTAGCACAGATCCATGGCATTTTGGTTGTTTGCGCAGTTACTGCCATCGTGTGCACAGTCTTGTTCTCATTCCTCTAACACATTCTTCAGGCAAATTATTCATTCCTTCAAAAATAGCTTATATCTGTTCAAAAAGCTTTTTTTCATCAGCTTTGGAAAGAAAGTCACTAGTAAACAGATAAAAGGATTGTCAATGCAATTTAAAAATGTTGTCCTGTAATCATTAGAGCATTCTGCATTTTATTATGAATAGCGTTTAAACAACCAAAATGGTCGGCCGGGGTCGTGTGATTGTAAAGCATTTCTTAGTCCTAAACAATAGTAAGGAAACCTGGGCAGCTAATTCAGAGCTGACCATTCTGCTGTAGACAACAAAAAAAAAAAGTGAATGAACATTTTCATTGACACATTTTATACTACTGATGGGAGTTAGCAGACCTGTTACCGACGGTAGGGTCCATGGCTGCGACTTTTGAATTGTACAGTCATTGATTGGGAAAAGCTGTGAATCCTCGGGATCTCTGCTCTACTGATGGTACTATGGGTAACGAACGAGTCGTAAAGTTAGCACGTCGGTCTTTGGGAAGTCAGTCTGAACCAAGACAGCACAAAAAATGGGGAGGGTGTGAACTTGCTGCCACCCGTAAACATTTCCTTTTTATGTTAACTGTGTTTTTGAATTTGATTGTATTGCATTTCGTAAGGTGGGGTCGGAGGGTGTTCAGGGTTGAAAATACAGGCTGGGGTGTGACAACTGCAGACTACTCTTTTTTTTGCACAGTCCAAAGAGAAGATTTTTAGAGTTGAACGCCATAAAAGAATGGAGCAGACAATCTGCAGTTTTCATCCCAATGAATAAAAATAATGACAAACTATTTTTCAAAGCTCTTTAACTCTTCAGCTAATTTAAGCAAGGCTACCTACTTAGAGACTGCTGAGATCATTTTGGCCAAATGAAGCGCCCAGTGTCAGCGGTTTGTTGTCCTTGATGTTGCCCCAACTGTGACTTTTGTCAATAATTTATTACACTGTAGGCTTCACATGCTTTGAAAAGGTCAATTATTTCCCATTAGAACATAAAAGCACTTTAACATTATTATGTTTTATTGTTTTCTATAAGACTTGAATTTAAGACATGTTTAAAGGTATTTAATTTAAATTAATTAACAGAGTTATGTTGTATATATTGGATTTAGTGTCTGTATTTTATCAAGTGAATGTACTGGGAAAGACTGTTAAATGCCAGTTTATGCCGAGTTGTAGGTTACAAACTGAAAAACCAAACTATTTTATATCATGTTTTCTTTATTGTTAATATATTAGTTGTACTTATTTAATAAAATATAATGCTTAAACCAACATTTGCGTTTGAAGATGTTAAGTATATTATTTACCTCTTTCACTGTCGCTGAAATGGATTTCCAGTATTAAATGCAATAGTTGATCATGACCTTTCTACTTTTACATTTAGTTAGTGTCTCTCATGAAGGGCACTTTTAGGAAATGGGATTTTGTTTGAATAGTTTCTGTAAATCTGCAGTGCCACCATCTAAACAGTGCTAGTGCCGGATTGCCAACTGGTCAGTGGAGTTTGCGTTGTCATTGGCACTGAAGCTTTGTGACAAGGCACTGAGTGATGGGCTCCACTTTACTGTTCATACTGCCACAGGCGAGAAGCTGATGAGGTGGAACAGGAGACAGTAGGAGGAAGATCAGCTAAAGAAGACAAGGTCTCAAGGGAGGTAGTTTTGCTCACATGTTGCAAGTAAGGATTTCCCTGTACTCGGTATATGTGACAGTGATGACCCTATAAAGCGTGAGTAACTAAAGACTAGAACTATAGAAAGACCAGGTGTCAGGAAGAAGTCACAAAAACAGGACAAAAGACTAATAATTTGACTGCAGTATGACAAATACTTAAATAGGACAAACGCAACCTCACAACTTACCATTCCTCAGTCTGTACAGGTAGCAAATCATTTTTGATAACTTCATGGTTTTTACTAACTGTGTATGATTTTCTATTACTATGTTAGCTTCAAATACAATACAAGACAATATGACTTCTTTTTTTTTTGGTATAACGCTCTTCACTGAGTAATGGCCCAGAGCACTGAACATTTCCCGAATAAATGTCTGTCAAAAACAAACACAATGAGAGACAAGGTGTCCGATTCTTACATGTCTTTTTATCCAAGTATGCCCATTCAACTCAAGGATGGCAAACATCTGAATTAAATAAGCACTTGTATGAACTGTTTTACTGTTTCTTGTACATATGAGATGGGATGGAAGCAAAGAAGCATGGAAAAAAGATAGAAGAGGACAAAAAAAGAACAAATGTACTCAGACAACACAACGTCAAAATTTTAACAAATGAGTTTGCACCCCTCATGAGTCTGTGCCACATTTGCCAATCAGAAGCGAGGCCTGTCTATGCCCTGTGCACTGGTGCTTGGGCTTTACCATAACTGAAGACTTAGCAATGCGACTATACAACAAAAACATATTGGTTTGGCCTCCAAAATATAGATTTCATATTTCAAACAAATTTTAAAGAGACGAACACATTACAATAATAAACATATGGGTTTTTTTTGGATTGCTTAAATATAGAGGCAGACAATCCATAAATATAAAAAGCTACAAAAGACTGTCATATATCAAATTAAAATGCAGTGTCTCAGTTTTAATTTAAGACTAAGGACAATAGTATCAGACATTCCTTTTTATTTTTATTCTAAGCAAAACAACAAACACTTTCCAAAGTATTGCCCATCAGAAAATAAATTAAAAAGCAATGTCAACATTTCAGAAAGTGCACAGACATCATGACATATCAGTTAAACTTGTTTGGGCTACATGTGTCACTCTGGGAGCACACAATCAGACTTGGCACCACACTTTCGCATATTTTGATTCACTTTTTTTTTTTTTTATTATTATTATTATTTAAGGCACACCAGTGTTAGTCTGGCATTGGTATTTATTGGGAACCAAGAGTGTTGGATCATATCCCAGCTACGATTTCAGCAAGAATGTTGAAATCCAGACACCGAAATACACCTCCCTCCTGAGTGTTTCAGTCATCAATAAAATAAATGAAAAATAACAATAAAATTAGCAAATTCACACTTAAAAGAGTTTTTGGAGGTTTTAAAGTTTTTTTGGGCTGCAAATCCAAGAATATTACTCTCTAAAGCCACATTCACACTTTCTTGTTTACTGGTGTACTTTCTGCAGCTACATAATGCATACAATTTCTTGCACAACAGGAAAATCAATGCCATTTATCGCCATGTAGGAGTGCAATGTGGTTTTTGAAAATGTGACATGCTGCATATTTTCCACACAAAGAAACACCAAAATTGCATACATTACTATGTTTTCTCCACAAGAAGATCTCACTACCCCGTGTTCTTACCTAACACCCACCCTTCCTTGTTTCTGGATTACTGCAGAAGGGGTTAAGGACATGTTTTCTCCAAGCACAGTGGAGCTTTGTGTTTCTTTTCTGTCTCCAATGCATCTTTAGGACTGCAATCACCAAGACTGTCATCATTATTGGCAAACTGGAGGTCGTACCACCAGAACACATTGGGCATCTCAACAAAATGTGTACACGTGGCAAGAAATGAGTCCTTTTGTTTCCACTAAAGTTCTTTATTTAAATACTAAATGACAGACAGACTCATTCAAAGGGAATGCAAGTAAACGCTTCCAGACAGGACTAAAATTATTTCTTCATGTATTAATGTTCATGTATTCGTTTCATGATTTTTTTTTCAAATTAAAATATCAAGTTATGCCGTGAATTCAGCTTCACATGAATCATTTCGCTCATCACTCGTAATGGCACACAAGTGCAGATGTTAATATTTGTGAAGCTGTAATTTTTATGATGTTAGTCTGCAAGTATTTTTACAAAGATACTTTTGTCCACTACTGCTTCAACAAAATAGACAAAAAATTACATCTAAATTTACACAAAGACTTGCAGCAGTGATTTCTACTGGATTAGGTAGGTACCTGATTCCCATGAAATGAATTAAGACAAGTCTAAACTTGCTGCCCAAAACCAAATCTTAGGCCAGGTATTTGGATTTCTGTGGGTGGGCACTAGGCAATATTAAATTTATGTCTAATATATAGTGAAACACTAAGGTCTGTATGTCCAGTCCCCATAAGCAATGCCGTTGGTCAGTTTGGCTCTGTCAACGTGATGAAAGTGCAAGTGAGAGATGCGCGGGAAGGAGTAAAGGTGTATGAGGCACGCTGAGAGAGTCGCTTTCAAAGACGGCAAGTAGAAAAATGGACAGGAGGTGAGAAAGGCGCTTGAAAAGTAATGACAAGAGTCTGTAACGTATATTCTATGGGTACACGCTCGAGAGAGCAGTGACGAGAGGCTCAGTCACCTACAAATAGTGAGGAAAGGGGCTGGAGATACACATAGGGCAAGAGATAGGTAATGCAATAATTTAAAAGTATTTGCTATCTTGGACAGGTACCATGGCTAATATACATACACTCACTGGCCACTTTCTTATTAGGTGCATCTTGCTAGTACTAGGCTGGAGCCCCTTTTGCTTTCAGAACATCTAGAATTCTTTGGGGCAAAGATTCAACAAGGTGCTGGAAACATTTTGGTCCATATTGACATGATAGCATCACACAGTTGCTGCAGATTTGTTGGCTGCACATCCATGATGTGAGTCTCTCATTCCACCACATCCAAAAGGCGCTCTATTGGATTGCGATCAGGGGGCTGTGGAGGCCATTTGAGTACAGTGAACTCATTGTCATGTTCAAGAAAACAGTTTGAGATGATGTGAGCTTTGTGACATGGCACAGTATTATGCTGGAAGTAGCCATCAGAAGATAGGTACACTGCGGTCATAAAAAGATGGACATGGTCAGCAACAATATTCAGGTAGGCTGTGGCATTTATTAAATGATGTTCAGATGGTACTAAGGGGCTCAAAATGTGCCAAGAAAATATCCCCCACATCATTACACCACCACCACCGGCCAGAACTGTTGATACAAGGCAGGATGGATCCATCCTTTCATGCTGTTTCTGACACCAAATCTGGACCCTACCATCCAAATGTTGCAGCAGAAATCGAGATTCATTAGACCAGGCAACATTTTTCCAATCTTCTGTTGTCCAATTTTGGTGAGATAGTGAAAATTGTAGCCTCAGTTGCTTAGCTGACAGGAGTGGCACCCGGTGTGGTCTCCTGCTATCATGCCACATTCAATGTCACTTAAATCACCTTTCTTCATCATTCTGATGCTTCATTTGAACTTCAGCAGGTCATCTTGACAATGTTTATTGCCATGTTTATTGCAATGTGATTAGATATCAGATAGAATAGATTAGATGCCATGTGATTAGATGCAGCATTTGCGTTAACAAGCAGTTTAACAGGTGTACCTAATAAAGTGGCTGGTGAGTGTATATATATATATATATATATATATATAGAATCCAACATCTGTCTGTATAGCTGTCCGTTTTTCACAAGAGAACTACTTAATGAATTTAAATTGGGTTTTTTTCTAGAATTTGTTTGAACATTCCAGTTGATTTTGCTACTTCTGTCATCACATTAAGAATCATAGTTTGCTTGCAGGGGCGATATATTTGTGCTAATCCAAGAGAGAGGCTGTGGGTCAAGGGGAGAGGAAAGCGTGATGTCAGGAGTAGAGAGCCAGGCAGAGCCCTCATAAATGTCCTGTTTCACTACTACATGGGTGTAGCCACAGGGGATGGCTAGTACGGTATATATATATATATATATATATATATATATATATATATTCATACTGTATATACTGTATATATATATATAGTGATAAAAGGCGCTATAGTGCAGAACATACTGACCCAGAGGCACGTGTAAAAGCACACAGACTTTATTTTTCTTCAGCTGGAGGGCACATCTTCCCCGTACTCCCTCCATCCACAACACAGTCCCAAAAACACTACAGGCAACCTCCCTGTATGGAGTTTGTATGTACTCATCACATCTGTGTGGGTTTCCTCCAGGTGCTCTGTTTGCCTCCCACTGTCCAAAGACATGCATGACAGGTGAATTGGTGATGCTAAACTGTGTGCTGATGCTAGTGTGTGTTTGTGTGTTCAACTTGTGATGGACTAACACCCTGTCCAGGGTTTGTTCCTGCTTAGCTGGGATTTATCTCCAGCCCCATTCCCAAACACACCCTGGTCTGAATTAAACAGACAGATATTAACATAACATGACAACACTTCAAGGTGCCATGAACTAGAGGTTCCTAAGCCCAAAAATGACTCAAAATTCCCACTAGAGGGAGGAAACCATCAAACCTTGGCAAGTAACAAAAAGGGCAAATCTAGAATCTTTAGGAACATTCAAAACTAAAGTTGATGTTATTTTGGAAGAATGAAGTGGATAGGACTGGTGAGCTTTGTTGGGCTGAATGGCCTGTTCTCGTCTAGATTGTTTTTCTTCACCTTCTTTTGGCTGCTCCCGTTAGGGGTTGCCACAACAGATCATCTTCTTCCATATCTTTCTGTCCTCTGCATCTTGCTCTGTCGCTCCCATCACCTGCATGTCCTCTCTAACCACATCCATAAACCTTCTCTTAGGCCTTCCTCTTTTTCTCTTGCCTGGCAGCTCCATCCTTAATATCCTTCTCCCAATATACTCAGCATCTCTCCTCTGCCAAAACCATCTCAATCTCGCCTCTCTGACTTTGTCTCCCAACCGTCCAACTTGAGCTGACCCTCTAATGTACTTATTTCTAATCTTGTCCATCCTCGTCACACCCAGTGCAAATCTTAGCATCTTTAACTCTGCCACCTCCAGCTCTGTCTCCTGCTTTCTGGTCAGTGCCACCGTCTCCAACCCATATAACATAGCTGGTCTCACTACCGTCCTGTACACCTTCCCTTTCACTCTTGCTGATACCCGTCTGTCACAAATTACTCCTGACACTCTTCTCCACCCATTCCATCCTGCCTGCACTCTCTTCTTCACCTCTCTTTCACAATCCCCATTACTCTGTAATGTTAATCCCAAGTATTTAAACATCCACCTTTGCCAACTCTACTCCTTGCATCCTCACCATTCCACTGACCTCCCTCTCATTTACACACACGTGTTCTGTCTTGTTCCTACTGACCTTCATTCCTCTCCTCTATAGAGTATATCTCCACCTCTCCTCAACCTGCTCCCTTCTCTCTCTACAGATCACAGGAGCACAAACAATCAGAAGACAAAGCAATCAAAATAGGACATTCCAAATGCACATTCCCAATACGAGATCAAAAAACAGAGCAAAAAGTCACAAAAATTCAGAATATCATAAAGATTCAAAAAGAGTAAAAAACACAGGAGAACCACCTAGCACATTCAATAAACTCCAAGGGACTGTGAGTTTTCCACAGCATTTCTAGAGCTGTGGGCAGTCACCTTGACAGTGATGGGCAGGTGTCCCCGCCTCTTGGGGGATGCCCACAAAAAGCATGGTATATAGAAATATACAAACTAAATGATCAACAATGTCAACATAAAAAAATATTAAAAAACAGACAAAAATGACAAATTTGTGCTCCAGCTCTGAGATCCTGGCTGAAACATAACACAGGGTTAGGATATAAAAATAATATAAAAAATCAAATTATCATCTCATGGAGCAGATGGCCAGACACAGTGTTTAGTGTAGTATTTATTTTTTTATTTTCAGAATTCTTCAGTTCCAAAATCCCCAAAATAGACATATCCATATTTATTTTTCATTCAGCAGAACCCACAAAAAATAATAAAAACTGCTGATCACAACAAACACCTGCTGTTTGAGGTATACGTTTGTATTTTATTACCCTTCATTAATTTTACATTTCCGTGAAAGCAGATGCATTTTTATCTGACCTTTTGTGAGCGTTTTACCCTTCATTGCCCACCATGTGACAAATAACACTAAATTTGACAATTGGTAATAGAAATTCTGTCATTTTTTTTTTAAATGAAACCCCTTTTTTTGGTAGCCGTTTTGTCCATTAACTATGGCATATAAACCTAATATGAGATACTGTCCTTTTGTTATAACAAATGTTTACTACAATAGTAATAGACCTGTAGTGCACTAGGCTTGGAAGTATGTTTTATTTTAATTTGAAAGTTTGTTTAAATTAAAAATGAAGCAAATTTTAAGCATGAAAAGCTCATGGGCACTTGCATGGGATGGGAAAAACAGACACCAGTCATAGACTCCACAGAAGGAAGGAAGGAAAGAGCCTGGCGATGACATTTATTTTGTGACTACCACAAGACCAGACTTGGCAGGCACTTATCTTTTGTGGTTTGAAGAGAACAGAAATATAAACCCAAGGTTTTCAATCACAGGCTGCTCATCTTTGGCACCACTTCCTCTGACAGTTTTGAACTGCTTGGACACAAAATGAAAAGAAAAAAAAAAATCCACAGTCATTCCAAAAACCTTTATTCTAGTCAGCCTTTTCATGGCACTTGCATAAAGAGCTCAGTATAGTGTTTATAAGAAAGGAGCAGTTTAATAGCACAGCGCGTAAACATGACACTTCCATCCGCAGGTGAAGGCTGTGATGCAGTAGCAGGTTATGGATATGCTGAGCCAATGTGAGCCAAGCTCTACGAGTTCAGCAAGTTCAGCAGGCCGGGTGACTCTCACAAAGCCAATGAAACTGGACATTCACTCTTTTGAGGTGCTCAGTGAAGTGAACAAGGCAATACAATAACATGGACAACTAACAGCATGCACTTCACTTTGAAAAATACAGAAAACAGCCTTCGAAATGGCTCACATGCTCCGACACCCATCTATTCCAGATTTCAAAGCTTGGGTTATGCTGTTTAGCTGTCATTGCATTAGCGCTAATCCCCCTCGTCATCATCTCTCTGGTCCTTTACATCACAATCATTTTCAGGATGCCAGCTGCTGCTTCCTGGTTTTCACACTTTTGTTTCACATTTCCTTTCTGTCAAAGGCGCAACAGTTATGGATAAAGACATGGATTGAGTGAGGAATGTAAGTAGTGCCAAGGGAGAAATAAATCATTTATTGACCGGATCCAATGGAGGTTTAGAGCCAGAGCAAGTGTGATGGCATGTGTACCAAATTCTAGATTAATTTAATCATTCATATGTGGGGAGACTGCACAGAGGGAGGGACATCATTATAAAACAAGAGAAGCAAAAAAAAAAAATCAAGTGAAGTTAAATTTGTAAATAAAATGGTCTTGCTAGTAGTACATAAAGGAGATATGAAAACATGTCTGTATAATGCAGATTAAACACACATGTAGTATTCATTCACAAGCTGTAAAGTGAAAAATACTGGATGACGTAAGGATAGAAAGGCCAATGGGCACCCAGTGAACAGATGGCATGTCTATCTATCACGTCCCATGTTCCCCTATATCACTGGAGGAGTGGTCACTGCCTGATGAAAGCGACATTAGGGAAGACCCCTGACCTGCCGAAAAGGAAAATCAGGAGCCACAAGAGACAGCCACGGCCTTTTAGGAGGCTGCTAGGAAAGCTCCTGCTCCATAAGTTGAAAGTCTGCTTTGTTCATCTGAAAGGCCACGTTTTATAGTGATTGCCACCTCAGGGTGCTTTCTGAGGTCACATCTGTTTGCATACCTAATTGGAGAGCAGGCAGGTTAAATGACTTGTTCAGGGTCTCGCAGCAAGTTTGAGCTGGCAACCGTTAAGTAAAAGAGCTCAACTTTTGGCCAGCTCCTTGCATGCTTGGCACTGAGGCCATTTGGAAAATGAACTATTTTCCTTTGTTCTTGAATGAGAATTCCACACAAAAAGCTACTCCTGTATTGTGCAGTGCCTTTAAAAAAAAAAAAAGAGTTAACCCCTTTCACTTTTCCTTATTATACAACTTTGAATCAAAAGAGATTTAATTTGCCTATTTTGGACACAGATCAACAGAAATGGACTATTTAATGACCAAGTAAAAACAGTTTGTTGCAAAGTGGTCTGTGTTATTCGCAAATGTAAAACACAAATTAATTCATTACAGTATTTGCCCCCTTTAATATAAAACACCTCAGGCATCACTGGTGCAGCCAAATGGTTAATTAGTTAAATGGAGATCAACTGTCTGTCGTCAAGAGGTTGCTGTTGAGTGTAGTATAAATGTCCCTGTAAAATGGCCTAGAATAGGTGATCCACCAAAATTGAGTTATCATGCATGATGAAGACTAGTGAAGGACGCCACCATGAGACCTATGGAGTGGCGGCTCTGAGGCTAAGGATCAGCGCTGGTATCTAGAAGGTTGACGGTTCAAATCCTGTTACTGCCTGGAAGGGATCCTACTCTTGAGCTAGGCCCTTAACCTGAAAATTGCTCCAAGGGCACCGTACAATGGCTCACCCTGCACTCTGAGCCCCAAATGTGAAAAGATAATTTCGTCTTGGGGATTAATACAGTGTTCTGAAGAAGGTACAGGTTACAGTGGATGAGACTAGAGACACTGTGTACACAACAGTTGTTGCCCAGATGCAGCTTTAACGAAGAGTGCTAAAGGGAAAGCAACAGTTACTGTAAGTTAAAAAAACACACATACAGTACACACACAAATGACATCCCAGCTATACCTTTCCAGAGGGCATATGGATGACTCTGAAGTCAGTTGGATGAAGGTGTTATGTTGTAATGAGGCCAAAATTAAGCTTTTTGGTCATCAGACTAAACATCTTGTTTGGTACATATTGTCAGAAATGTATCATCTTCACTGTGAAGCATGGTGGTGGCAACATCATGTTGTGGGGATACTTCTATGTAGCAGGCCCTGGAAAACTTGTGTGGGTAGAGAGGAAATATGAATAGAACCAAATACAAAGAATTTCTGAAGATAAACCCGATGCAATCTGCAAGAAACCTGGGACTTGAGAAAAGACAATGACATAAGTACAAAGCTAAAGGTGCACAGGAATGGCTTCAAAAACAACAATGTTAATGTCCTGGAGATCTCATTCCATTTGAGGATTTGTGGTTGGAATTGAAAAAAGGCAACCTGATAGAACTTGAGCAGTTTGGCAAAGAAGGAAGGGAAACAATTACAGTGTCCAGATGTGCAAAGCTGATAGAGACCTGTACACACAGACTCAAGGCTGCCATGTTTATTAAATACTGACTTCAAGGGGGGAATCATTTTAATATGCACTGTGAACCTTCTGATTTCCATTTCAGAAATGTCAGATATTTGCCATCTCCTTGCCAATGCCAGCTTTCTTGCTATACTGAGTGAATTTTCTTTGTTGTTCTTCATTTTTCTTTATAGTTGCCACAATGTCTAAAAGATGGCTGAATGGTTGCACTAAACAGGTGAGTGGTTAATGTAATAAGTAAAGTAGTGGCAGATGTTATTCAATAGCAAACAAGTGAATTGAAGTGGCAATATTGTACACCAGAAATGAAATAAATGTTACAGATAAAAAAGTACAAGCATGTGAGGGTTGCTCTAAGAAAATTCAGTGCTAGTTAAGTTCATTCCACTTGAACATTATTACTAGAGCTCCACTTGTATAGCAAACCCTAAGAACAAATGCTTCAACTTACTCGTCTTGTGGGTGGCACAGTAAATTACAGCTACGTCCTCTTACCGTACAACAAACGGTTTAATTCCTGGTCAGAGCATGCTTGGATGTCCTCTCTCCATCTGTATAGTTCCTCTCATGTACATTCCTTATCCCAAACATTTGTGGTCCGGATGAACTTGTACATTGCCCAGTATAATTGTGTCTTGGAGAGACAGGTAATCTCACTCAATGTGAGTTCCCGATTTGAGTCCAAAGCTACTAGAATAAGATCCAGCTTCCCATGGCCCTGTAATGAGAAAAGGAGGTTCAGAAAATGAATGGACAAATCTTTATGGTTTGTGTATGCCAGGCCATGCAGCACTGCCTGCACAGTGGCTGGGTGCCCATCTGATTTAGTGCAGTAGGAATTTGGGACTTAAACTTTACTTTCTTTTAAAAACGTATTAGTATTTCTGAAAATGGGAATACATATACATATTGATCTAATCAAATATTATGCATTGTATATATTATGAACTCAAAATAAACAGAAAGAAATGTCACATCTAAAGATGGAGTACTTCTGGGGAAGTAAACAATAAATTAAACTGTAGGCTGGTGCAATGCTGTGGTATCCAGCTCCTGTACTGGTCAAATGGCAGCTTCTTTGTTAGATAGTAATGCTATTTACTGAATATTACAGGAAGACATGAATACATGGACATGGGGCTCGGTATCTTCAAGCATCTTCATATTGGTGGTCTCCTTAGCTGGAACTTTAGGAGAAACAGTTTGGAAAACAGGACTGGAGAGATGAAATTTAGTGACCTCCAGATCTCAGCTAGATGTTATTATGGATAATCGAGGTGAGACAATGTCACCATCTGTTTCTTCTTTTTGATTATTGCCCTGGTGCCCTACAGGCATTGCACTACACTGTGGTGCAGCGTCTCTGTGCTGGGGTTATCTGTATTTCACAATGTTCTACAAGTGATGTTAGTGCAGGTTGATTTTCTGGAACTTTATCTCTAATAGTGATACTATTTTTCATAAAAAAAACTGTCCGGGTGTGAATGTAAGTGATGTATTCAGTGGAATTGGCATCCCATCCAGTGTTGGTTTAGGCTTTATGTTAAGTGTAGGGACTGGGATAAATAGTCACAGTGGTCACAGTGGAGAGATGGATGGCTGAAGGAAAAAAAGAAAGAAAAAATTATTGATGTACTTATTTGAGATCATAGAGAGTTACAGTATGCACATTTCTGATTACAAAATTTTACTGTAGTATTCAGGTAAAGAAACCTTAATCAGTCCACTGGAATATTTCTTTTACCACTGCTCTAGAATATTTAAAACTGAGGGGAAAGCCACAACATGATATTCTCATATATATAAATTTTAAATCTTTGCTGAAATTGCTCTCTTAAATGCCTTCCAATGAACTGGCTTCCTGTCCTACATTGGTACCCCCCTTTGCACGTGTGACATTGAACTGGATTAGATAGGATAGGGATAAAGATAACTTGGATAGCAGGTGTTAGGTGAGCTACCACTCTATAACATTTGTAAATGAATAGGAGTACAAGTCCCTAACATTATACAGTAGAGAATAATGTTGTTAGCAGAGAGTGTCTTTTGTTCCGTTTTATATTTTCCCTGAAATAAACACAAGTCAATAAAAGACATCTACAAAGGCAGTCATTTGAAATCCTTCTTCTGTTTTCTTTCCAGCTAGAAGTACCATTTTCAAGTGCCGATATTTATTTTTCCAGAATAAATTAAGAAGAACCCAATTAATGTCTTTACAAGTGGTGTACTAAACAAACACTGACAGTGCAGAGCAAATAAAGTGAGATAACCTTTCTGCCTTCACCAGGTGAATTCTCCCAAACACAGTTGCCATGAAATGAATTTTTTTATTTTTATTGTGGGCAAAATTGCAAGTATTTCACACAATCCCTCACCGTAATATCATTATAGAATAGTCAATTAAATTATGTTAACTAAACAATTCTTCATTTACAAAAGTTTAGCCTGAGAAAATATGCATTAGAAAAAGTATTCTTTCATTTAATGCCATTTGGTTTCATGTCTTTCAAAAACAGAGATCTGACACCTGACATTCGGAGTTTTCTATGATATACATCAGGTTAAATTGTTGTCTCATGAATAATCAGTTAAATGTAGGATATAAGGACAACTTTGATTTGAACAGATAGATAGATAGATAGATAGATAGATAGATAGATAGATAGATAGATAGATAGATAGATAGATCTTTACTTGTTTTATTTTGCAGAGGTTCAATCAATAATTAAATACTGTATGTTATGGCAAACAATAAACTCTTCTCAAACATACACCAGCATGACTAAAAGAAAACCTTTGACTTGGCTCTATCAGTCCCAGTGTGCCATTATGCAGATGTATTGCTGTTGTTAGACAGGAGCCCTGGTAACATTTCTTGACACACTTCTGCTGAATAATTTGTTGGCTGAAAGTCCTCAGTGTCAAAGAGAGAGAGAGGATGTGCAGCATTGTTCATAAAGGCAATCAATTGTGTTTAAATTCTCTCCTTTGCTACTGCCTCCAGGGTGTCGAGAATGCATTCCATAAGTGAGCCTGCCCTTTTAATTAGTTATTTAGTAATTGATTGAGAATATTTAATTGCATTTTTTAGTCTTAACCAGATGTTTTCTCTGTTTTTAATCTCTTCTTGTTTTCTTAACCAGCTGCCAATTAAAATGAGATGAAAGTGATGAAGGGTCCAGCAGCTCACTATCCAATTTATACTTATGTGTGAGTTCATCATGAAGTATTCATTTAATTAAAATATTTGGAAAGAATTGGAAGAGATGAAGGGAACAACTGTGATTTACTAATTTGCTCTGTTCTACAAGTCACTCATGACAAGAAAAAAACTACAATTAAAAAATTGCCTGTCATGGCAGAATGAAGATCATAGAATTAAATAGCAGGTTCTCTCATCAGCCATGATTGTCTCCCAGTTAAGAAATTGGGTTGGAACAAAAATCCTGCATATACTGTGGCAATCTAAAACAAAACACACTAGAAAGAAAGAGGGTATGAAGCAGTGGCTTGGCATTAGTTTCAAAGGGAATAAAACAATGAAGAAAAAAGAAAAGTACACAAAGTGGGGGAAGACATAGAGGAGAAGTGCTCAAGTTCAGTGCTGGATGGATGTAGTGTTTGCAAGTTTTTATTTTAATCAAATTTCTTAATTAGAAGTCAATTATTGCCACTGAAGTACTTACTGATCAACATATTTTTTGATTAATTTTCTTTAAATTACTTGTTAAGACTATCAACCCTTAATTGTTTGTCTTATACAGCTGGAATTACTATTTTTAACTGTTTTTTGTTTTTGTTTTAAAACATTAGATGCCCCCTTGTAGGCATCTGAAGTAGGCAGTAACAGGATTTGATTAACACTGAGGCAAAACCCAAGACATGTGAACGTGTTAATAATGGAATATGCAGGCACTTGCAGAATACCAGGCAGCATAAAGCAACTATACTTGCATTAAAATTACATATAAATGGATTTGGTCTTGTCCGTTGTTGGAGATGGATGTATAGAGGGGAGCTCCATTGCAGCTGTGTTATTTTAATGTTTTTTATATTTCATTTCGAGATATCCTTTATTTATTCATCCTGAGGGGTTTTAATAATACTACATGCAACAACAAATAATCATGTGTAGCAAACAAAGGGCTCAGAAGGAAAAGGAAATGGATAAGGCAGCAAAAGCACCATCAAAGTCTAAACCTGCCTCAGGTTCACGATACAGCCTCCCAGAGACTGACCTGGTACAGACCTTGCAGAACCTGACACGGCAGCATTGGCCCCGGCCAAGAGCGTTAGTGGCAGTGAAACTGCGAGTGAGGTGGGCAAGGAGTATTCAGTGTCTCCAGGAGGATCATTGGAGCCGAGCATGGCCTTTTCATCCCCACTGTCAACTTCAACTAATTCCCCCTATGAGTCTGCGACATCGTCTATTAGTGAAATAGCAACTCCATCTGTGGAGAAGACTGAAACACACTCTCTGAGCTGAAGGCAATTGTTGCCACGCTTGAAGGGAACATAAATGATATAAGGCAAGATACAAAGAAGAACAATAGAGAGTGAAGAATGAAAAAAAGAATGAAATAAAGAACGAAATAAAGGAAGTAAACGAGAAAAAGGAGAAACTGCATCAGAATGTAAAAGACATGGAGCAAAGTTTAAGTACTACGTTTAGTACAACCTTTACAGAAATGCTACAAAAAACTGATGAAAAAATACAGTAAAATATTAATGAGTTAGAGAGGAAAATTAAAGTACTTGCTGCTCAGCTTAAAGATATTTTGAAATAGTTGAACAATCGGCTTCCGCCGCAGATGAAAAAGCAAAGACTGCAAAATTAGAATGTAAAGTGCTTGCTGACAAACTGGTAACACTGGAGGATAGATATAGAAGAAACAACATCAGAATTGAAGGTCTTCCTGAAAAATGGTAAAGTCCAAACCCAGCAAAATTCATAGAGAAACTATTTTCTAAAATAACTAGAGAGGACTATAAATTGGAAGAATCCCACCCCACCACTCTTAAGTCAGTGGGTAACCGATGTTCTATACTACTTGAAATTGGAAAAAACTAAATTCTCACTTGGAGGATCTGTTCAAAACTTTTTTTAAAATATGGTAGGATCTAATCAATAACATATTCGTATAAGCATCCATTTTCTGGAAAAAGGATACACTTCTTATCTTGCTCCTTTTACAGAGTAGCTTCGGTTGCTTTTTCTGTTGGGTGGGGGTTGAATTTTGCTTTGATTTGATTTGATAAATTTGACTTGACTGTATGGAATGTTATCTGCTTCTAATAAAAAAATAAAATAAAAATCAATCAATACCCAATTAAAAAACAGAGTAACAATGTGAACCAGAAATTTTTATTGGCCAATACAATTTCAGTCTTTCTTAATGTTTGGCTTCATGGATGCAAGTGTACAAGACACCTACATCTATAAAAGATGCCAGCTAATCGTTCACCTCAAATTCAGAAGAAGGCGGAGCTAACCTTTGCATCGGTAGGAAACTGGTGGAACTCACCTGGATGTGGTTTTCAGAGGTAGTGTCTATCACCGTAATGCTACAGGAGGAGACTGAAGTCTTGAGAAAAGGGGCATAGAGGGGTGGATCACAGGCTAAGAGGTGCACAGTGTCCTAGAGCAGTGTCAGTCACAGAGCTACAGTAGATGTAGGCAGCAATGCAGTTTAATCAATACCCAATAGTTATAAGAATGTTACTACACTGTGGTACTTGAGAAAACACCACAGACACACTGGAGCAACACAAGCACTGACCACCTTAATCCTGGGTCTTTTGAATTGCGGCCTTCTGTAACCCCCTACCCCCCAAAATGTCAGCAGGTTCCAGCATATTCTGGAGAAGATAACCAGAACTCTAAAAAGCACCTCAGCTAACAAAGACGGTGAAAGAGAGTAAGTCTCCTGATTGTTACAGCTGTACTCATCCTGACAAATATCAATGTCTGTTTTCCTAGTAAAGCCAGACATGGATTGTATGCTGAATGATTATTTTAATACAAGTTAAGTATAAAATTATTATTTGTGTTGGGATCGTTTTTATTGTTGTGATTATTTTGTCTTCAGTGTGTCTTTGAGAAATCATTGTAAAGCAAAGTACGTTTCCAAAGTGCATTTCCCAACAGTGTACAGTGGAACCTTGGGTCACGACCATAATTCGTTCCAAAACTCTGGTCGCAACCCTTTCTGGTGACCCGAAGTAGTTTCCCCCATAGGACTGTATGTAGATACAATCATTCCGGGCCGCACGAACTGTATGTAAATATATTTTTGTTAAAGATTTTTAAGCACAAAAATAGTTAATTATACCATAGAATGCACAGTGTAATAGTAAACTAAATGTAAAAACATTGAATAACACTGAGAAAACCTTGGACAGAGAAAACTAACATTGCAGGAGTTCACGCTACAGCCTTAGGAACCGCTCTCTTTTTTTAATAAACAACCAAGAAAAGTAACCTTGCATGAGTCGAGTTCTGGCATGAAAGAGGTAAGCAGGAAGCTGGGTGGAGAGGAGGTTACAGTTTTGAGGTAGATTATCTCTGCGCAATGCACGTCTGACCGAGAACAATGTACTACAGGGAGAGACTGAACACGTGTGGAAATCATCGGCTTGTACGAACCAGAAGGGAAACGAAATAGCGCATAAAGAGTTCACAGCGAAAGCACACACGTCTGACCGAGAACAATGCAACACATACGGAAATCATCGGCGTGTACAAAACGGAAGGGGAAACTGGCTTGTACGTCAACCGAGTGTGTGGTCGTGAACAGATGCAAAAGTTTGGCGAACTTTTTAATCGTAACCCGATTTGTACGTGTTCAGAGACGTTCGTGAACCGAGGTTCCACTGTACCTGGTTTCATCTGTTAGCTACAGAAGTGTTCAGTTGTTTTAAAACTCTTACACAGCTAAAATGAGCTAAGCTAAGATACTCATAGCCCTAAACTGGGTGGGTGCCAGGATGGGACCTTGCTATGCCACTGTCTTCATTTGCTGGGTAATAATCTTTTCTTCCTACCTAGGCTTTGTAATAGACCTGTAGTACTAGGGTGTTGTACTGTGTTAGCCATTATGGATATAATGAGATGTCAAGCAAAATGACACCTTTTATTGGCAAACTAAAAAGATTACAATATGCAAGCTTCCGAGGCAACTCAGGTGAAGAAGGGGCCTCAAAAAGCTTACATATTGTAATAGACCCAAACAAAAGATTTTTCAAAGATTGTGTTGGTGCTGCCTGCTGCTCCACAAGCCAGCGACAATAATTTATGAATGATTTTTCAAGTTTCCACTCATCTTTCAGGTTTACAGTGGTGATGCTCCAAACAATTGGCTGCTGATTGAGCTCTACTGATTTTCACCTCAAATGACTAGATCAGTGATGGATTCTTTTCTAAACTTTGCAGCAATTTAGTTGTTTTGCTTCTTTACGTAAGGTAGGTAAGGAATCATACATTTCATTTTGTTGATGAACTTGCTGAAAACAGAGAGAACAACAGTGAAACTTTTGGAGAAAGTGAAGAGAGAGTGAAGGCAGGAATACTGGTGTTTACAAAAAAGAAAGCGGAGTAATAAACCAAGAAAAGGGAAGCTGTGGAGCTGTGCTGTGCATGGAGAGGAATGGCAAAATGTAATAAAGAGAGTCACATCTTAGGCAGAAATGTAGAGAATACATTCAGACCTTTTCATTTTGTCCTGTAATCCTTGCTGAGTGTGGATGGTAAACAAGCTTAGTACATTAGTTCACATTTTTAATTAGAAAAAGAACACATAAAGCAGAATTTGATCTCATTACTTAGTAAAAAATAAGCTCTTTAGGTTAAGAGCCAAATGTGTCTATTTTTATGTGTAAACTTGTTAAGCATTTTAGCCTTGCATCTTCTGAGCATTAACATTTTATTAAAATTGTGGCTTCTAATTATGTCAGTAATATTTATTTTCTTTTGTGATATGTGTGTTACGGATAAATATTTTTGTTCATGTTTTATTTGTATAAAAAAGTGTTTTTAAGGAGATTTTATTAATTTTTTGTGGTCACTGTACAATAAGCTTAAGGAATTGAATTTTGTTAATAAAAATGAACAGGTAACACCCTAAGTCTGCTTTTTAATCATGCAAATGTCACTTCGATATTGAAGATAAGGTTTCTACATGGCTGGTTATGCAGGAGCTTAGTGTAAAAAAAAAAAATTACAAGAATAAAGAACCTAAATTTGAATTGATATCAGGACCAACCAATAGTAGCAATATGAAATCGGTGATCATTATCTCCCCTAAAAAAACAGATTGGGGCATCCCTAATTAAAAGCTGATGATTGTACCACACCTCTACCATTCCTTGACATCAATCTTTCCATCAGCTTTCCAAGACTTAAAACTTCTGTCTACACAAGCCATCTGACTCACAAAGTGACCTTCTCAACAGCTCTTTCCATCCCCGGTACACAAAAAACTCTCTCCCTCTTCCACAGTTCCTTAGACTCCTCTGCCTCTGCAGCAATGAGGTTGGTTTCTAAAATGGAACACTCAGAATGAAGAGTTTCTTCCTTGATAGTTGATACCCTTCTCATGTTGTGCCTTCAATGTTGAGGCATTTCTTGTGTGATTTTGAGCTATACAAGAAATAAATTGTTGTTATATTCAGTAAGCACTTTTTCTTAATAAGAATGAAGTAGTGTGTAAAAAGTTTTACTTGATAGAACAGTTCTTAGTGCTGAGGAAAGTTAACACTGTTAAGAGGACAACAGTGTAGGCGGAGAAATTGAAAGTAAGGAATGAATAAGAAGGGTAAAAAGTTAGGAAAACAGGCAGTGAAAAGTAAAGTTTAACAACTTCACAGGAAGACACACAGCAGGCAGTCGAGGGGGAGAGTATTACAGGAGCTTAAGGGACCAGAAGGTGTTAATTAACTACAGTAGTTCTTTAATCACATGCTAATTTTTAATACTATAAGATAAATAATTTAAATATAATAAAAAAGGGTTGAACAGTCTAGTAATCCAAATCCAAATTTAATAAAAGGAGATCAGTACAGTGCATGTCCTGTTAGATGTTAGAATTTTTGGAGGGTGGTTTGGAGGAGTCAGTATTCTTTGATGGCTATGTCCACAGGAGATGCCAGCTGACCCGGGACCTTGAGCTCAGGGTTGCTGAACTGGAGAAGAGGTTTGCTAGTCTGTGTTGTAGTAGAGAATTGGTGGACCTGGCCCAGGTGTCCTTAAAGGAGAAGTTACAGTTCTCCTTTACAACCTACAGTTGCTTTGAAGGAGTCTCTAGACCAGACGGGAAGAGAAAAGGTGGGTCACAGATGAACATACAGACAAGGCCTAAATCTGAGGATGTCACTATGCATGGGGGATATTCCGTAGAACTGGAAATTGGCAAATATGATTCTCTTATATAAAAAAGGTGATCAGGTAGATCTAAATAACTATAGGCCAGTAAGCTTAATGTGTATCACAGGTAAATTAATGGAATTAATTATTAAGGAAAAGACTGAGCAACACATGACAAGAACAGGAGTTTTATGAACAGCCAGTATGGGTTCAGAAAGGGGAGGTTGTGTTTAATTAACATGGTGGAATTCTACAAGGAAACAACAAAATTAAAATTTTAGGATCAGAGTGGCACATATGATATTTATCTGGACTTTCAAAAAGCATTTAATAAGGTACCACATGAGAGGCTGGACATCAAACTAAAAGAAGTTGGAGTTCAGGGAGCAGCATTGGCTAAAACACAGTAAGCTAAGGGAGATGGTGCAAGGAATCAGGTGACATTAAGAGGGGGGTCCCTCAGGAGTCAGTGCTAGGGCCATTGCTATGTTTTATACATACAGTATATAGGGACACCACTCTTAACGAAGAATTTAGAAGTCGTAGTAAACTTCCAGTGTTCAGAAGCCATTAAGAAGGCTAACAGAATATTAGGTAATGTAGCATGATATGTGGTGTACAAGTCCAAGAAAGTTCAATCTTTGTAATGCACTAGTTAGACCTTATCTAGAGTACTGTGTGCAGTTTTGGTCTCCAGGATACAAGAAAAGACATAGTAGTACTAGAAAAGGTCCAGAAAAGAGCGACTTGGCTCATTCCAGGGCTTTAGGGGTTGATTAACGATTTTTAAAGAGCTGAGTCTTTTCAGTTTAAGCAAAAAAAGATTAAGAGGTGACGTGTGTGTGTGCCCTGCGGTGGACTGGCGCCCTGCCCAGGGTTTATTTCCTGCCTTTCCAGCCTGTGTTGGCTGGGATTGGCTCCAGCAGACCCCCGTGACCCTGTAGTTAAGAAATAGCGGGTTTGATAATGGACGGATGGATGGATGACTAAAATGTTAAAATTATGAAGGGAATTATTATAGTGGATTGAGACTGTTACTTTAAAATGAGTTCAACAACAACACAGGGGCACAGTTGGAAACTTGTTAATGGTAAATTGTGCACAAACATTACAAAATATTTCTTTATACAGAACCACAGACAAATTGAATAAGTTACCAAGTAGTGTGGTAGACAGAATGAGTACAGGGACCTTTAAAACTAAACTTGTTATTTTGGAAGAATTAAGTGGCTAGGACTGGTGAGCTTAGTTGGGTCAAATGGCTTGCTCTCGTATACATTTTCTTATGTTCTAATTGACAACTTATGCAAACTTCTCATCCGCAGTTCACTTTATAGAACAGAGCCACTTTCCCCTTCAGGCACTTTGAGCTATAACAGGAGCCCCTAGGTTACTTGCAAATATGTCACCAAAAGCATCAAATATATGTTGACCCTCTGGTAAATTTAATATTAATATTAATAATATTAATATTAAACAAGCCTCTTTTTAGTCTAAAACTCTTATTTACTACATTTATGATAGGATGTATCCAGCAATATACATACGTGTAACAGGAAGATGGCTAGCAGGCCATGTCAGGGAACACATTTGAGCCATGAAGATCAATGACCTTACAAGGCTTACTGTAGAACACTTTGTGTCTCTTGATCACAGTTACAAGGCTTCAAAGATACTTTTCAAAGATATTTCTCCAGGTTACCGACTAACATTTTGATCTCTCACTTCATCTTTTATACACATAGTGAGAACATTGAGGAGGTTGTTGACTGCACTACTGACTACATCAACTTCTGTATGGACATTGTAGTTCCAGTAAGAACAGTATACTGCTATGCTAACAACAAGCCAAGGATTACAAGTGACATCGAGGGCCTTTTGAACCAGAAGAAAAGAGCTTTTAAAGGCAGTGATCAGCAGTGATGAGCTCAAGCGCGTGCAGAAGGAACTCCGAGTCCAGCTCAGGGCGGCGAAGGAGCAGTACAGGAGAAAAGCTGGAGCAGAATTTGCAGAATAACAGCATGAAGGAAGTGTGGGATGGGATGAAGATCATCACTGGCTGCAGCTCGAAGCGGGGTGCCACCATCGAGAAAGACGTGGAGAGAGCAAACTAAATGAACAACTTCTTTAACAGGTTTGACCACCCTAACCCGCTCTCACCTCGGAGTACTGCACCCTCCGCCCATCCTTCTGCTGACCCCAGCATAGGAGAGACATCCCCACCCACAATTACAGCAGCCCAGGCAAACAGAGAGCTGAGGAGACTTCATGCCTGCAAAGCAATGGGTCCAGATGGAGTATCGCCATGACTGCTGAAGGCATGTGTGTTGGAGCTGGGGAGTCCTGAACAGCGAATCTTCAACCTGAGCCTGGAACAGGGGAGAGTCCTAAGGCTTTGCAAAACATCTTGCATCAACCCAGTCCCAAAGGTATCACATCCTAGTGAGCTGAATGACTTCCGGCATGTCGCTCTGACGTCATATGTGATGAAGACCATGGAGCGGCTGCTGCTTCACCACCTAAGGCCACAGGTCGGCCATGTCCTCGACCCTCTGCAGTTCACATACCTGGAGAAGGTGGGAGCGGAGGATGCCATCCTCTATATGCTACACTGATCCCTCTCCCACTTGGACAGAGGCAGTGGTGCTGTAAGAGTTACTGTATGTTTCTGGACTTCTCTAGCGCCTTCAACACCATCCAACGTCTGCTCTTTAGGAACAAGCTGACAGAGATGGGAGTAGATTCATACCTGGTAGCATGGATCATGGACTATCTTAAAGACAGACCTCAGTAGGGTAGTCTCAGGAACTGCAGGTCTGACATTGTGGTCAGCAACTCAGGAGCGCCGCAGGGGACTGTACTTTCTCTGGTCCTGTTCAGCCTATATACATCGGACTTCCAATACAACTCGAAGTCCTGCCACGTACTGATGCTCTGTGTAAGAGAGGACAGAGCTGACTATACTTCCTTAAAAGACTGTCTTTCTTCAACATCTGCAATAAGATGCTGCAGATGTTCTATCAGACGGTTGTGGCAAGTGCTCTCTTCTACTCGGTGGTATGCTGGGGAGGCAGCATATAAAAGAGGGATGCCTCACGCCTGGACAAATTGGTGAAGAATGCAGGCTCTATTATAGACACGGAGCTGGACAGTTTGACATCTGTAGCAGAGCGACGGGCGCTGAGCAGGCTCCTGTCAATCATGGAGAATCCACTGCATACACTGAACAGTATCATCTCCAGACAGAGGAACAGCTTCAGCGACAGACTGCTGTCACTGTCCTGCTCCACTGACAGACTGAGGAGATCGTTCCTCCCCCACACTATGCGACTCTTCAATTCCACCCAGGGGTGGGGGAGGGGATTAACATTATACAAAGTTATTGTCTGTTTTACCTGCATTTTTATCACTCTTTCATTTAATATTGTTTTTTATCAGTTTGCTGCTGCTGGAGTATGTTAATTTCACCTTGGGATTAATAAAGTATCTATCTATCTATCTATCTTTTGTTTGCCATGGCTTTGTTCACCCCATCCCTTCTTTTATATGTTTGTGTGAAAATAACCTTTAAACTTTTACTTTGCAGATGCATTCTGGTTCATCTGTTTGCTAATACCATACATTAAATGCAATATCGCATGACATTCCTTTCACAAGCAAAAGATTGCTCAGGGCCTTGATCCTTTCCATTTACATCTTTACTCCTTTGTTACAGTAGCCGTGTTTCCATTAATCTCCTTAATGCACATTTTGAAATTGGGAAACAAAATAACGGTAATGGATATATACTTGCTTGAGTTTATTTTTCAGGTGATTCGACAAAGCAATAGTTCGCAAAACTGCGATAGAAACACTTTTTTTTCTTTTCGCATTTAGGTCACATGACATGACATGCAGTTTCAAATACCTATGCAAATGTGATATGGCGAATACAGCAGTATTATGAGCACTACTGGGTTACTCAGCATAAATATCCCTGATCATTAATCTGTCGTCAACGACTGCTCTCAGAACAATAGATGTTCAGCCTTTCCTGTTAACATAATCCCGATACTCGGTCACTTGGTGTATGAATAGGAATATGTGAGCAATCAATTGCACCATACACCTAAGATTTTTTTTGTGCCTCATAATTGCGCTGCAAATAATACTGTGCCTCTTCCATATCAGGTAGAGTGATGTATTGCCTCATTAGTTTGATGCATATGGCCTGACATACCCCATATACACACACCTATGAACAGTGGTTTTGCTCACACCAAAAGTATCAGCAACAACCCAGTACTGTGCAAAGGTAGTCAGTTTATAAAGGGCAATGTCTATGTGCTTCTTGGTCTAGCTCTCTCGTGTATGCTATGGCAGGGGAGACAAGGGGGCCTATTGCACTGCATAATTCCATGAATGTTAAGCTACTCATCCTAAAATTGTGTACCCATAGCTCCTCTGTAAAATCACCGCAGACAACTTCAAAAAAGTCAATACATCTGCAAAGTATAGGGAATTTGCATTCACAATTTGTAAACACAATTGCGATAATAGAAGTAACACTCATCATATCAGTCGTCATTTTAATTTCAGGAGATAAAACAAACTTTATTCACATAAAATCACTCAGTGATTCACATTTGTGTTTTGTCAACTTTTTAGAAGTATCGCTTCTATTTTGCGCATAACTGCAAAGGAAACAAGGCTAGTGGCAATGAAGGCTACCCTCTAATCTAAAGGTCCCAATGATGATGAGTGGCTGAGTGGTGGTTTTTGAGTAGAAACGAATAGTAACATGATCTGGATTGGCTCGGAAAGTGTAACAGGAGGAGCAAGCACAACGGAGGCTGAGAGAGATTGAGAGAGATTGAGAGGAGAGCCTGCCACAACCTAACAGGCACCCTCACAGTTAGAAGTCTGACTGGCCTGGAGGAGTTCTTCTTCGGTTCAAATATTTAAGCTGCCACTTACTGACTCAGAGTAGGCCTGCTTCAAATTATGAGAAGATGTGAAATGGAGAGGTGTTGGGCTTTGAGCCCTGTATTTAAGAAATACTTATCAGGTATGCCCATGTAGATGTCAGTATGAGTGGCTGTTGAAACTGTGGATGAAAACACTCTCTGAATGTACTGGTGCATATGATAGTGTAGGGTGGCTGACATATTTTTATAAGACTGTTTGCCTTTATAACCCAGTACGAGTTATATATGTCCTAAACAGAAAGGAGCTGTGTGTCTGTAATAGTCTGTGCTTACTTGAGTAACTTTTTTACTGTTTTGCAGTCCCATTTCTGCAAGTTTCTTTCTTCTTTTTTTTCTGGTTCCTTCCACTTTCCTTCCTCATCTTCAAAGATAATGATTGTATTAGGTTAATAGACAATTTCAAAAATGTCTCTGTGTGGGTATGAGCATGGGTGTGTGTGTGGACCCTTGAAATGGACTTGTGCCCTCTTCTGGGGCTGCTTCAGAATGCTTTCAGAACATTACATTTTATTATAGGCTAGTGTCTATAAATAAAGAAAAACAGGACAGGACAGGACACTAGATTAGATACAAATCTCTTGAGATGACAGTGTAGTAGTATTGGGATCAATAAATTTGATAAACAAGAAAGGGATAAGAATATGGTTTACAATCACATTGTTATTTAAAAAAGGAATAAATTGTTGTTGAATTCTTGTGAGCACAGTAAAATTCCTTAATAACCGTGACAAGAACCTCTCCTAAATTCAATATACTGTATGTCAGTACCTTAAGAAGGTATAAACCTCATAAACTGTAGCAGTCTCAATTATTTGTAAGAGGGGAGACCTTTTTATCATTACAATGTGTGTCATTTTTTAACCGAGTTGAAAAAGGAGTTTTAAATACAATTAGACATATATATATATATATATAAACAAAAGACCAGTGTGTATGTGAGTATGGAGCAGTTCGCTCTGCTCATGCTTAACCATAGCTACTAGATGGCGTATGCATGCACTTTTACATTTTTTGGCACCTTCATGCACCTCACTATGAAAGCTGCCGCGCAACAACGACATTGTGCTAATGACACAGATGAAGAGGCACAACGTCGAAAGGAAGCAAACACAATGTGCAAGTGAAACACCTCAGCAATGGAGTGCAAGGCTTGAAGTTTTCTCTAAAAAAATTGTCTATCTGGAGATAATAGGGCTCATATGCCCGAGATACAGCTAAGGTGTGGTATTGCCAGTGTCCTCTTACGAAAGCCAGTGGGGCAGCAACCACAGGTTGGTTTGCATCCTCTGCACTGCATAATTCCTAAGAGTTAGCTGACGCCTCTTCAAGTTCGCAAATATAGTAAAACTGCTAGGGAGTCTTCAGGTTGTTTTTTGTCCCAAAGACACTTGCAGCAAGTAAAAAATAAATAGCAATTGTTGATGGGATATTGGAAGCATTAATGTTCAACAATCTTCATCTACTGAAAGAGCTGCACATTCTCACACACACTGGGCCAATTTAGAATCACCAGCCTAATATACATGAGTTTCGCAAGGAGGGAACCATCCCTGAATGGGATCACAGGTCATCACAAGGCTCACATATATGCATAAATTCACTTATAAAGGCCAATATAAAGTAACATAGCACATCTGTTTGAGATGTGGGAGGAATACCGAACTACATGGTGAAAGAACCAAAATCGACGTGAAGAGTACATTCAGACTCCACACAGACGGTAATCAGGATGTGATTTGAGTCAGGATTATGTCACTGTATTATTGCATTTTTTAATCGTAAACGGGTAGGCTTAGGGTTGATATTTAAAAATTGTACAACATTTGCACTTGACACGTACTTTCTTCCAGCTTTTTTCACTGTGCATCTTAAACATTCCTTTTATCAAAGTGCCAACATACTATGTATGAAATGACGGGTTATCGAAATGTCTGCTTTTTTTAGTCTGAAATAAAACCTAGTGGTTAGGTTCCTTTCTGAATTGCACTCATTTGCCAACTTTTAGTAACCATGGCTGTTATGAAGAGGCTATGTTTTTTCCTTTACCTATATTGTTTGCATTTCCATTTCGAGCTCAGCTAATATTGTATATAAATTAGTCTCTAAAGTGCGTCACTGTTGCTTTTCTGTAAGTACGTCTGTTTGCAATTTGCCACTTCACAGTTGATTTAAAAGGCTTAGGGTGTTTTCGTCTTGGCTTTAGGAGTTGGTTTGTGAAGCTGATCCAGTGTTTCTGGGAAAAAAAGCTCACTGCAGGGAAAGATTAAAGTCAACCTACACAAACAGGGAGGAGATGGCATTTAGACACTTAGGAAAATAAACTGTTTATGTTTTCAGCTAATAAAATTTTACATTTTATTGGAACATCAATATAAATATAAATTAACAATTTTATAATGTGCCAATGAGACCACACTAGGGGGAATGCTCACTGTGCTGTGAAACACCATGGTGGCTATGCAGGCTGTCCATGGACAGGACCTGCCTAAAAGGTGATGTCCTGTTCTAACTACTTAGGGGAAATAAACCTTTATAGTCCATCAGAGAAGGCAAAAGGGACCCCTAAATGAGCCCCTTGAAATACTCAATAAAGCTTATTCATCAGAAATTTTTAAATTAGTAGGTAATAGAAGTCAAGCAAAATGACACCTTTTATTGGCTATTATTAGATTAGCAGGAAATCTCAAGGACATTGGTGGAAATTATAGAGAATCACGTTCAAGTCAGAATCGAGAAAATTCTTCTCAAAAAAAGGTATCAGGATGTCATTGAAAACACCTGTTTCATTTTATTTAATTTATGGAATTATTACTGTTGTTATTTGATACTTTCAGGATCTCATTAGAGAACATGTTGGTTTGTTTTATATCTTCTTCTTCTTTTGGCTTCCCCCGCTAGGGGTTGCCACAGCGGATCATCTTCTTCCATATCTTTCTGTCCTCTGCATCTTGTTCTGTTACACCCATCACCTGCATGTCCTCTCTCACCACATCCATAAACCTTCACTTAGGCCTTCCTCTTTTCCTTTTGCCTGGTAGCTCTATTCTTAAATAATTTTTCAAATTAATATTGTAGTTATTTTCATTTTTAGAAATTGTATATCATTATTTTATATGTGTAATCATGTTGGTTTAGCAATGGCACCCTTTGCTAGCTACAAGATCTGTTGGCGACTTGAACCAAGACGTCCATGCATGGCCACTATGAAAGTTGGCAGCGAACCACAATAGCTTAGTGCTAGAGCAACTCACAGAAGAAACAAAAGACACAATAGGTTCAGTTTGATTATAATTTTGCCTTTCACTTCATAACATCTGGAAATTCTCCCATTCACCAACAAACACAAATGGGAAAAATCAAGTCTTAAAATGGATAGCTAGATGAACATGGAGATTTATTTTAGAAAGATAATCCTATTAAGTGGGGATACCACAGCTGTACCATGAAAACAGCATGCACAAGAAGGTCCATATATTCTTTATTGACGGAAGAAATGCTTTAGGGTAAGAATAAAGTAAAAAATGACATTTTTATCATCACCTCTAATACAATAAAGACAGGCAGTGAAATTTGACTCTTTAAAAGTTTCGGAGCAATAAATCCTGCCCACTTTATTTTTGAGTTCCTGTACGCACTGTTAATGGGCTGATATACAGACATTTGAAAGGTATTACATATACTGTATCAAAGAACATTGACACAAGACTACTATTAGAAAGTGAAGGAATTTTGGCATAATTTTGATATTTAAAATTAAAACATCTAATGGCCAGGCAGGAGAAAAATACATTAATGAGGTTAGTAACAACCTTGCATATTACAGTCATTTTGTATAATCTTCATGATTCTAAAGTGAGGAGTACAGTGGTGAGACATGTTCAGTCCCTCATAATCTGCCACTAACTCTAAGAACACAGTGTCTGTGGTCAAACATCGTGATGGCAGCATCATGCAATGGTTCTGCTGCACTTTTATGGGGACAGGAGCTATGGTCAAGATAAAGGGGAAAATTAATTACTCACAATATCAAAATAATCTAATAATAAAACTGAATGACTTTGTTAAACATTATAAACACTTAAAATAGATTCAAACCACAGAGCTAACTCAATATGGAGTGGCTTAAAAAAGGTAGTGTCTTGGAATACTCCAGTCAAGGAAAAGAACCTTAATCATAATGAATCCACACAGAACGTAAGTGGATTTTTTAGACTCTTGATTTTGTAAGTAATTTAGAATATCCAATGTTGTTATGGTTCAAATATTAAAACAAGATCAAATGCACAAATCCAGTTGGATTCTTGGGTTCCATGTCATTGGCCTGTTTTTCTTGGTAGTTAACTACGGCTTGGTGCTGACAACCTTTTCCCATCATGACTGATCAGAACTTACTCTTCTAGGATATGAAGCCATTAACAGCATCGTCACAAGGTATTTGACAAAGTAAACAGCAGCACAAGGCACATAAGATAAAATCACAAGGAGAAAGGAAGATTCCCAAGAAACATGTAGATACCATGTCATCAAGGCATATCAAAAAGAAATGCCTGAATGTAACCATTAGAAATAATTACACATATGGACAGGCAGGCATACCTCTAAAGTCAACATTAAGTTTAGGTTTTTATTTTTATATAACACAATTTGAATATACTGTATGTGATCTTCACTGTTATTATGCAGTATATGCTATTATTTTTTGTGTGTTGATGAATTCATTTTCTGAACATGTTTAGTTATGGAGTAAATACGAAACAGGGAACAGCCCAAGAGGGGATGTCAGTATATTGCAAGTGTAAATAAAGCACACAAAGCATTAGAAAGGGTTAGAGCACCACGCTGAGCTTCCTGCTTCCTTAGGAAAACCAGAGGTTGGAGAAACATCAATATATCTTGTTCTTCGGTTGAAGCCCATGAATTTTTGAGTTGGGTATATTAAAGGAAGTTAGGCATGAGAGGAAGTGGGACTTGAGGAGACCACAAGGGTCATAAGGGGATTTGGACTCTTCGTAGCTAAGGATAGAAAATAAGATTACATAAACTGCTTTGCAACCTCAAAATTCTTTTCTTGTGTACACTTCAGAATAGTCTCTGTAATGGTCTTGATGGACTGAATGGTCTCCTCTCATTTGTCAAATTTCTTTTGTTTCTGTGTTTCTTATCTTTCGTTAAGAGACACAATTCGCACATGTGCTACGCAAGGCAAACTCATACATGCTCTTAGTAGGCCAGTTTAGAGTCAACATAATGTGTGTTTTAGAGATTAGGAAGGAAACCGGAAAACATACAAATAAGGAGGAATTGGCAGAAAAAATTAAACCTGCTTACTGGCCTATTGTGGAGCCCCTTTGCCTTATTCAAAAAGGAAAACGCATCACTTATGTGTTTTTTAACTAATTAATATTCTACACATGATTTGATGTTGTTTCGTCTTTAGAATAAGTTCAATTGTAAATCATCATAAATTATAGGTTTCAAATTTCCATTTTATCACCCTTCCATTACAGATCTGCCCTTGGATATCCTTATTTTGAGTGTCACATGCTACTCCAGAGAGAAATCCACTTTTTTATTCACCCAAAAACCACCGAGGGGTCACTTTGACACCTTTTACTACCATTTTTTTACCATCTGCTTAGGGTCATATACGAGGTGTGGCAGAAAAGTAATGAGACTGATTTTTTATTTACCAAAGTTTTTATTTTTTTCAAACATCAATGTTTTTCCCTTCAAAGTAGTTCCCTTGGGCAGCTACACACTGATGGAGACGTTGTTCCCACTGTTGGTAGCAGCGCTGGAAGTCTTCAACCGGTATGGTCTTCAGCATGTCCGTTACACTCTTTTGGATGTTTTCTAAAGTCCCGAAATGACGTCCTTTGAGGACATTTTTCAGTTTAGGAAAAAGGAAAAAGTCACACGGACTGAGGTCAGGTGAATAAGGGGGCTGGGGAACCACAGGAATGCCTTTTGAGGTCAAAAATTCTGTTATGGAGAGGGCAGTGTGACATGGGGCGTCATGATGGAGCATCCATTTGTCTGCAATGTCTGGTCTCACGCGAATGACCCTTTTTCTGAGCCTTTCAAGGACGTCTTTATAAAAAACTTGGTTGACAGTTTGTTCTGGAGGAACAAATTCTTTGTGGACGATTCCCCTTTTGTCAAAAAAACAAATCAGCATTGATTTGATCTTCGATTTGCTCATTCGAGCTTTCTTTGGTCGAGGAGAGTTTGCAGTGTGCCACTCCTGACTTTGCCTCTTGGTCTCAGGATCGTATTCAAAAATCCATGATTCATCACCTGTGATCACACGACTAAAGAAATCTTGCTCATTAGCGATTCTGTCAAGAAGATCAAGACACTTGTTTTTACGATTGTCCTTCTGCTCAATTGTGAGGTTTTTCGGCACCATTTTGGCACAGACCTTTCGCATGTGCAAATGTTCAGTCAAAATTTGATGAATGGTAAATCTGTTCAAATTTAATTGCTCACTCAACATTCTTAATGTTAAACAACGGTCTGATCTCACAAGAGTGTTCACACGTTCGATGTTTTCATTGGTTTTCGAAGTTGAAGGCCTCCCTGAACGGTGTTCATCTTTAATGTGTTTTCTGCCTTCCAAAAATGATTTGTGCCAGCAAAAAACTTGAGCTCGGGATAAAGAATGTTCCCCATAGGCCTGTTTTAACTTTTCAAACATCACACTTGCCGATTCTCCAAGCTTAACACAAAATTTAATGGCACAACGTTGCTCCAAATTCCGCTGTTCCATTTTGCGTGACGCACAACCAAAAACACAACTTCGCTAATAGCAGTCACAAAAATCACGTAGTTAACGGAAGGAGTGGAAACTCGCACTGAGCTATGGGAGGGTACTGATACACGTGCTCTATCAAGGACAACAGCGCAGCGTTGCCAGATTGCTTGCAATGTTGCCAGTCTCATTACTTTTCTGCCACACCTCGTAAATAATATACTGTATATTTATTTAGACAAAACAAAATAACCTAAGTAGAATGAATGGAAATATATTTATCTAAGTGTGACAAATGTAACAAGGACTAGTGTATAAGAGTTTCTGGTTGGTGGGGCAGGCTAATCGACTGGTAGATGATGAATAGAGTAGCTTAATAAGCAGATATTTCAGAAAATCTTGAGAGACGCATACTGTGGTAACGATTAAACAAATCTTGCTGAAGCGGAAAAGTGCTTGAAAGCACTGGAAAAAAATGTAACAAAAAGCCTAAAGAGGCAGACTAAAATTATAAACTTCAGACATTCAAGGCTAATATTGGCATTTATTATCAAGTGGGAGAGCATGACACAAAGGTGGTGAATGAAGAAATAATAAAAGAACCACAGCAGGGAAGCTCATACTGAACCCAGATAACTTGGTGCATGGATGAGAAAAAGACTTGATTAAGAACTGGCATAGTTGGCATGATTGTGTTCAGGGGCCCATAAAGAAAAGCTATTAAAATAATAAACTGGCTGCTCATACAACTTCAAGAAACAAAAGGGAAGAAGAATAAGAGAAAATTACTAAAGCACAAGGGAAGTCAATCTAAAACTTTGCCAGTTTGCTTTGAAAAAAATCAGACATGAGAAATTGCATTGCAGAAATATGTTAAAACACTAAAAGGTGGGCACTACACAAGTGCAAAATGACTGTAATTATGTTGTAGCCCAATTAAAGTGAGGAAGGAATGTTTTTTCTACTGGAACTTTCCAGAGATTTTATTTTTTTCATGCCATGTACTTTGATTTTCATGTCACTTTACCGATCAATACAAAAGAACAACACCCATGTAAAGAAAGTGTATATGAATGAATGAATGGTTATAACTCAGAAGTACAGCATGTTATATAGCAGAGTATAGAATCATTCCTGCAATATCTCAGGCAGTATGCAGTATCAGCATACAGTTAGCCTAAATATTTCACTTTAAATCTCAACCTCATAATATATTATAAAAATTTAGGTGAAGACAGAGGTTGACAAGCTATGTTGGGCTGAACCAAAACATATTATTTTTAATTTTTTTTCTTTTCTTACATTCCAATTTAATTAATATAATTCCGCAAAGATTCATTTTTAACAGCCAGAAAAGACTTTTTAAGTCTGTCTAGATCCTACACACTTTAACTTCAGCTGTAATGTGCTTCTTCAGCTTGTAGTTTTTATATTACCTATTTCTGTGCTAGATCACACTATAGGGCAGTTTACAAACTCACTTCTAGTACTGTCTCTCATCAGATACATTAATGTTTAGTCATCCTCACCTCCTCTATGCCAGCAATATCTGAGTGCAAAGCAGTTTATTGCAGTACACTAAAAAAGAGAGCCAGTTTGGAGGTGCCAATTAGTCTACCAAAGCACATCTTTTAGAAGAAATTAAGACCACCTGTTGGAAAACCATGTGAAATATAAGGAGGGCAATAATCATTTTTGTTCTGCACCTCCATCTCAAGAGATGTGTCATTAATTCTCTCCAGTTGACCTCAGGAAATCTATCCAAATATAAATTATAAGATTGGACAAAAGAACTGAAGCCATTACCAATGTTTTTAAATTATAGAAATATTCCATTTGTTAAGAATTCATCACTGAGATTGATGAATGTCCCTCTTAATGAATAAAATGACACATTCACATCGATGTCAATAAAAAACAGAGGTGAAAATGTCAAGTGTCATTTATAGTTCCCTATCCATTGCTTTTCTGTGCAACCTACAATTGCCAAGTTCAGAGCATAATAGTTTTTGTATTTTTATATTTGTTGTGTGAGCAGGGTTAGGCGCCTTGCTGAGAATTACACAGTGAGTCAGTGTTTGTGCCTGAACCTGCAAAACTGCAATTTACAATCCAAAGCTTTATGTCTTACATAAGGAAACCTTTAATGAGGTCATTCAGCTTAACATAGATTTTTAATTCCTATTCAGCAAGAGTCTTAAATAATGCTGAGGCAAGATTTGAATGGCTTCAGGGTACTACTTTCAACCTTGAAATATGTGGCTATTGAACCTGGCACCTAGCCATTGCTGCCTGTTAGCGTTACATATTCACGCCATATGAGTTCCAGATCAACGGTCTGTAACCACCATTTAGCCTCGTTTTTTGCATTAAGGCATCAACCGAGGCATACAATATATGCTCCATATAATCATTCTGTGCAAGAAATGCAAACATACAATCTTTGTGTGTGAACTGTGTCTTAGGATGTTCCTCACAAGTAACATCCATTGTTGATACCATCTTATTTATTATAATTTAATAATATTGTTATAATATTATAATAATATTATAATATTATCATAATATTATAAATTGGACTGGACTGCCAATACTGATGCTCTGTGCAAGAGAGGACAGAGCCGAGTATACTTCCTTAGAAAGCTTCTGTCCTTCAACATCTGCAATAAGATGCTGCAGATGTTCTATCAGACGGTTGTGGTGAGTGCCCTCTTCTACATGGTGGTGTGCTGGGGAGGCAGCATAAAGAAGAGGGACGCCTCACGCCTGGACAAACTGGTGAAGAAGGCAGGCTTTGTTGTAGGTATGGAGCTGGACAGTTTGACATCCGTGGCAGAGCAACGGGCGCTGAGCAGGCTCCTGTCAATCATGGAGAATCCACTGCATCCACTGAACAGTATCATCTCCAGACAGAGGAGCAGCTTCAGCGACAGACTGCTGTCACTGTCCTGCTCCACTGACAGACTGAGGAGATCGTTCCTCCCCCACACTATGCGACTCTTCAGTTCCAACCGGGGGGGTAAACGTTAACATTATACAAAGTTACTGTCTGTTTTACCTGATTTTTATCACTCTTTAATTTAATATTGTTTTTTATTGTTTTTTATCAGTATGCTGCTGCTGGAGTATGTGAATTTCCCCTTGGGATTAATAAAGTATCTATCTATCTATCTATCTATCTATCTATCTATCTATATTACAGAATGGACAGATTTACTCAATGTATATCTCCAGCTAATCAATGAGCTGACTGTGAAGTGAGGCTGCAAACCAAGTCACCAGTTTGAAATAAATTTGAATAAATCTGCTGCCACCAATCTTGTGAGGCCCTGGTTTGGACTGATCTTGAGGTTTGCACAAGGCCAACGCGCCTGCATGTCAGTTGATCCCAAAATTCGTAAAGTGTACTAATATACAAACTCCCAATACATAGTAGATGTTTTAAGCGCAGCTTGTCCTGACCTATTATGTATAATTGTACCTTTATCCATGTTTTTGCAGATGTATGAAAATCCTACTTCATATTAAATGAAAATGTTTTGAGTCTGCTTTAGTTAATAGCTTAGAGCAAGAAGATGAAGATGTATGCTATTTGTTTTCAATGATTTCAGATATTACAGTATACCTTCACAGTCTATGAAGTTTATTCAACACTGATCACAAAAACTTCTAGCTGGTGAGCGGAAGATTTCCTTTTTATGGGATTTATATTCATGTCTACTCATCTATAGAACTTAAAATCAGACTATTTCATGTGAACTAATCACTCTGAGATATTGAGGCAGGTTAGCAGAGGATCAGCAGGCTTAAGTAATTAAGGACAACCTGTAGAAATGTCTGGCAAATGATAAAGAAGATTTGAACCGTTTCTTGTAAAGAGATTTTGATTTTTTTTTTCAGTTTAAATAAAACAGGTCATTCTTTTCCCACTGTGTGATTGTAATTAGGTTAAGCTCTGTCTAGCTGAATAAGATAAGAAGCTGTTTTAAGCCGATGTCATATTATGCAACTTCCAGTCGTTGGGTATGTCAGACTTGCTGAAAATAGTTACTGATCTTCTCGCTGGACTATGTCACCTTACATATCTGCAAGTTACTGGGCACGTCAAAGTTAGTGAATGTATGCCAATCTTCCTGCACAGCTGTGCTCACCACCTTTACTGACAGCTAATAATGTGCTGTTGCCTGTTGGAGCCGGTGTTGTACACAGGGTTAACAAGTACAGCGAATTCAGTCGCAATTTCAGCCCTTTTTTTGTTCTTTTTCCTATTCTGTCATGGTAGGTAAAACATGAAACATCAGACAAACAAGCTTTGTGAGGTCCTAAACAACAGGGTTCATTATTCCTCACACCCTGCATTAGAGTATATGCATTATACTTTCAGATGAGAATTCATTGGCTATCTGCTCTCATGCACACAGAGCCCGCCCTGTGACTAAAGACAAAATCAAATCACAGGGAATCACTGGACATATCAGGTTACGCGACTGTGTAAATGAAACTCTACGACTGAAAATAGCTGGAAGAGACATCTAATATAGCCTTTAGTAGTGCAGTGTGAGTTATCATTTTAAATTGTTCTCCAAGCATTAGTGTCCTATCAGGTGCTACTCAAAGACGATTATTAGAGGGTCAGAGGTCATTGCTAATCCAAAACTGTCTGATAAATAAGAGAAATTGTATACTAACAAACTAGTATTAGTATTCTCATCTGTACAAAGTAAAGTGAAATTCTTACTTGCATGTCTCACCAACATACAACACATTGGCACTTACGCCTGAGCAAAACACATGGCCTAGTGAGACTCACTTTTGGAGTCTTGAACCCTCCACATTTTGGATAATCTGAGTTGAGTGAAATGTGTGCAATGTACAGTTTTAAATTGAATAAGACCATTCTAATGATGATGAAGGCATTTTGTCTGTCATTCATTATCTGAACATTTAATTGAAAAGTTCTGTTGTCAGCACTGCCTTACATGATCTAGGAGTGTGATCATTTGAAAAAAACTGAAGTTTAGAGATATTTCTTGTACCTTCATCACTACTAAATAGTACTGTTTGCATAGCAGATATTGAAGGGAAGATGGCAGGGTTTCTTTCAGCAAATCCCAAAACTTTTACTTAGTAAAATAAATGATTTGATTAAGGGTTCTATTTGAATTACAGATGTTCAAAGGATGTAAAGATTGTGAATGGGAGTCAGTACACAAAACCTTTGACTCCAACACCGACTCCTCAATTTATGGTACCACCAACTCCGACTCCGTCTCCTCTATTTGTAATTAGACTAATAAACTTACTAGATTGATTGAAACCACACAACATACAAAAAATAAGGCATTTCATCACTGCCAGTGTGAATCTACTTTTTAGCACTCTAACCTGTAAAAGTTCAGGTTTAAAGACTGTAACGATGTCGGACATTTTTACCAACACCAACCATGACTCCTGTAACTCAATAATTTCTTCCAACTCTGACCCACACTTCTATTGTAGATTTGCAGATCTCCAAAAGTCCCAATGTCAAGCATGTTCCTTATATCAAAGTCCAGCACCGTAGCCACTACATCACACTGCCCATCAGTGAGTTCAGTATCTGAATACTGACAGGCCCTGCAGTCTGTGCTTACTGTACTACCCCACCAATTCTAAGGCAGGCTTCACCGATGCCTAGTCATACTATTTACAGCTTCATCAAACAGGTGCATCTGATCGACTTCTGACACCACTTGAAAAGGTCCTGTTACATGTCATTAATCCTGTAGGAGCTCCTGTATAAGCGTAGCCCAGAATAGTGGCTGACAGCAGGCAACCCATGTGAGCTATCGCCATGATTGATACAGATGCGACAGGCACTGTTAAAAGTGGCACAAGTGTTTACCAGGGGATTCCCTTTGCAGATGGGGGTCATAAAAATAACAACAATCAGTGGCAGAGTGATTAGAGTTGACACCTCATAGACCTAACATCCCGTATCAAATCACTATAATGTGTGGTGCATTTTGTTTTTCTTTTTTTTTCTCAAGTTTCTCTAGGTGGCCTGATTTTTATTTGACATCTCATTTAATTGATGATTTTACTTTGCCCGTATATTAATGAAGGTGTGTATATGAGTGTACCCTGTGATATACTGGCACCCCAATTAAAGTTGAATTTTTACTTTGTGCCCAGCTGGTTGACATATCTGTGTACCCATAAACTGATTAAGAGGGTTAGGAAACGAACAAATTCTAATATTAATCTCTTATACAATTGAACACTAAAGTCTGTGTGTCCAGTCCCTCAGAGCAATCTGATTGGTCAGTTTGGCTGTGGTGTGATTGGTCAGTTTGGCTTTGGTGATAGATAGATAGATAGATAGATAGATAGATAGATAGATAGATAGATAGATAGGTACTTTATTAATCCCAAGGGGAAATTCACATACTCCAGCAGCAGCATACTGATAAAAAACAATAAAAAACAATATTAAATTAAAGAGTGATAAAAATGCAGGTAAAACAGACAATAACTTTGTATAATGTTAGGGGGAGGAACAATCTCCTCAGTCTGTCAGTGGAGCAGAACAGTGACAGCAGTCTGTCGCTCAAGCTGCTCCTCTGTCTGGAGATGATCCTGTTCAGTGGATGCAGTGGATTCTCCATGATTGACAGGAGCCTGCTCAGCGCCCGTCGCTCTGTCACGGATGTCTTGGTGATGTGAAGATAGAGGAAGTGTGAGTGTGAAACACACAAGGTGGAGTAATGGCACACACTGAGAGAATTGTCATTAAAGACGGAAAGTATAAAACTTGACAGGAGGCAAGAAGGGTGTCCTAGCAGAGCCTGGAAACCAGGTTTAAGAGGAACACGTTTGGGAAAGGAAGCACCAGTAAAAAGACGCAAATACAGAGGAAAGGCACTGAAAGGATAAGTAGGGCCAGAGATAGCAAATATTTTTAAATGATTCGATTACTTGTCTTTGACAGGTTCCGTGGCTAGTAATAATAATAAAGAGAAATTTAACTAAACTTTGTGATTTGATAATGCCAGTTAAAAATAATCTACATGCAGTATGCAAATCACAAGAGTGGGTGAATAAAAATATTAACGATACATCAAAAGCCATATAATTAGTTGTTACTAAGGTTACAAGTATATGTTTAAAATATATTAAGGCAATTTTTACTTCAAATGTAGCCATTAATAAAAACACTACTGTATTTACCATATTATATAGTTTCTTTCTGTCTCTGGGCATTTGATAAGAACAGAGCTATAGTATAAAGCCTTTAGTATAAAGGAGGTCACACTTCAGTGTATTCACAATGTACATACATACAATTTTTGGATCTACCAGGATTAATCATACAATGATGTGGACAGACATCCCATATGTCATGTAGTGCCTTTCTGCACTCCACCACAGTTTCCATGTACCTCATAAAATTGAAGCACAGGCCAGTTACATAACAAGCCAGAGGAAGTTATGGAACTTGCAGCCTTGTTTTTTAAACTCCACTGCCTTAGCTACTAGGCCAGACTTTTTGCCTGAATGGTGAATTATCCTTAATCACTATGAAAAAAAAGAATGTTCTATTTTTACATGTATAGTATAAATTCTTCACTCAAGTTACTACTGGTGCACAGACTTTGGAAAGACATTAAATAAAAATTTGGCAGGAGTATGATCCTGTGTTAGAACGACTCTTAAAATAAACATAAATATATAGAATGGATCCAGATGCAGATTTAAAAATGTTGTACAGCTGTTTTTCATTCACAAAAAGTGACTTCCTATAAACTCTTTCCCGACTGAGTGAAGAAAAGAGACAGACAGAAGTCTCCATCTAGGAAGGTTATGGGCCTGAACAGTACAGGACCACCGGGGGAGTCTGTCTGCTTGTTTGTATTTGACACCTGCTAGTGGTTAGTGATAGGGTTAGGGTTAGACAGAGTGACCTGTCAAGCTGGACCAAATATACGAGGGCAGGAGACCCTCAGTCATAACACATTGGTCTCGGTCTTAAACTGCAGGCTGTATGGCACAGTGGTTAAGACTTGAACCTCATACCCTGAGGTGGTGGTTTCAGATCCTGTTACTGTCACTATGTAACTATGAGTAAGTCACTTCACCTGTCTCTGATCCAAACAAAAAAAAAACACAAAAGAAATGTAACAAATTGTATCTCAGATATCGTAAGTCATCTTGGATAAAGGCGTCAGCCTAAATAATAACCTACATTTATAAGGGTGGAGTGCCAGGGGAAAGGTGATACAACTTTGTGCATGTTTGCTTTGTAGTTGCCAAGGAGAGAAAACTATGTTCCTTTATGACATCAAATAGAACCATTTGTTCAAGGTTATCAATATTAAATAAACTTTGATTGACAACTACTCCTAACTGTCTGGATTCATTAGTAAGCAGAAACAGCATGTTAGCTGAAGTCATCAGAATGCAACTTCAGCTTCTGAATTTCTGAGATATCTCTGACGCCAAATCTTCAGATTTCATATAGGAAGCCAAACCCTGCCGGAAGAATGTGAGCTATGAGTGGAAGGAATTGACAACAAATCCAATGCAAGTGAAGGGGAAGTCAAATAGAGAGAAGTGAAAGAGAGAGTAGCTCAGAGATCTAAATCCACGACTAGCCAGAGATGCAGACACTTTGCCCATATAGGTTATATACAGATTATATATTTTATGAGTTCTTCCTCTTGTTTAGCCTCTCATGATTTCCAGTATCTTTCAGTTCAACTTGGCTGTTCAGCCTGATGATTATTGCTGTGATGCTTTATGTGATGTAACAATAGGCAGGAAACACCGACTATGATCAGGGAGAAAGCAGCAGAGAATGTAAATGCGTTCAACTACCTAGGCAAGATCAGCCAGTCCGGAGGGACAGACAGGGATATCAAGACTAGGATTAAGAAAGCTCAACAAGCCTTAGCTACTCTTCACCCAGTCTGGAAATCCACCACTTTTTCCACCAGGACTAAGCTCCAAGTTTTTGGTTCAAACGGGAAATCTGTTCTCATGTATGGGTCAGAAACATGCAGGGTCACCAGCAATAATTCCAAAAAGATCCATTCCTTTATTAATAAATTCCTCCGACAGATCCTCCACATTTAGTGGTTTGATAGAATGCCAAACTCTGACCAGTGGACAAGGGCAAACCAAGAGCAAGTGCAAATCCAGATCAGGAGAAGAAAATGGAGATGGCTTGGACACACACTGCGGAAAGACATATCCAATGTCACAAAACAGTCTCTTGACTGGAACCCACAAGGAAAACGAAGACGAGGGTGCCCAAAGTAGACCTGGAGACCAGGGCCGGATTTAGACTTGATAAGGCCCTGAGCTATTTGAGACATGGGGCCCTTTATAAGTCCAGATATGCTGTAGTATATTTAAGTATATATGACAATTGCTCACTCGGACAATTTGTTTTGGGGGCCCCCAATAAGGCGGGGGCCCTAAGCTATAGCTTGTGTAGCTTATACGTAAATCCTGCACTGCTGGAGACGGCGTCTAAATGAAGAACTCAAAGCCGTCAGTCTGTCTTGGGATGAAGCAAAAAAGATCGCCAGAGACCACATGAAGTGTAAAACAACAGTAGAGGCCCTATGCTCCAGAAGGAGTAAAGAGGACTGAATTAATAAAAATTAATTTATGTGATGTAGTGAAGCGATGAAGGGGAAAGTGGAAGTTTTGTAAATAATTTAATATTTTATTTTGGCTGTACAGGCCATTTATCAGAGAACTTTGTGTGCAGTTCTGTCCCCGCTACTGTGGCTGTCTGTTTGTCTGTCCAGGATTTTAAATCACCTGCAGCTCACAAACCATTTGAACTATTGACCTGAAATTTGGTACACGTATACTATGTGACATCTACTATTCACTTTTGGGGTGATGATTGACCTCCAAGGTTATTCCTCTTTTTATTTTAATTTTATTTTATTGTAGAATCAACTCTCAGCAGCAGCCAGCAGGGCGGCCATGCAGCGCATGTGTACGGGCGCTATTCTCATCCCTACCACCTTCGCCATCACTTCCCCTATCTTTTCATATCTTAAATTATTCTTGAGGCAGATTGAAGACTTAAGTGTCAGCCTAAGAGAAAATTTAAAGAAAACGTACTATGTAATTGCAACACAAACACTGACTTAATCAGTTTTAATGCGAAAAGATGCCAACGAAAGAAGAGAAGTGGGCCAGTAGGGTATGTCAAGCACATCAACCTCTGAGCAGACGAATGCTAAGCGTACAGAGAAAGAGTAGGAAAACTATGAATGGTCAAGTCAAGTGTAATCAATGCGTGTTATCGTGCAGTGTGCCGTTACTGGTAATAATAATTAACTTAATAACAGGAGGACTGAAAGCTCATTTTTAACAATCGTAAAATCCAATCAGTTGTAGATCATCACAGTTCAAAAAGGAAAAGTCTGTGAGAGAATCTGTTGGTGTCAGAAAGCCGCAGGCATGCAAGTACAGAGCAGCAAGGTCATGCCGTCCGGGTCAGTAAAGTCTAAGGTCAAGGCAGGAGTGACACCTGGACAGACCAGGAAATCAGTAGCAACACAAGTCTGCCAAAGGCAAGCTTGCCACAACAAAAAGGGGTGGCTGTGGTATACAAAAATGAAGATTTTTAAGGTCTCAGAATTATTTAAATAGCAAAAACAGATCAGATAGGCACAACTCAACTCTAGGGATCTCAGGAAAAATAAAAACAAAAAATCCATACTGTTGTCAGAACTGGGTCACAATGAACTGAAGAATATTCAAGTAGTATCAGGTATGAGACAAGATAACAATTGAGGGCACGCTTGCACACACATCTATATTTATCAGCTTAAAGATGGAAATAAACTTGACTTTGTGTCTTTGGGCTGAGGCAAATATTTAAGACTCCCCTGAAAAAAGTTTAATCAAAGGGAGAGCTTGAAAACACCATATAGATGTGCTCTAAGAACCTGAAGAGACACAGAGGCCTCCTAGACTAATGAAGTGTTCTTTTAGTTCATCTGCCAATCTGTCATTTCCTGCGGTCAGTGAGAGCTCCGGCAATGGCAGTGTAACATCCCCTAATAGGGAAATAAATAAATAAATGAAATGCTCTGCACTGCTTATATCCATCTGCGTCTTTGTCAGAAATCAATGTAAAATTAACAAAACTTGGTAAGTGTCTAGTTGTTGTACCTTCCAACGCATATTACATCCTAAGCATATTCAATTCACAGTTTCAAAACCATTACAAGTTAAAAAGTAAGGTTAAATTTTATCTAGTCAACTTATAACACAAGCACACATGTCGGAAAGCAGATATCTTGTTTCCCATGTAAAGAGTATGAACATGAAATGTTGCCTTTAAATAAGCATTAGTATCTTTTCTTTCCTTCTTTACTTTTTTGAAATACTTCACACTTGGACCCCACCAAGCCATCCTGTTCTAATCATAAGTGCTGATAGCAGCCCCGCTTATGTCATCCCTGCCTCACACTTCAGCTATCAGTAAGCATTAATAATGACTTAGCCTTGACCAAATAAACATTTAGGAGGATACAAAAGATTTGCTTACCAGGAGAGGAAAATAAATGAATAACTGAAGAACTCCACAGACACTTATTCTCATCAGCATCTTTATAATGAATGGGGGTGTCAGATGCTTCTATCGTGTCCTGGCAGTCATAAATAAGAGGTCCACATGACACATGCCTGTAGAGAAAGAAGCCGTCACTCAAAAGGAACATCCTTAAGGCCTTTCAGGAGTTGATCAGAAGTCAGGAGAGGCAACATGTCTTGCCAAAAAATCTTCCGATTGGTGAGATCAAGCTCTTTGTGTGGCGCAAACCCTAATAGTGCCCATCTATTATCTTTGCTGGGTAGAATGCTTTTCATCAGTAAGAATTCAGCAATTTTATAGGGCTGAAAGGAGTATGGATGAAAAACAGCACTATTAAAGATTGTAAGGGTGTTTTTTTCTGTTAGTTAACAACAGAAGCTTCAGATGTAATTTACCATTAAGAGCAACAAGGTTCAACTGTCAACATCCTCTTGGTCAAAGTCCCAGAATCCAAGGCCACTCTAAATGTGGTTGTGCCTGAGCAGATCTGCAAAAACGAATAGAGCAAAAATTACCACTAACCAGTGTGAAAAGGTAAAAGACCCCAACCTCAGAAGACCATAAATGTAGTAAAAGTTAACTCAACTAAACATTAATGTTCAAGATTTGAATATTTATGTAAGCACCTAATTTCCATTTTTGACTAGCTCATTTTGACATTTGAGATTACAATAAGATGTACTGTATAAGCAATCGTTGTAATCTAGCAACGTCTGAAAAACTTTGAAAAGGTCTGAATACTTGTGCAAGGCACTGCATGCGTAAAGCATGGCAGAAGATGATATCCATCCATCCATCCATCCATTATTCAACCCGCCATATCCTAACACAGGATCACGGGGGTCTGCTGGACCCAATCCCTGCCAGTACAGGGTGCAAGGCAGGAGCACATCCCAGGCAGGGTGCCAGCCCACCGCAGGGTACACACACACACCCACACACCAAGCACACACTAGGGACAATTTAGAATCGCCAATGCACCTAACCTGCATGTCTTTGGACTGTGGGAGGAAACCCACGCAGACACGGGGAGAACATGCAAACTCCACGCAGGGAGGACACAGGAAGTAAACCCAGGTCTCCTTACTCTGAGGCAGCAGCACTACCACTGCGCCACTGTGCCGCCAGAAGATGATATTTCATTATGAATTGACTGTGAAAATTTCCAGTGAAGTATAATATTCCTGTTTGCCTTTCTTCAAGTTTAATACAAATATAAAGTGAATTGTGTGCTTAATGAGAGCAAAAGCAACTAGGTGAAGGAGGACCAGCAATAAATTATTCATACCTACAGAAATTATAAAAGGCAAATTTTTAATTCAAGTGGTGAATTTTTTTATTCTCTTATTATAGCATTTGTGTGTGCTCCTGCTCATCTCATGGCTGCTGCAGCACCAATCTTGTTGCTCTGAACCATAAAGCATGTTGGGAGAAGACTGATTTAAAAAAAAAAATGAAAATGATGAATGACCATGCCAATGGTGTAAACCTGGACTGCTTTATATTGCATTTAATGCCAGTTCCGTTTTTATACTGTGCAGAGCTGTGGCTCCTTTCCAGCCTATTCCGGCATTATTGATCTGTATGCAGCAACCAATTTGAGACTATGTGCCAGTTCCTCTCACTTAGCAATGTTTGGACAACATTCCAAACAAAGACACATTTATCATTGATTTAACCCTGTGCTCCACAGTTTAAATTTACAATTCAAACAATTCAGAAGTGACTAAATTTAAGAGTATAGGCATACATTTTGGTCACACCATATAGAAATGACAACACTTGTTATACATGGAAGGTTGCCAGTTTGAATCCTGTAAAGGCCAGAAGTGACTCTACTCCATTGGGCATACAAGGGTCTGCATGTTTTCTGGGTAAGAGGATCTGACATCCCAGCCATAGTGTGCCACGATGGAAGAAGGGAGCTGGATTAGTTGGTGGCAGAGAGAAGGAATCTGAGAGAGTTAAGAAAGCCATCATAGATAGATAGATAGATAGATAGATAGATAGATAGATAGATAGATACTTTATTAATCCCAAGGGTAAATTCACATACTCCAGAGGTTGGTGGCAGGACTAGCACTCCAGCCACTGTAAAAAAACCTCACAGTGAGGTGTCACCAACTGTACTTGGGTCCCAATCCAGGTGGTACGTTGTGTGATGGGTGAAGTACACATTTTAGGGCTTTGGAGCAGAGTGGTGAATTAAGGAAAAATGTGTCTTTATCCCAACCTTTACAGTAGTGTGAAAAACTATTTGCCTCCTTCCTGATTTCTTATTCTTTTGCATGTTTGTCACACAAAATGTTTCTGATCATCAAACACATTTAACCATTAGTCAAATATAACACAAGTAAACACAAAATGCAGTTTTTAAAGGATGGTTTTTGTTATTTAGGGAGAAAAAAAAATCCAAACCTACATGGCCCTGTGTGAAAAAGTAATTGCCCCCCTGAACCTAATAACTGGTTGGGCCACCCTTAGCAGCAATAACTGCAATCAAGCGTTTGCGATAACTTGCAATGAGTCTTTTACAGCACTCTGGAGGAATTTTGGCCCACTCATCTTTGCAGAATTGTTGTAATTCAGCTTTATTTGAGGGTTTTCTAGCATGAACCGCCTTTTTAAGGTCATGCCATAGCATCTCAATTGGATTCAGGTCAGGACTTTGACTAGGCCACTCCAAAGTCTTCATTTTGTTTTTCTTCAGCCATTCAGAGGTGGATTTGCTGGTGTGTTTTGGGTCATTGTCCTGTTGCAGCACCCAAGATCGCTTCAGCTTGAGTTGACGAACAGATGGCCGGACATTCTCCTTCAGGATTTTTTGGTAGACAGTAGAATTCATGATTCCATCTATCACAGCAAGCCTTCCAGGTCCTGAAGCAGCAAAACAACCCCAGACTATCACACTACCACCACCATATTTTACTGTTGGTATGATGTTCTTTTTCTGAAATGCTGTGTTCCTTTTACGCCAGATGTAACGGGACATTTGCCTTCCAAAAAGTTCAACTTTTGTCTCATCAGTCCACAAGGTATTTTCCCAAAAGTCTTGGCAATCATTGAGATGTTTCTTAGCAAAATTGAGACGAGCCCTAATGTTCTTTTTGCTTAACAGTGGTTTGCGTCTTGGAAATCTGCCATGCAGGCCGTTTTTGCCCAGTCTCTTTCTTATGGTGGAGTCGTGAACACTGACCTTAATTGAAGCAAGTGAGGCCTGCAGTTCTTTAGACGTTGTCCTGGGGTCTTTTGTGATCTCTCGGATGAGTTGTCTCTGCGCTCTTGGGGTAATTTTGGTCAGCCGGCCACTCCTGGGAAGGTTCACCACTGTTCCATGTTTTTGCCATTTGTGGATAATGGCTCTCACTGTGGTTCGCTGGAGTCCCAAAGCTTTAGAAATGGCTTTATAACCTTTACCAGACTGATAGATCTCAATTACTTCTGTTCTCATTTGTTCCTGAATTTCTTTGGATCTTGGCATGATGTCAATCAATCAATCAATCAATCAATCAACATTTATTTATATAGCACATTTTCATACAAAAAAATGTAGCTCAAAGTGCTTTACAAAATGAATAGAAAAGTGTCAGGCAGCTCCTATTTAAGTGATTTCTTGATTGAAACAGGTGTGGCAGTAATCAGGCCTGGGGGTGGCTACGGAAATTGAACTCAGGTGTGATACACCACAGTTAGGTTATTTTTTAACAAGGGGGCAATTACTTTTTCACACAGGGCCATGTAGGTTTGGATTTTTTTTCTCCCTAAATAATAAAAACCATCATTTAAAAACTGCATTTTGTGTTTACTTGTGTTATATTTGACTAATGGTTACATGTGTTTGATGATCAGAAACATTTTGTGTGACAAACATGCAAAAGAATAAGAAATCAGGAAGGGGGCAAATAGTTTTTCACACCACTGTATGTAGGGCACTGTACAACCACACATTATTTAACCTCCATATCCAGTTTAGGGCCGCAGGAAACTGGTGCCTATCCCAACAACATACGAAGAACACAAAGTCATCATACACCAGTCTCGTCATAATTGATTGAAAGACATGCTAAGGAAATTCGGCTCTACTCGTCCAAAAATATAGACACAATAAATGCAAGACACATCCTTCTTCTGAATGACAGATAATTAATAATTCCATTGTGTACAGTAGCATTCATGGCGGGCATGCCTGTTGACATAAATAGACCTAAGTTTGGGGAACAGAAAGGTGAGTGATTTACTCCACAACTCACTATGGACCTGTGGGTATTCAGACTGAATCATTTCTATATAGCCTTTCATACAGATGCTTATCCATAATCAATAATCAAAAGTATTTGCTAGTATATCATGCTAATCTGGCAGCCACAGCTATAAAAGTAGCCATCATCCTGCCATGGTGGTACTCTGAACTCCCACTGGACAGGTCAATGAATAGTTTGAATTGTGTTTCACCATTAGGAAGTTGCATTGTGACATTCCTTCTTCTGTCCTCTTCAGAGCAGTAGCAACACCCAGTAAGAGAGACATGGTAATGTGATTACAATCCTGACGTTAGCACCAGCCAGAGAACGCCCATACTCCACTGTTTAGGGGTGTGACAGTGGGAACCCTTTCAGTGCTTTATGTTGTGACATGCAGAAGTGATCCAGGAAAATGCATATAAACTTGTCACCTTGCCCATAAAACTTCAAGCGTTCTTTCTGTGTAATAACAAGTTGCCGCTGAGATTTTCTTGTGTGTGTATAAAGTTGAGTGTGACAGATTACACTAGACTAGAGGGAATATCCGGAATAGGTATGAAAAGAAAGAAAACCTGTGCAGACTATTTTAGAAATGAATGTGCCACAAGGTATTTGACTTTTTACAGTACCTGCTTGAAAACTGGAATAACATGAATTTACGTGAATAGCTTATTCTATATTTAACTCATCGCTCTGCTGTCGATTTATGATAAATCAGGGCCACCCAAGTGGCTAACAATAATGGGAAGTTGATTCCTGGCATTTGGGGAGTCCCAAACTCATTTTAGATAAAGTGTTGCAACTGCTAGCGGGAACTTGGACAAGGACTCCTAGTTCCATTAAGAATGTCATCACTCAAGATTTAAAATGCTAGTTTCAATAAATTCACTTTTTGAAAACATTTTAAACTTGTTTGTTATGCTGTAGCTCTCTTATCATTTGTAATACCTCTTATTAACACAACCCAGAATTATGAACAGAAGTGAATTAACAGCTATTGCATTGGGCATAATCTCATTTTCATCACTCTATGTTATGTTAGCTGTCTTTCTTTTTAAGAAAACTATTAAAAGGAGATAAGCAAACAAACTGTTCAGAAGAAATGGAAATATTAAAAATGAAGAGAATATGAAGGGAAAAGTGCTGAACAGTAAGAGTCCATTGATCCATCCATTTTATATACCCGCATCACATAGTCAGACTGGTGTCTCGTCCTGGCTTGTGGTCAGTGCTCCTGGTTTTCAGAACATTAGAACACATGAGAATATGAGAACAGGCCATTCAGCCCAACAAAGTTTACCAGTCCTATCCACTTAATTCTTCTAAAAAAACATCAGGTCTAGTTTTGAAAATTCCTGATGTCTTACTGTCTACCACACTACTTGGTAACTCGTTCCAAGTGTCTATGATTCTCTGTGTAAATAAAAACTTCCTAATGTTTGTACGCAATTGAGTCTTAACAGGTTTCTAACTGTGTCCCTGTGTTCTTGATGAACTTATTTTAAAATAACAGTCTCGATCCACTGTACTAATTCCCTTCATAAACACTTCAATCATGTCACCTCTTAATCTTCTTTTGCTTAAACTGTATAGGTTTAGCTCTTTTAATCTTTCTTCAAAATTCATCCCCTTTAGCCCTGGAATGAGTCAAGTCACTCTTCTCTGGACCTTTTCTAGCGCTGCTATGTCCTTTTTGTAGCCTGGAGACCAAAACTGCACACAGTACTCAAGATGAGGCCTCACCAGTGCATTATAAAGGTTGAGCATAACCTCCTTGGACTTGTACTCCACACATCGTGCTATATATCCTAACATTCTGTTAGCCTTCTTAATCGCTTCTGAACACTGTCGGGAAGTTGATAGCTTAGAGTCCACTATGACTCCTAAATCCTTCTCATAAGATGTACTCTCGATTTTCCGACCGCCCATTGTGTATTCAAACCCAATATTTTTACTTCCTATGTGTAATACTTTACATTTACTTACATTAAATTTCATCTGCCACAAATCTGCCCAAGCCTGTATGCTATCCAAGTCCTTCTGTAATGATATAACGGATTCAAAATTATCTGCTAATCCACCTATCTTGGTATCATCTGCAAACTTACCCAGCTTGTTACTTATATTCCTATCTAAATCATTTATATATATTAAAAATAGCAGCGGCCCTAGCACTGACCCCTGTGGAACACCACTCTTAACATCAGCCAATTCTGATGAGGTTCATCGCACCATCACCCTCTGCTTCCTGCTTCTGAGCCAATTCTGCACCCATCTAAAAACATCAACCTGAACTCAAACTTCTTTTAGTTTAATTCCCAACCTCTCATGTAGCTTGTCAAATGCCTTCTGAAAGTCTAGATAAATAAAAGCATTAGCTCCACTTTGATCATATTCTTTTGTTGCTTCCTCATAGAATTCTGTGATCTTGTAAGTTAGAAAATGGTTGCATTGTCATAGTGGTGAGATGGCAACAGTTAACAATTTAGACATAACATAAAACTGTCCACAAAAAGAAAAAGAACAAGCAAACCAATTAAATGTGGCTAGATTTGAGCTGAGTCCTGATCAGTAAATTGTATGGAGTCAAAACCCACAACCACAGTAACAGCCCAGGCGATCCATTGTGGCCATTTAGTGAACCCCCTGCTCAGTTTCTGCATTTCCTTCCTACCCATAAAGTTACTTTTCTCCAAGTGTTTGCTCCCACTCCCAGAACTCCAATTCTTTACCCCCATATGTTCCCTTTCTTTGCAATGGTTACGTGATAGCCGCAGAGGATCTACCAAAAGCTGGGGAAGGTCAATTTTACAGTTCAGCCGAAAATACATTTCTTCTGCTTTTAATAGATTTTTGCTTTATTTTTAATAAATTTGTGATTTATTTGATATTTTGGGAGTTTTTGGACATCAAGGATTCTCATTGTGTGGTTATTTTTGTGAGTTCTTGTATCTGAACATACAGTATGTTTTTAATATTGAAAATATTAAAATATCACATTATACAAAGTTATTATCTGTTTTACCTGCATTTTTATCATTCTTTAATTTAAAATTGTTTATTTTTATCAGTATGCTGCTGCTGGAGTATGTGAATTTTCCCCTGGGATTAATAAAGTATCTATCTATCTATCACTATGTTTTGTTTTACCATGATACCGTTTTCTGGTCCTGTTGCAATGATGCCATGTTATTGGGGATGTGATTCCAGAAGTTGCACCACGTAACATCGCAATGCCATAAACCCGGCACCACATACAGAGTGATTTACGGTTGGAGAAACATAGTGAGAATTATTTGACTTAGAGTTTGCCTGCCCTTTTTGCTTTTGGTGTTTGATTATCCTGATCTTCTGGTTTTGATTTTTTGCAATGTTTTAGGTTTACAATCCATCTCCTGGTCCTTTTCCCTACTAGTCACTGCCTTGTAGAGCTTTACGCAGAACAGTTGAGTGCTGAATTTCATTCCTTTGTTGAAGTCCATCTAAAACTTTTGTTAAGCAGTTGAGAATTAGTTTTCTAGAAACTTGAGTGTTTTTTGACCTTGTCTTATTTATTTTTGAATTCCGCCTAGTCATTTATCCTCATTTAGCACATTACCACATTTCAATTTGTACTTGTTTTTGGACTTTGTTCTCGATGTCTTTCTGTCTCCTCCTTCTTGTGGATGACCTTCGGCCTTTTTTCGTTTTAGCATTTAGTTTAAGTAAATTATTAAGAAGTTCCGAAGGCCCCTTTATGAAACACACATAGGCCGGGCATGTCTTCTAAGGTGTAGCAGTAACATTTCTAACCAGTGGCTTTTCCCCTTTTTGCATTCACTGCATCCCCACACTTATTCCATTACTGTAGCTAATAACAAGTGACCAGCCTTCTGTTTTCTTTCACAATTAAAGGGTCATAAGTAGCCCATTATCGTACCTTCAGGTATAAAACAAGAGCTAACCATGGGCTGGATGCCTGTATATTTCACTGTGCATGGTGCGTCCTTCAGATACACAGATCCCCACATCAGGCCAATTTACCCAACAGGCACATCTTTCAGATTCAGGAGGAAGTGTACTATCGAGAAAACTCATCCACATACAGGGACAATATGCAAGCTACCGAGATACTTTGAGTAAACTGGGGCTCTTAGGCAGCAATGCTAGCCGCGGCACCTTAATTAACTGCAGTTATATAATAAATAGAATACAGAAACAGAATATAGGCAAGTCTCAGATTATAGCAGCATTGACTTATAGCAATTCAACAGAAATGGACAAACTTAATTTCAGTTACCTTTATCTAGTGCCTTCTGTTTTTACTTGTGAACAAAACGAATTAGTTTTTGTGCAAATATATATGTAGCAGCTGTCGCTAATGCTGAATCATCACCATTTGCAACTATTTTGTGTTTTTGCGCACACTTATCATCATATGTAACCAGTGGTACATACAGCCATGTGGTAAGCTCCATCACAGGGAAGCCGCTTAATCAGCAGCTTGTTCTTTAGCGCAGCAGTAGAACCTGCTGTTTTGTAATTCCCATCATTCTAAGTGCATGCTCCAGCTGTGTCATCTTAGGGAGTACAGCTGCTGGGAGGAGGAGGAAGAAGAGGTGACTTGCTGAGTGATCCCCCAGCAGAGACTGCACGTCTCTCTGAGGGATCAGTGGTCAGTTAGTGGTAGGCCGTCAAGCCATTATTATGCTTTTTGCAACTCTGTATGTTGCTACGTCGTTATCAAAAACTGTAGGATATTTAGGAATACGGTCAAAATACTAAACATAACTGTGGTTCAGTTTAGGCTTTTTTTGTAATTTAAAGTATAGTAATATATCTTCACTGTCATTTTATTAATATTTTTAAAATGTCAGTTTCTAACCTGTTTAATTCATCAGACCAGGGTCAGAGGAGGGTTTGGAGCCTACCCCAGCTAGCATAGTGTGCAAGGCAGGAACAAACCCTGCACAGGGTGCCAGTCCATCACAGGACAAATACACACACACAGGCCAATTTAGCATCATCAGTTCATCTAAACTACATATCTTTGGATTATGGGAGGAAACTTTTTCTACTTTACATCCTTCCTTTGGGTCAGATTGTTCACAGACATGGCCTTAACGTCCACTGTTATGCAGATGATATACAGTTATATCTTAGTACACACTCTCCTATAGACTTGCCTCCCAGCACACTCACTGGCTGCATCACTGATCTTAGGCTATGGATGAAAAATAACTTTCTCAAACTTAATGTCAATAAAATTGAAGTGTTACTGGTAGGCCCAAACTCCCAACCTTCTAAGGCATCCAATTTCTCTGTTGCTATTGATGTCAAACCTGATCCTGTTGTCAGAAATCTAGGTGTTTTGTTTGATTCATCATTTAACTTTGAGCTACACATTAGGTCTCTTTCCAAACTTTCATTCTATGATCTCCGTAACATTGCCTGCCTCCGTCCATTTCTGTCCTTTAATGATACTCAAACTCTGGTTCATGGTTTCAAAATGTCTCATATTGATTACTGTAATTCCCTCTTCATCGGCCTCCCTGCAAATTCTATACAGAAGCTACAGACCGCAGCCAGAGTCCTCAACCACACAAATCATTTTGCTCACATTTCCCCTGTTCTCTCCCAGCTTCACTGGTTACCGGTTCCATCAAGGATTAAATTCAAGATTCTGCTTCTCACCTTCAAAGTTCTACATAACCTTATTGCTCTCTGACTCACTCGTAGCTCCTTACACTCCTCTTCACTCTCTCAGGTCCTCGAAACAGTAATCACCTTACTGTCCCACGTACCAGACTCTCCACCCTAGGAGGCAGATCCTTCAGTGTTATGGGCCCTCATCTCTGGAAATCTCTTCCTCAGTCTCTCCGAGATCGCTCCTCTTTCTCCACCTTAAAATCTCAACTGAAAACTTTCCTCTTTGACAAACTTTTGTCTTCCATGTGATTTTTTTTCCCTCTGTATGTAAAGCGACCTTGGGTTTGTGAAAGGCACTCTATAAATCAAATTTATTAGTATTTATTATTACAGGAAGAAATTGCAATCTCCATGAAGGGATGACCCAGGACGTGAACCCTGGTCTCCTAACTGCAACGCAGTAGCGTGACCACCGTGCCACCCTATTTTGAAATGTTTAGCACTATGATGTTTCCCATTAGGGCAGCACGGTGGTGCAGTGGGTAGCGCTGCTGCCTTGCAGTTAGGAGACCTGGGTTCGCTTCCCAGGTCCTCCCTGCATGGAGTTTGCATGTTCTCCCCATGTCTACGTGGGTTTCCTCCCACAGTCTAAAGACATGCAGGTTAGGTGCATTGGCGATTCTAAATTGTCCTTGGGGTGTGTGTGTGTCCTGTGGTGGGTTGGCGCCCTGCCCGGGATTGGTTCCTGCCTTGCGACCTGTGTGTTGGCTGAGATTGGTTCCAGCAGACCCCCGTGACCCTGTAGTTCGGATATAGCGGGTTGGATAATGGATGGATGTTTCCCATTAACGATATTTTTCAGCACAGGTTCCAGTTTATATAAACAATCTGGTTACAAACATCCACAAGAAGAGAACTCATTTGTAACCTGAACACCTCCTGTAATTCTTTGGCTTTTTATTTTCTAGCAAAACATGTTAACCGATTTATTAAGTTTTTTTCCAGTTAATTTATCAAACAGTGTTGGTTATACATTGCTCTTTTTGAAGCAACTAGTAACACAAAGCGATTAAATTGACTTTCATACTTAACATCTTACTTTTAATAATATTCAGCATGGAGACTTATGGGGCTGACTGTCCATTTAAGATTGCCTTGGCTTTGGTCACTTTGCTTCAGAAAGTGATTTTCGAGTGACTTTAATTCATCCCTCCATTCATCCCACCCTTTCCTTTACAGGGTTTTACTTCCCATAGCAAGAACCCGTTCTTCACCACTCTTCGATATTAGGGTGGAAACCAGAGTGCTGGGAGCAATCCCACACTGGCACAGAATATCAAAGGGACCGCACTTGAATGCAGATCCATTGCACTAAGGTGAAGCCACACCAACTCTAAATTAGTCATCTGTTTTGAAACTCATTCACTCAAGGCCACAGAGTCACAGGGGCTTAGGTGTTGGGTGCAAAGCTGGAAACAATCTTGGAGGGTCCCATTTAAAATGTAATCAATTGACGCAGTATTGGTAATACACTATTTTGTTTCTAAGAGATAAAGAAAATGAATCAGGATGACCGTGACCAATATTGTTTAAAACCATAACAAATTATGAGCTGTAGCTCTAAATCTGTAAAATGTCTGGGATGTGTGCCAGGAGAGCACTCATCGGCATGCGGAATGCAGTACCCTTGGTCAAGGCCTTGGTCAGCTGAGCCTCTCTGACTTATATATTACAGAAAACTGGATTTTGCTGGTCTCAGAAATCATTACCAGTATGGAAAAATTCCTGAACAACACAGGTGTGTTGGAGCCATTTGCATATTAAGGGTGGCTTAATACTTCATTTGGAGTTGTTATAAAGCCATGACTTCATAATCAGCAAAAATATATCAGCACAATATGGAATTAGAATATTGTAATGAACTAGAACCTGATTTTTTATGCTGGTCTTTACTTGTCTGGAGCTTTTATTCTAAGTCCCATATATGATCTTTTTCTCCAATTTTAGTACAATCAGGTTAACATCAAGTTTTATATTTTTTTATAATTATTTTTATTTGCATCTGTGCCCTCAACAGCAAAGATAAAAAGAGGACATTGAAATCTCACAAACCAGCAAGCAAGAGTGTGGCTGATTGGAGAAGCCTTTGGACTGTCAATGTCGAAGATGCCAGCTACCTTGTTCTTATCCTACCTGAAGTAAGTCAGTTTACAAGCATGTGTTCCACAAATATATGCACCTTTAAAGGCTCTACAAAAAATAAAGGATGGTGTCAAAGAAAGGAGGAAATGTTATTTGAGTTTTGTTTATTTGCAAGATGTCTGTATCCAAGGTGACCTGCACAATTCAAAACTTAATAAAACTATTTACTACACAATAAAAAGGCTCAAGTGGTCAGTGGTGGCAATTGACCAGGAGCCTTATGATCTACGGCCAATGCCCCACATGCTCTGTGTAAAAAGTGACACATCTAACAGTCAGGCGTTAAAGGACAGCAGTAAGAAAATCAGACGGCCTGATGCTTTATGACTCCTGAACTCAACCTCCTGGTCGATAAGGCACTTTGCACTGTTTATACTGTATGTTTGCTTTTATTATTATAGGTGTGTTAAAGGTCAGAGTTTTTAGTATTGCTTTACTTGATTCTTTCATCTCTTTGTGAGGAAGCAGCACACGTAAACATTTCAGTGTTCTGCTGTGCATGTAGCAATGATGCGACTTGCTTAGGCTCACATAGGAGGATTGATCTGGCACATATGACAGTGGCATGCTAAAGCCTTATCCAATAGGCCATGCCTACTTTCACAATTTTTGGTGCCATGCTTCAGAGTTCTGAAATCTGCACTGCTGACTCCCTGCCTAACATTCTTTGTATTGCAAACATTTGTAATAATAACATGCATTACTACAAATGTTTTTGATATGCCATCTGTTGGAATGACAAATACAATGCATTTTATTACTACAAATATTTGTGATGCACCATCTGATGGAATGACAGACATAAAACTGCATGGGCACACAGACATACATGTGGACACTTGTCATTTTGCTAAGGTGGAGATATATATATATATATATTTGTATGTAATTGAATATAAACTGCGTATAATGTTCATTATTTTTTTGTGCATGTTTATGTCTTTTTGTTGGTTTTGTATCACTATCATTATTCTGAGGAGAGAAAGAAGCCGAAAGCACTTCATTTTACTATATGCACACAACAATAAACTTGAACTAGATCTTTAAGTGGATTTATTTAGCACAGAGGTGTTGTTTAGCTGTCGTGATCCTGCTTGAGTTCACAAAAGCACAGCTGCAAAAACACTTCCAAGGTTGTCCACTACAGGGGGTAAACACCGACAAAATACCCAGACTAGGAACCCAAAAGGGCCGAGAGACTAATGTTGATAAAATAAAATGATTATTTTAGTGAAAAAAACCTGTGCAAAAGGCAAGGCAATACACAGTAAACAAAGTCCCAATACAGAATCCAAACATTGTGGTGGAAAACAGAGCAGAGGTTCAAAAAATAACTATAAACACAGTCCCAACCCAAAATCCAGAGGCGAGGTCAAAAACAGAGCAAGGGTTCATAAAATAAACTTTTACAGTTCTAAAATGAAATCCAAAGATGAAGCTGAAAAATAACGCACAGGCACAGGGTCGAAAATTCCAGAAAACACAAGCAATAACAATAACACAATAACTGACCAAAAGTCTCCACTCCCTAGCAACTTTAATGAATCGCAAGGATCTATGGAAGGGCCATTCCTGGCAGTGATTGGTTAGTGGCCCTGCCCCTTGGGGAGCCACCCACAAAACACAAGGGCTATAACCTACGCTACGCCCCTTTCCCAATACACACATAGTAAAATATACAAATGAAGCATTAATTCAAATAAATGATGCAAAATTAAACAAAACAGACAAAAAACACAACTGCGAACATCAGCCAGAAGGAAAATGCTGGCTGAAACATGACAGTGCCAATCTGTCAGGATGCTCATCTCTAGTTTCCAGACTTCACATTGACTTTGTTTATAATGTGCAGCTCCTTCCACACTAAACGTCAGTTGGACACTTGTACTTAACCTACATTAGTCCCCAAGTGCCACTGTATCAACATACCACACCACTGTTTGAAAGTGCTGGTAGGTTTCTCTTTTTATGAACTGCAAAATTTACAGAAAACTGACTTACCCATCCGTCTGACCTTTTTCATATTTTTAGGCTTACTTTGGCACTTCTGATACTCATATTCTTTTCTCAGATTTTGCTAACTCTGTTTTATGTTAGGCTAACAGAATCAAGAATACATTCATAATTAATATTGTAACTGACCATCGCAGGGCAACCATGTGAGTGGCCTTGCCCAAATCACATAACCTGGGGTAAGTTACATAAACAGACTATTGAATCACAGTCAAATCATAAACCTCCATAATGACTTCTAGACCACAAGAAACACAGCCAGAGGGGGTGGAAAAATCAAGTCAAGTCATGTCAAGTTGGGGAGCATGCACTGGTACAGTGTGTTGCCGCACCCACTACATGATGTAACAACTCGGGATCCTGGTTTGCAACCCTGCAGACAGACATGCAGTCCAGTCCTACCCTCTGGAAATGACCCTCTATCTGCCGCAGCCAGGTGTTACGTGGGCGACCCTTTGGCCTGGTCCAGCCACTCAGGTCCCCAACAATGAGGTTCTTACGAGCCGGATCACCCTTGGGGAAACATGCCACATGGCCGTAGTGCCATAACTGATGCTCCCTCACAATGCAGGTAATGTGCCTCATTTGGGACTCCTTGAGCAACCGTTCATTCAACACAAAGTCAAACCAACGGTACCCAAGGATTCTCCGAAGAGACACAGTACCAAAGGAGTCCAGTCTTCATCTCAGGTCACTGGATAGCGTCCATGTCTCGATACCATATAGCAAGATAGGAAGCACCAGGACTCTAAAGACTTGGACCTTCGTCCTCTTGCATAGATATTGGGAGAGCCCCACACCCCTTTCCAGTGACCTCATGAACCCCCATGCTCTCTCAATCCTTAAAAAATGTAAAATTTGATTTGATTCTGGGGTTCGTCAGGGGTGTGTTCTTGCTCCTACTCTGTTCAATGCTTGTATGGACTGGGTGTTGGGGAAGGTCGTGGGGTCCAGCAGCTGTGGGGCATCTGTTGGTGAAGAAAGATTCACGGATCTTAACTTTGCTGACGGTGCTGTGATCTTCGCGGAGTCAATTGGCTCTGATTGGGGCGCTCGAGAGACAGAGTGAGGTGTCTGAGTGTCTGGGCTTGCGAGTGTCCTGAATAAAAACCAAGATCCACGCCTTTAATGACCTCTTGGGCACAAATATCATCGAGAGTGTCAACCTTGTTGAGAGGTTTACTTACCTTGGCAGTGACATTAATGTCACTGAAGGGTGGAAAAAATGAGAGGAAATTCAGAGTGCATAAGGAGGATTGGCTCCAGCAAATCCCCGTGACCCTGTAGTTAGGACAGAGCGGGATGGATAATGGATGGATGGATAAGGAAAAGTATAGAATCATAAAGGACTGTGCTTTTTTTCTTTTATGTGAGGTGTCATGCCAGTATGTCTGCTTACATAACACATGATATTACATTTTCAAACCTGCTTACTACAGTTGAGTGTCACGTAGTTGCAGAACTTACCCCAACAGCATTAGGTGCAGGTCAGGAACAAGGTGCAAACTGGGAGGGCAGTACATCACAGGGCTCACTGATGCACATATTCATACTAGGACTATGTCACTTTCCTACAGGATGGGGATGTGGAAAGAAAACTAGATAACATGCAGGAAAACCCACCCACACAAAGGGGGAACATGCAGTCTTTACATGGACATTGATCTGGTGGGGGATTCAGACCCTGAATAATAGATCCATAAGGCAGCAGTGCTAACCACTGGGTCACTGTGTCCCCCTTCTGCATTTCATGTTTTATTATTAGGATGGGTGTAGGGGCAGTATGCTGATATAGAAGTAGTTGGCACTGCTGTCTGAAAGCCCCAGAAACCTAAGTTCAAATTTCTGCCATTTCATTTTTTTTACATTCTCTGTAGATCCCAAAGATCTTCAAGTTAAGCTAGATACTGATTTACACTGTGCAAGACCATACCTTGTGGTGGACTGGCATCCCATCTGGAGCTGAGGGAAGAGACTTCAAGTTCTCTGCTGTCCAGAATAGACCAAAGCAGAAACAGAAAATGCATGGATGGAGCGCCAACTGGTTAAGGTAACTCATTAACAAGCTAAAGTACATGTTATCACAAACATTTAAGTCAGTGCCTTTATATTTAGACCACACTAATGAATTTTAATTCTCCTTTATTAAAATGTTAGTGACTTTGTTTTTCTTTCACTGTTGGTGGCTTTAAAATAGTAATTGCATTTTGGCACAAACACAGAAATTAGTGTTTTATGAGACATTAAGAATTACATAACCCTTCTATTTTTAAGCCCACTTAATCAAGTTCAAGGTCAAAGGTGGTCACAGCCTATCCCGACAGCACTGGGTTTAATGCAGGAATCAACCCTGGATAGAATGCCATCTCAGTGCCAAGCACAAGGCCAACTTACAATCATGATTCACTACAGGGTGGTCCAGATTTAATTATGCAGATCCAGATGGTCTGGATGACTTTGATTTTTGCGGGGACGATTCCAGTTTGGTGCGAAGGCGATTCTTCATGTCATCAGTTTGCACACTTCTTGATGGTCCGGGATTTTTTGGGTGATAATAAACTTAATAAGTTATAGCATTATGAAAATTGCTTAATTAGATCTGGACCACCCTATAGTATGCATCTCTTTGGAGGACAGCAAATATATTTGTAGAATGGCCCATCACAGCCGCAGTCAGAGCTCACATTGCTGCATAGAGCAAAATTATATTAATAATATCAAACTCCAAAAACCGTAAAAAAGCATACATAGATGTCCTTGGTAATACAAAGTTCAAGTTAAAATATTGATTTTGAGAGTCATCCCAAAGACTAAAATATAAAGTTACTCTTCTAAGTTATATCTGATATAAAATTTGAAGTTTGCAAAGGCTACATCTAAATTCTTTGTTGGGTAGGCCAAAATCTAAACTACTTTAAAAAAAATAACATTACAAAAATGAGGCATAATTTCTTAGAAAAGATTTTTCAACCTAAATTAGATTAAGCAAATTCAAAGGATGGATGGATTCCTACAGATATTATATCACACAATAATTTGGCTCTGGATACTCTCATTGGCAGAAAGGATCCAGTTCTGGTACATCTGAGGAAGATCGGTTGGCTTATAAATTTGTGATTTTTCAAAATGGCTGCTGTGATGTTATTTCCAGGTCACATAACCCAATGGCCCACTTCAGAGTCAAAACAAAATGACACAAAAAAGTAAATATAAATTAAATAATAAATAAAAAATAGCATATACAGTATAATGCAATCGACTTGCACTCACTCTAGGACCATTTCCTGCCATATGCCGGGTGCAACTGGGATTGAATTGGGCAACCTGTGATTCATTAGCAGGAAAAAAATGTTTTTCACATTGTGACTGTCAACGATGGTTTCATGCATAAAATTAACTATTTTTCAAATGGTAGTAGCTTTATGTATATACAAGTTTACTGTATGATTGCAAAAGTACCTTTTTCTGTAATAAAAACCCCTTCATGAATGGCACAGGTGTGTTGCTTGGCACCTTGCCCAATCATATATACATAAAATACAATAAATGGTCAAAGGTCACATGCACCTTGCAGAGTAAATGAGTCCATCAGTCATAAGCTGCACTCAAATATTCCCCTATCATGCATTTCCTCAAAGTTGCTTTTAGTATCTGTTACGGTTCACTCCACATCCTTGTCATGCCCGGATAGGGAGCACAGGGAAAGTGCAGGTTACAAGTAGGGTGGCTATAGATGCCTCACAGTGTGCTCTCCGCTTTTCTCAGGTGAGGACTGGCAGTATGACTTCAAAGAGCACAACCAGGGGTGTAAATGAGTGATCCAGCCCAAAGCTGTCCTCCTTGAGGCCTGAGAGAGGAGCTTCTGGACCACCTCCTCTAGTCATTTGATGAAGGGTACGGCGATAAACAGCCGACTAGAAAAGGACCAGTCAGTATACAATCAACTGCAGCTACAGGAGGAACTCCAACATTCAAAGGGTGCTAATTTTGCATTTAGTGGGATGATGGTTCAAGAAAATGACTGATATAATGTTCTTTCATGCACCTAGTAAAACATGCTAGTTGGCATGCATACAGTTTTCATAACAGAATAAGAACTGAATTCAAAAAACGCTGAAGAACAAAGATATAATGGAGAAAGACTTATCTTAGGCTGGTTGTGCTCTAAACTAAAGCACCTTATGTCTCTTAGCCAATCAGAGTATGATATGTAAGCATTAATTCAGCACTGTTAACCAGATTCCAGTATCTATAAATGTAACTCTCTACCTGTACTTTTGGATCATTCTGATCATGCTGTAATAGACTGTTGTGATGGATGCTCCCTTTTCAGCATGGTGCTGCAAAGATAAATAAAGGATGCAGATGGACAAGCTTTCTCCTGCCTGATTACTGACTCAGAAAGGTTTTATCAGACTTGTCCTGGTAGAGGATACATTTCTTTCATTAATTAATATGTTGATTTCTACCACAGCCCACAAACAGCAGGTAATGAAAACAGAATTTCAAAAGTTGTATTAGATCCACGCATACCGTATCACTTGAATAGTCCTCTGTATTGCTGAAACAGCCTTGAAGGTGATTATTTTTTGAATTAAAAAGATGGCTTGGCTGTGGCATCAGTACTCTTTCTGGAGGTCAGTGTGTCCTTAAGGTCATCAGGACAGCTTTGATCAACTAATAGAAATCTCACGGTGAAAGCAGATTGTTTAAGTTTCACCTGGCACCAGAACCATTAAAAAACTAAAATTTTGTTTAGGTCAGAACGTCATAGTGAGTATAATGCTAAAGGGTTTAGCAAATGAAGAATCAGTGAGTGACACCTACAGCCGGACTTCACTTTGTAGGTTAATGTTGGCTACTTTTCCTTTTCATTTCTTTTAAAAATACAGTGTGTTGGAACAAAGCATTCTAAGTTTGATGATTTTTACTGCTCACTGTGTTTCTTTCTGATGCGGTTTTAATCAGCACTGCTGCTGTTCAATTTCTGATATCAAATCAGCAATAAGTTGAAGTAATTATTAGTTATTGTGAGAAATACTATTTAATGCAAAATCCAGAAGCGGTGTTTTTACATAAGATCAACATGTAGACTTTAAAGGACAAGTGTTGAGGACAGAAGACTAGAGACGCTAGAGCAACAATGGAAATATTAGCGTTCTGCATTGACCATGTAAAGTTTTGAACAGGGCAGTCTCATCTAGCAGGCACTTTAGAAAACAGAAATTCAACCAGTGGGTTGCTTTCATATGTCTTGTCTTGGGTAAGGGTCAAAAGTAGACTGACATTGTTTCCTGCCATGATTCCAGAGGAGAATTGAATTCTTTTGAACTTCTCAGACTTTAAGCATGAATTTTGGACCTTCTTCAGGTTCGTAATTATCTCTCTCACTCTCCTTCTATGTTCTATATCTGTCCCTAATTCTTCCTAGGTCACTGTTATTTTGGGGTGATTTAGCTTTTTCAGATTTTATATTGAACGAGCCAACCCGCGGCGTAGCATACGCCGCATATAATTATTTATTGATAAGTGAACACTTTTGAGTTTATGCCGAGGCATGCCAGTGGGAGTAAGACTATTAAGAAATTCTTTGGGGAATGCAAGATGATCTGCAGGATAGTCTGTGACGATGGAGTCAACGCTGGTGAAAGTTACTTCGTTGTTAGGGATAAGTTTCAGCACCTGTTCATTAAGGTGTAGTGAGTCTTCGTTGGTGATGCTTAATATAGCTCGCGTACTGAGTTGTTCCAGAGTGACAGTTAAGAAGTCGATGTCGCTATATAATTGCCTCGAGAGCGATCTTGGAAGCCTCCAAAGGGTGAGAGTTGGCGGGCGGGGCCTTGTCGTGCATTCCCCATGACGTGGGAGTAGGGTTAGAGTGGCCGTTCGTGGCTCTTTCGTGCATAACCCATGGGCGGGGCTCTGTGAGTTGGCGGTCGTGGCTCTCTGTCTTGCATGCGGTGAAAAGTCAACGTGGTTCAGAGGTGCATGTGGACTTTTGCACAGATGAAATCGACTGAGGCTGTGTTTGCTGAGTTGTTGCGTGTGGGCACATGAGTAGGCAGTGCACATGCCTCGAGAGCGACGCTGGGCGCGGGAGGATGGTTACAGTTGACATGTGTGGCTCTGTCGTACGTATCCCATGACATGGTAGGAGGGTTAGAGTTGGCGGGCAGGGCTCTGTCGAGCGTATCCCATCGTCTTAGAGTTGGCGGGCGGGGCTTTGTGAGTTGGCGGCCGTGGCTCTCAGTCTTGCTTTCACTGTCTTGCATGCCCTTAGTGAATTATATATATATATAGATAGATATATAGATAATATTTTATTTGTTCCCAAAGGGAAATTACATTTTTCCAGAAGTGCTATATATTGTAATAAAAACAAACATTCCCCCCACAAAACCCTCACTGCCCAAACACACATAAGGATTTCTGGCTTGAGAAACAGGAAGCTGCTGCTATCAATAATAGGTTTTTCAGGCCAGCTTTGAATGCTTTCCACCTTTATCTTTTCCTCACTGCAGATCTTCACCCTTTCTATCTTCAGATGATCAGCTCCTCCTATATGGTGTTAAGGAACTTTTTTGACAGCAGTAAATGCAGTGGTAGCAGATGAATACAGGAATATTTGATATACTCCACTTCACATTCTCAGATGTTGTAGACATAGGTAGCTATCAAATCCTTTACGCTTACCCTGTAACATCTCTCACGTTTGCAGTCTGTCCAAAAGGAAGTTGAGACAAACCAAAGTTTGGGTCTATGTGGACAGCAGCATCTCTTCATTTTAATTTAAAGTTCATTCAAAAATATATAATCACAAGCCAGAAGCCGGACCTTAACATTAATATCTAATAACACTAAAATATTAATAATTGTAAGAAATGTCTAATAAACAGGATTTTCTTCTGATCAGTCAGGATTCAAGAGCAGAGCATGGACCTTCTTCGTCTAAGCAAGTTCTATAAGGGGGGTAATCATCCTTTTGGTATGCAAAATGATTTTTAAAATTCCCAAGGGTATCAATAAAGTAGATGAAGCAGAATTCTTTTGACAAAAAAATGCATCTAGTACCCTCATGAATATTACAAGGAGATATGTTTAAGACCAAAGTCAGGAAGCACTTCTTCTTGATATGAGTTTTGGGAATCCAGAATAAACTACTGAGAAATGTAGTTGAAGCAGAAGCCTAAACAATCTTTCAAAGTGGTTTAGCATAAGACATATTCCATCTTAAAAAAAAGTGCAGCTGATTTGGTTGAGTCAAGTGTATATACAGACCAGGGAGAGCGTGAACGTTCCGATAAACATTCAAATTTTAAAGGATAAAAACTGATTGAAACCTGTCAGGAAGTAGTATCCCAGCCTAATGGCAGCGTGACACATTATCCTTGCTGAGACAAGGCAAGTCTTCCTTATAACCTTGGGTTTTGATTATTATTTGCTGCTGTGTTCATGTTTTTCCAAGAAATAATCCTCCACGTGACCATAGTAGGTGACAGGGGAAAAAGAACCAGACATGTATGTCAGGCTTGTTATGTACTTCAGAAAGACAAGGCTTGAGATTAGTAAAAATCAAGAGCTTAAATTCAAAGCCACTTGGATGTTTGCATTCTCCACATTCTTAACAGTGAAATTCTTTTCAGTCGGCTTTTCTCACCTGATACATCGCCCTGAAGGCATCTACTCAGTCTGTGGCATCTGGACAGGAAATGGCTGAAACGTCAGACCTAGCCCAGATTGTTTTTGAAGAGGCATTATTAGCACATATCCAGAAGAAACCTGTGATACTGTATATTTCAACATATACAAGCATCAGTTCTATGATGAGTGAAATTTTGTGTCTGGCATGCAGGCCTCATTATAGCGTCTGTTTGATAGCCATATTCCTAATGGGACCAGGCAGAGCTACAGGTGGTAAAAGAAACAAAAGTGAAACAGACCTGAAAGCACAAGACATTTAACAGATATACAGAATTAAAAAGTTGATTTTGAAGCACAAAAGGTGAAATTATAAAAAATAATTATATATTACTAAACATTTTAAGGAGTTACAGATCACTTATACTAGAAGTTGTGAGAGTGGACAAGCAGGGCAGGGCTGTTACACATTGTGTCAAATGAGTAGTGACAAACGTCCACGTAGGAGGGGACAGCCACATACAGTAACTTCACTTCTTAGTCCTGGGTCTGTCCGCATTGAGCTCATTACAGACTGCTGCTTTGGGAAACTGTGCTAATGTACTTATCAAGACCATCACAGTAATTAAACATTTAAAAACAAATCTAAAAATCTTGGACATAGACTGAACACAAGCTAATGTACAACGCAACAAAATGAAGTAAACACAGTGACGAAACTGAAGCAGAAGTAGGGTAATTAAAATAATATGCAGTTTAATTGTCTTAATGATAAGTCTCAAAGTGATTTGTGATCATTTTCCAAAATAGGTCTTTGATTTTTCTGTTTTTAATTGGATTCCCTTCATTTGTGTGCATTATCAGAGCTTTTGATCAGATTATTAGACTGCTGGCCAACTAGATTTTCTTCAATATCCCTAAATGATCCATTTGACCTGTTGCAACTTTGTGTTAAAGAATTCCTGTTACTTAATCTCAAATTAACTCATTTCAATAAAGCCAAAAAATGTAGCTGAGGTCTCTGTGCTTGGGTGGCAGCCTCACAGAAATTTAGTGCATCTTTCCCAGGTTCAGTTCTTTAGTTCTCATCTCCATTCCAAGTCAGCTAATGATAAAAACCACCCTGCACCCTCACTCAAGCCCTGATGATCTGGCAGAAGGGGCATAGTCAGTGAAGAGACGAGAAGAGGACATCTAGCCTCAGGATATTTTCTTTCTTTTAAGCACATTGACAAATAATGATAATTATCCTTGTGTTGGAGATGCTTTTCTCCTTTTTCCCACCTCTCCTGAAAATCTTCTTTGCCTCACTACAAGTCCTATACATTTCCAGTAGATAAAGTGAATGAGGAAAAGATAGGCATAAACTGTAAACATATGAGAGTACAGTCGTATAGTAGGTAAGCAGAGAAAATGACCCCAGAGAGCACCTCTGGGCAAGTCGCCATTCTCTGCAGCTTGCTGATGGGCTGTGTGTCAACACAACACTCTTATGAGTGCTGGAATGAGGAAGTGTTAAAATGCAGAGAGGTAGAATTGCATAAAGCGGTAATTTGATGAATATCTGCAAAGGTTAACAAAGGTAAGTTTTGTCTCATGATGGCTTTGGATCTAGCTTAAGCATTTATGTTTGCAAATCAGAATTCTATGCATTCTGTGCTATGTTTGTATTTATATATCAAGGGTTGCATTGCATCTGCATCTACAGTATATTAGCTTTGCTGTTCCAATCCCCAACTCCTCTGTTGCACAGTGTTGACCTACCATGTGTTGCATACTCCAGTCTAGCCAGTTCAATGTGAGCTGTGTGGGACAAAGATCTCTCACAGAGATCTTTTGAGTGATGCCTACAGAAGGATATTGCTAAAGTATGAAGATGTAGTACAGTAAGTGGCATAGCAATCATTTAAATGTGGAACGTTTAATTAGGTAAAATAAAACTAACGTATGATTTAATATACCACTGTGAGAGGAAAACTCAGAATGGGTAACCATTCCTGAGAGACAGAGTCCAGTGACAACTTGTATATATATGCTAAAGCAACAGTCTTCAGGTTTGGTGATGGAGGGTCGCAGTGGTTTTAGTTTCAACATATCTGCTTAATTAGAAGCTAATCTTTGCGGGTGACAAAACTTGCTATTTAATTCTTATACTATAGAATTTTCATCCTGTGCCAATGGTATCACTGGGCTTGATTGGCCAGCAAACTCGCCTGACTTAAACCCCATACAGAATCTATGGGGTATTGTCAAGAGGAACAAGAGAGACAACAATTCAGACAATTTGAAGGCTGCTATCAAAGCATCCTGGGATCCATAACACCTCAGCAGTGCCACAGGCTGATCGCCTCCATGCCACGTTGTATTGATGCAGTAATTCATGCAAAAGGAGCCCCGGACAAGTATTGAGTGTGTACATGGACATACTTTTCAATAGGCCAACATTTTTTTATTAAAAATCATTGGTGTTATTGGTTTTATGTAATATTCTAATTTTCTGAGATACTGAATGAGTTTTCATTAACTGTAGGTCATAATCAGTAAAATGAAAATAAATACAGTAAATGCATGAAATATACCACTCTGTGTGTAATGAATATATATAATATATTTTTTGATTATATTTTAATTTATTGAGATGCACCTGTAGGCAAACATCGTGATGAACATACATAGGTATGAATGAGACCAAGTTAGATGGCAGATTGTTGGCTTCTTTGTCATTTGAGCCTCATTGTTAATTGGAGGCTGATTAAGTGAAGAAGAAACAATTAAAATCAGATGACGCCATTTAGTCTCTTTAGCGTTACATTTTTTCTCAAAAAATGTAAAAAGTGCTGTATTTTTTGGCTTGAAAAATGCTGTTTTTATTAAAACTCATCTTTCTACTGTAAAATATGCAAAACACTAAAAGTGCAAAGCCAGAAGTGTAGAAAGTATAATAATACAAATAATAATAATAATAATAATAATAGTAACTACGGGTCTTCGCTCCCTGCTTGCTTTGCTTGCCAATAACCATGTTGCCGCTCATGTTGTGAAGAGGCGGGCTGAACGCACCCCAAGGAGACGCGGTCGCTCCTCTGAAACCCCATCTTAAACGGTGATACAATGGGAAACAAATACAGGTTTTTTTTTTTTTTTAAACCTCCTCTTTGCTTGATCAGCTGCTGGCTTGCTGCGTGATCTGCATCTCGCGTGGCGCACTTCTGTCATATCAACTATGTCCATATATTCAATCTCTTTTTGCTGTTCCATTATTTCACCAAGTAATAATTTCTATTTGTCTGTGCTAATGCAATCTTTACTATCATTTTTTTGACACCTTTGAATTTTCGTACTTCCATTATCTCTAACCTGCTCTGGATGTGTACCATGCCAATGTTTTTGAATTCTTTACGACGTTCTACTTTATCATCTACTCTTTGTTTTATTTCCGGCCCTGGGCATGGTTAAATCTCTTGGCACAAAGGCTTGTCTCACGGGACGTGAAAGTGTCTCTCTGAGAAAATCATGTCTCGTCTCCTCCCAACCATCCAAGATTTTTTTTTTATAATAGAGAGATATGAAAAGCACACTGCACATGTGTGAGTGATGTGAGCTTCACTTTCAGAATCCCAGAATCACATATAGTTTCACTGCATAAAACCAGACTCACTTTGTCATCAATGCTGAAGAGAAGCATTTCTTACAATATGCTATTATTAGGCCAGGAGAAAATGTGCCTACACCATTGCCCAGGTTACCCTCAGGCCTGACTCTTACGCAAGACATGCCTAAAGTATCTATCTATCTATCTATCTATCTATCTATCTATCTATCTATCTATCTATCTATCTATCTATCTATCTATCTATCTATCTATCTATCTATCTATCTATCTATCTATCTATCTATCTCATTGCCTGGGCGGCACAGTGGTAGCGCTGCTGCCTCACAGTTAGAAGACCCAGGTTCGCTTCCCGGGTCCTCCCTGCGTGGAGTTTGCATGTTCTCCCCGTGTCTGTGTGGGTTTCCTCCCACAGTCCAAAGACATGCAGGTTAGGTGGATTGGCGATTCTAAATTGGCCCTAGTGTGTGCTGGGTGTGTTTGTGTGTGTCCTGCGGTGGGTTGGCACCCTGCCCGGGATTGGTTCCTGTGTTGGCTGGGGTTGGCTCCAGCAGACCCCTGTGTTCAGATTCAGTGGGTTGGAAAATGGATGGATGGATATACTGTTGCCTGAATATTTCGTGGCACTAACACTGTTGGTACTTTTACAGCATGAATAATCCTCGGTTCTTACACAAGATGTGTCTATGCAGTTGCTCAAGTAACACTTGGGACTAATGCTTTTAGCACTGTTTTCACAGTCTGAGTGATGCTTGGATCTAATGCTAAGCAGGTTAAGATGTAAAAAGCAATTAAGAACTGGGAGTCTTAACAAGCGAGTTAAATAAAATTCAGCACAAAAACGTTGCTTGACTTAACAGCCATAGCAGCAGTTGGCTTCAAATTAAAAAACTCAGTTGAAACAGGATTCTGCAGCCACTGTAGAGCTCCAGGACCAAACTTGAGGACCCCTGGTCTAAAGTAACTACATATTGCAAAATGACCATAATGGCAAGTGAACTGAGGTACCTGATCTTGAACTCAGCGTTGTCACTTATGGGAGGTTTTTGGCAGGTTGTGTGATTACTGTAGCTATAATACTGTAGCATTACTGACAAAGGGGACTGACAACGTGGAAGTGGTGTTGGCAAATGAAGGTCCTGTAATGACTATTTATTCTTTAAAAATATAGATTTCTTCTCAAATGATGTGTGAACTTTGGATGGTCTTTCCAGGTAATCATTACAGTTAGGTTGTGCGTCAGTTGATGTGGTGACTGAATATTTGAATTTGGTGGGAGGCATGGTGGGGTAGATGGACCAAAGCTGATATGACTACTTGTTGTTATCTAAAAGTTACTGTTTTGTTTTAAACATGTTTAAGTAACAGACATGTTCTTGGCCAGCTTCTCTGTACTAAATAATATGGAAAACTGAAAGGAGAGCTTCCAGGATTACCTCTTTAGGGCTGAAATTAGGAAGTGAGAGGGAAAGTCTTTCCCTCAATAGCAGAAACACCTACAGTGTGAGACAAACAAGATTCACTTTTAGTTTGGCTCCGCTGAGTTCTTTGTCATTCTGAAAGTAAACACTTGGCAAGCTGACCTCTGTGTGCCTCTTCACGAATCATTTCGAAGCAGTGACATTTACTGCCAGCATAACAGAATCAAGTTAATGACTTCAGTTTGAGAATTAGAAAGTCCTCGGTAAATGTGATTTGTTTTGAAAGTGTAGACATAGTGAGTGTTGGCAAAAAAAATATGTGTTTATTAGTGGAGTTAATTCATTTGGAAGTTAAAAAAAAAAAAAAAAACCTCAAGCAAATAACCATTGTGTACACGTCTGCAGCTGTCTATCCCCCAGTTTGAAAAATCGCTTCTTGATGAGTGTAAACAGGACAAAATGTTCAAGAGACATCTGACTGTAGCGACGCACTCTGTTTTTTTTTATACCGTACTTCAGATTTTTTTTTGGATCAATGTCTTTCCCAGTTTGTTTTTTTAAAAGCTGGCCTTGAACATTTCATGTCCTTTAAAAACAGACTGACAGCTTTATGTGATAAATTATCAGAAAGTCCCTAGCAGTTACAAAAAAAAAAGCAGATGCAAGTTTACATTTTAACATGGAAAAGTCCTTCTCGCAATTTCAAAATATTGCTGTCATAACAAAATTAATCATCAACAAGAAATTATTGGCAGTAAGCGCTTAGCAGGATTCAGCATGCGCACATGGAGGAGCCTAAATTTAAGACGGCAAGCTTGAGAGGGTCCTGGTATAACCTGTGCATTAATGACTGTGTATTAGCAGGTGCCGAGAAAGTCAGATAAAACTCAGGCTGTGTGGATACATTTTGGAATGTAGTATTGCTTTCAAAGCTGTATTTTCAATCTTCAGCTTGAACATATAATTTATTTATTTGGCCAAAATGTGGGATTGGCAGAAATACATGAATTACACCAGCTATGTATGCAGTAGCTTCTATTATAATGAAGGATATCTAGAGCACTCTATATTCGTCTACTGGTAGTACAAGCAATTTGTTCAGTGTTACACACTTGAGTCCATGTTTGGAACCAAACACCTTGCATCTGACAGTCCAATGCCCCAACTAATGTGAGACACTCGGCTGTGCTCAGGATTAGCTTTATTCAAATAAAAATGGGCCAGAGGTGTATGTAAAATACACAAAACAGTTTGCTCATTACAATTACTTAAACAGAAAGTATAGAACTGCACAAAGGAAAGACAAATGTTAATGCCATGTTCGAATAAACTGTAACACAGAGCACCTCTGTGAGTCATGGTAACTTGGAATAAAAGAATAAGAGACCAATTTATGAATTCAGATTATAAGGGGAGGGATAAGTACTGGGAGAACAGAAAACGTAAAGCAAATGCTATGGACCCTCCGTGTTTAGTAAAGGTACTGGGTGCTGTTACTCTCGATTGGGAGTGAATGGCTCACTTGGTCATCTTAGAACACACTAATTAATCACAATGGACTCTCTTGCACCTCCTATTGTTACCTCTCGGTTTGGTTGTACCGCCACATTTGCTAACTCATCTTCTTGTCCCAGACTCAGTGAGCTTTGGTTAGGGTTACGTTTAGAGTAATCCTTCAATCATTTTTTAGGGGCCTTCTTTAAAGTACAGGTCTTCTCCTCAGGCAAGTGGTAAGAAATAGTGAGTACTGAATCTCAGACTCTGGCTGGCTGTGTAATCCTGAGCAAGTCATTTAACCTGCTGCTGCTGAAAGCACAAAAATACACAGAAACACGCGTACCTTGATCCAGTAAGCAAGTTTGGGTCAAATGATCTCTGATACTGCTCTTAAATATTGTACCCAATTTATGGGATACATGCCTTCTATTTTAGATAGCCCAGGCCCATCACCTCTCCGGCACTCCTTATACTTTAGTCACATGTACGCATGTTGTGCAAGAGCTCTACATTTTCAAGAATGCCTTCCATGGACTTTAGAATGTGACTGTATCAGACTGCCTTCATTCCCATTCTGCCTTGACAGTTGGACAAGCCATTACAAAATGAACAAATATCTTATGCCACTTTTTGGTGGCAATTATCATAAGACACATTAAAGTGTATCTGTTTCCACCCTGCTTTGTACCCTGTGTTCCCCCAAAACCTAAATGGGATTAAGCGGTCACAATGTCACAATGATAGTGCTTTCATGGTAACAGTCAATTTCTCAGGGTCACACAGTGAAGCCTTGTGGATTATAAGACTCTCCATGCACCTGAAGCTGGGATTCATTTCAAAGAACATTAAAAATTTACATCGCAGGCTTTGGCTTTTTTCTATTAAAAACAGCTGATATGAAATCATCTCACTCAGCAACAAATGTCTACGCACTATTGTGCAAAAGAATACAGGGTATTGTATCTTTTTGTTTTATCTGACATTTCTGTTATGTTAGTTTTAAACTTAGCATTGTTCACTTGTGCATATTTACTTTTATAAACAATAATCTCTCTTTCCTGGATTTAAAGGCTGTTTTTTGAGCGTACCCTGGTTGGCCTGTTTGCCCCCTCGAAGTGGTTATTAGTGCAGATATTTTTACAGCCAGACGTGCTTTCTGACTGTGACCTCTTTTAATTGTTTTTAACGACATACAAGAGGGAAGCTGACCTTTTTCTAATCCCCAGTCACAGTTTCATACATGGTAGTACAGTAAATAATAACAATTCTTGATGCTGTAAACTTTAGAAGGCAAATGCTATGACTATAAAAGTGTCTTTAAAAATAGTTTGGAACATTGTTAGTTTTCACATCACATGCACTTTCCTTCATAGTTCCTGTAAATGAATTGTAATAGTTAGAGGCAGAATATGGATGGAGAAGACACATTAAACCTCTTAATAATAATAAAAATACACATATTTATATAGCAATCTGGTCTAATGAATGCCGTTCAAAGTGCTTTACAAAACATGTACAAAACAACCTTAAAATACTGTATATACTGCATACTGCGAATATTATAAAGAGAAAAACAGATACCTAAAACCTAAGTTGCTGAAAGAATAATAATCATAATAAATTGCAGAAGAAACTTAGTAGAACCATTGTGTTTTTATCCTACAAACAATAATGTGAGGGAGTCATTATTTTATTATTTTTTTTAAATGCTGTGGAAAATATTAATGAAGATGAGTAAAATGAAAACCTGAACAAGTTGAATCCAAGAGAAAATAATCCTCTGGCGACCCCCAGTCTTCAGTATTTCACAAATACCAGTTTTTTTATTTTCTTGACCAATGGCAAATGGCTTTCTCCTGGGTAATCAGTCCTTCACTATCTGTGTGACATCAAGTCCATTCCTTCTATGAAAGCATTAATGTTCATTTCCTTGACACCAGTTCCAACCCTGAGAGCCGCATGTATATAACAGTGAGGTTGTGGGCCACACCGTGTGCCAGTGTTGCTATGGAGAGGATGCAACTGGTGAAAAACAGAGACATTTTAGGACTGACTGACTGTGAGAAACCACCCAATGCAACTGCATGTGACCAAATGTAATTCCCTAAATGACAGAGAGTCCTTGAGTTGAGCTGCTGCCTACTTAATGGGAGAGGCTTCCTGCCAAACAGCAGCATAACACTGCACTGTGAGAAGCACCAAAGTGTCTAACTGTGCGCTCTTCACCCCTATGACAGGACTGCATCCAAATCTGCCTCAGATAAATGGAGCAGGGAACGAGATGGGCTGTAGAACACAACCTACCAACAGCCATCTCTTCTTTGTCTTCTTGTGTGCCATCTGTCCCATTCAGTTGTGGCCCTTTTGTTTTTTTTATGTTTGTAAAGAAGAGCTTGTCCAGAAAGTCTGAGACTTTTATTTAATAACGACAGCCATATAGCTTAGAGCTCTTTGTCAGTTGCTGTCTATTTAGCATCTGACTGAGAGGCTGTTGGACTCAGTCTACCCATAGCTCCCTGCTTTTTCTCTGTCTCTTCTATGCATTCTGCTATTATTTAAACCACTGGCAAATTCCTGGTTCTATTATGTCTATGCATCCAACCAATGCGTACCATGGATGCCTCTGAGCTCTTTTTCTTATCTTGCCTGCTCAGTTTTTAGATTCTCAACAATTCAATGGCTTCCACTTTCACAACTAACTATGCAGATAACAAATTGCTCATATGCGTTGGCTGCTCTGTGTCTTTCAGTCTTTCTGCTTGTCCTCACAGATAACAGGCTTTTGTGCGGCAGCCAGTATATCAGCTTACTGGCTGATCATACGAATTACTGATGGTGCTGACCCTGACATGTTCTACAGTTGACTTTCTGTTTTTTTCTCTTGTTTTTAGAGGCCTTGATACATCGTATGTTCCTTGTCTTTCTGCTTCCTACCTTGACCTTAAATTCTAGTTACTCTCCAGGTTAATATTTATTGTTCCCAGAAATTAGCCTGCTGTTGTTTTCTGACTGCAGTTCTGCCTGGGATTCAGGTGCTTGATCTCTGCTGCTCACATAAAACACCAGTGATCCTGCGGGCTTAGGGGGAAATTAAACATTTTGTCTTGTTTTTTATTTGCCATGACACTGTGGTAAATAAACATGGTAATGGATAACGGCACTGTCCAAAGTGATTACTTGTGTCAGGTGAGACTATACGGAGTCAAATAAACAGGCAAAAATAAACACTTAGAAAACATCCAAGCCAGGGTAAAAACATGGTGAAATACATAGACTGATAGATACTGCATAAATATATATATATATATATATATATATATATATATATATATATATATAGAGAGAGAGAGAGAGAGAGAGAGAGAGAGAGAGAGAGAGAGAGAGAACTTTATTCAAAGATCTTGACAAAGTATATTCTATCAACTGGATTAAGCATAGTAATCAACTTGATACAATACTCTAAACTTTCAAATTACTTGGGCATCTCCTTCACAAGGTGGGCAAAAGATCTCAAGCTAAGATTTTCCAATTTGAGTACTCATTGTAACTTTACTTTAGGGGATATTTCTTCTCTTCTTCTTGACTGCACATTCCTCTTAGACTGAAGAGTGAAAGAAGGTGAAGCAAAAAACCAGACACTTACCAGACACCTTTCAACGTTAAAGAAATATTACCAAACCAACTGATATTTGGGAAGAAGTCTAACTTACATGCCAAAAAGAAACAACATTTGAGAACTAACAGACTACTGCTTGCACTCCACTCACCCCACCCTCCTAATCACATTCTGCCAGCAAGGATTGCCATGTGCTTACCATCCCCTGTTCCACGCCTAAACTTGTCGTTTAAAACTAAAAGTAACGTCAGGGATTGGTGCCTTTCAGCAGCAACTTCATGACATGCGGTTTTCCTGGGCCCCTTTAGTTAGTCTGCCTGTCTCCATTTTAATCCACTATTACCACACATTTGTTGGTTAATAATAACCTAGTCCTGCCATCTTTTGTGTCCTACTAGACTAAAACATGGGGAGAAACAATCTGGGGAACTGTGTTTTGTTTATATATAAACCCACCTTGCGCCCTGTGTTGGCTGGGATTGGCTTCAGCAGACCCCCGTGACCCTGTAGTTAGGATATATAGTTAGGTCCATAAATATTTGGACAGAGACAACTTTTTTCTAATTTTGGTTCTGTACATTACCACAATGAATTTTAAATGAAACAACTCAGATGCAGTTGAAGTGCAGACTTTCTGCTTTAATTCAGTGGATTGAACAAAAAGATTGCATAAAAATGTGAGGCAACTAAAGCATTTTTTTTAACACAATCCCTTCATTTCAGGGGCTCAAAAGTAATTGGACAATTGACTCAAAGGCTATTTCATGGGCAGGTGTGGGCAAGTCCGTCGTTATGTCATTATCAATTAAGCAGATAAAAGGCCTGGAGTTGATTTGAGGTGTGGTGCTTGCATGTGGAAGATTTTGCTGTGAACAGACAACATGCGGTCAAAGGTGCTTTCCATGCAGGTGAAAGAAGCCATCCTTAAGCTGCGAAAACAGAAAAAAACAATTCGAGAAATTGCTACAATATTACAAGTGGCAAAATCTACAGTTTGGTACATCCTGAGAAAGAAAACAAGCACTGGTGAACTCAGCAACGCAAAAAGACCTGGACGTCCACGGAAGACAACAGTGGTGGATGATCGCAGAATCACTTCCATGGTGAAGATAAACCCCTTCACAACAGCCAACCAAGTGAACAACACTCTCCAGGAGATAAGCGTATCGATATCCAAGTCTACCATAAAGAGAAGACTGTATGAAAGTAAATACAGAGGGTGCACTGCGAGGTGCAAGCCACTCATAAGCCTCAAGAATAGAAAGGCTAGATTGGACTTTGCTAAAGAACATCTAAAAAAGCCAGCACAGTTCTGAAAAAACATTCTTTGGACAGATGAATCCAAGATCAACCTCCACCAGAATGATGGCAAGAAAACAGTATGGAGAAGGCGTGGAACCGCTCATTATCCAAAGCATACTACATCATCTGTAAAACACGGTGGAGGCATTGTGATGGCTTGGGCGTGCATGGCTGTCAATGGCACTGGGACACTAGTGTTTATTGATGATGTGACACAGGACAGAAGCAGACGAATGAATTCTGGGTTGTTCAGAGACATACTGTCTGCTCAAATCCAGCTAAATGCAGTCAAATTGATTGGGTGGCATTTCATGATACAGATGGACAATGACCCAAAAAATACAGCCAAAGCAACCCAGGAGATTATTAAAAAAAAGAAGTCGAAAATTATTGAATGGCCAAGTCAGTCACCTGATCTTAACCCAATTGAGCATGCATTTCGCTTGTTGAAGACTAAACTTCTGACAGAAAGGCCCACAAACAAATAGCAACTGAAAGCCACTGCAGTAAAGGCCTGGCCGAGCATTAAAAAGGAGGAAACCCAGCATCTGGTGATGTCCATGAGTTCAAGACTTCAGGCTGTCACTGCCAGCAAAGGGTTTTCAACCAAGTATTAGAAATGAACATTTTATTTCCAGTTATTTAATTTGTCCAATTACTTTTGAGCCCCTGAAATAAAGGGATTGTGTTAGAAAAATGCTTTAGTTGCCTCACATTTTTATGCAATCTTTTTGTTCAACCCACTGAATTAAAGCTGAAAGTCCGCACTTCAACTGCATCTGAGTTGTTTCATTTAAAATTCATTGTGGTAATGTACAGAACCAAAATTAGAAAAAGTTGTCTCTGTCCAAATATTTATGGACCTAACTGTAGCGGGTTGGATAATGGATGGATGGATATATATAGACGTACACAGTATACAGTGCATCAACAATGATAGAAATATGCTGATTGTTATCTATAAACAAGCAATAGTTAAAGGCAAAAAAGAGGAAACAATTAAATGAAAAAAAAGATCAGTAACTCTGCAGGACAACAAAAGACTCCCATATTGATTTTATTTTCATCAATAAAGTGCTTTTCTTCTGATTAAACCGAGATCAAGTGATTCATGCACATGGTAAGGACAACCATAATCTCTAGTTCTTTTGAACTAGTTTCTTTGATTATCTTTTTTTTTTTATAAAGTCTGTTGTTCCCTAGTGGATGACTTCATTTTTTTTGCATCATGCTTTGTGTCTACCGATGACTTCCCATTGCTGTAGTACCACTAAGCACGAGTCAGTTAGTGACATGTCTAACACCATGGTATTTATCTAAGAGTGGCAGTAATATCTTACTAGAACTTGTCTATGAGGACAAGCAGAAAGACACAGAACAGCTGACAGCTATATGGAATTTGTCATCTGCATTCTGCATAGACAGTTGTGAAAGGAGCAGCCATGGATTCATGGCCAAGCAGAATGATTAAGTTGGACTTTATTCAAGAATTACAAGTTTATGATCCATCTCTCCTGACTATAATTTCTATATTTGCCCAAACATGACCTCCATTTGCCATAGAGTTATGATTCACATTTGTGTGTAAGCCTCAGACACTTGAGTAAACAAAGAAATATAACTACTGCCTCCTTTACATTGTCAAAAAGTATCTGGATAAGATATTAGGACAATTTAGTCATCAGCTAAACAAACAAGCTTAACCGACTGAATGGTTTCCTCAATTGATATTGAACATGTTAAAGGAACAGACAACATTGGACAAGTAAATTTTAACACAGATGTATCAAAATAGTGTTTTAATGCCACCTGACAAAACTGCAGGTAAGACTTGGATGAATTCACCAGTGTGTGCCATCATAGAACAACATCTATCAATATGCAATGAACTGAAAAATAATGTGACTGTGTAGAAAAGGCCAGAAATCTAACAGGAAATAAGATGTGCAATTTATCTCATTTTCTATAATTACTTTTCCTGTTGAGTATCACAGTGCAGTATGATAAATAAGTCAGCTCAGACTTCCCTGTCCCCAGCTCTTGCTTGGGAATTCCCTGGCGTTCCAATGCCAGTAAAGAAATAAAAATTCTCCAGTGTGTCCTGGATCTGCAGAGTAGGATGTGCCTGGAACAGCTCTGGTTGGAACATCCTTACAACATGCCTAAACCACCTCAACTAGCTCCTCACGATCCTCTGGAGAAGTGCCTCCACTCTGAGGCTCCCCCAAATCACTGAGCTTCTCACCCTATCACAGGGTGTCAACCTAGTGGCCCTGCAAAGAAACCTCATTTCTGCTACTTATACTTGCAAAATCATTCTTTTGGTCTTTACCCATAGCTCCTGACTATAAGTGAGGAGTGTCATGTAGATCAAACCAAGAGTTTTTTTAGATCATTAGCACAATCTAGATGAGAACAGGTATTCAGCCCAACAAAACTTGCTAGTCCTATCCACTTAATTCTTCTAAAATAACATCAAGTCTAGTTTTGAAAGTCCCAAACATCCTACTGTTTACCGCACTACTTGGTAACTTATTCCAAGTGTCTATGGTTCTCTAATGTTTGTGTGAAATTTACCCTTATCAAGTTTCTAGCTGTGTCCACCTGTTCTTGATGAACTCATTTAAAAGAAGAGTATTGATGTACTAATGCCCATCATGATTTTAAACACTCCAGTTATGTCACCTCTTAATCTTCTTTTGCTTAAACTGAAAAGGCTCAACTCTATTAGTCTTCTTCATAATTCAACCCCTGTAGCCCTGGAATGAGGCTAGTTGCTCTTCTCTGGACCTTTTCTAGCACTGCTATGTGTTTTTTGTAGCCTGGAGACCAAAATTGCACACAGTACTCCAGATGAGGCCTACCAGTGCATTATAACGCTTGAGCATAACCTCCTTGGACTTGTACTCTACACACAGTGCTATATAACCTAACATTCTGTTAGCCTTCTTAATGGCTACAGAACACTGTCTGGAAGTTGATAGTGTTCAGTCCACTGCAACTTCTAAATCCTTCTCATAAGTTGTACTTTCGATTTTCAGATCTCCCATTGTGTATTCAAAACTAACATTTTTACTTCCTATGCATAATACTTTACATTTATTGACATTAAATTTCATCAGCTACAAATCTCCCCAAGCCTGTATGCTGTTAAAGTACCTCTGTAATTGTTTTTAGACTCAGCTCTTGCCTCATTATCATGGACTGGTACAGCAACTGCAGAACAGTTGACACCTCTCTTACTTGTCAATCTAATGTTCCATTCTTTCATCACTTGGGAACAAGATCCTGAGATACTTGAACTCGTCCACTAAAGGCAGTTGTTACCACTTTAGTTGGAAAGAGAAATTCACTTTTTTGAGAGAGAGAACCATGACATTAGACTAGGAGGTGCTATTCCTCACCCCACTGGAGTGCTTGTTGAAGGTTACAGTCAGACAAGGCAAAGAGGACAACATAAAGCAACAATGCTACCCCTAACCTCCTGAACTGGAAATCCTCACATCCTCGGTGGCACCCTGATATTCTCTCCATGAAAACCACAGATATTAGTGTTGACAAGACACAGGCTTGACAGAGCCCAACGCCTACAGTTCACCAATTTATCTTAATGACAAGCATTTAGATAAAAACTCTCACTGCATTTATATAGGGAGCGAATAGAGTGCAAGAAAAACCCTATTACCCCATATTCCACAAAGCATGCCAAAAGACATCTAATTTATAGATTTATCGATGTTGAAGCAGAACAAAAGTACAAGAGAAATTTACCATGGAGGTCTGCATGGTACTGATTTTTTAAAACTTGCTCCTGACAAAGATCCATTGTGCTTCCACTCACTAAAGTTTGTTTTTTCCCGCTCCCACAAAAGTACCGTACCTCTTTCAACTGCATTTTCCACTCTAAAAGACACATGAATTGGGCACATAATGTAGTAAGGCAGGTTCATGGCTCAGACAAAAACGGTAGTTTTTAAATAAATAATCGCCGCACTCGCGGCTTATAGAGGAGGCGTGGTAGTGTGGCCGGAGTGGTTCTTGGCCACTATATGATACGGGCGTTTCCTCACTTAAGTGCACAGGTGTATCCATAATTGATGCAGAGAGCTGCTAATTGCCACACCTGTGCCACATCCCCATAATAAAGAGGAAAAGCATGAGTGCGGAGGGGGAGAACAATAATTGAAAGAATGCAGGTTAGAGAAGGGGAAAGAAGCTGGAAGTGAAGGAGTCAGTGCGTGCGTGAGAGAGCTAGCGAGCAGAAAAGGCAGCTGGGAAGTGAGCCCTAGCGGGGTGTTTGGCCGACACCTGGGGGACAGTATGAAGTGGTCGCTCCTGCTGAGCACTTTGGAGGAACAGGAGTGACCAGAAGGTGGTTGGCTCGCCACATAAGGTAGCGGGAGTCAGAAGGCTAGGAAGGTGGAAGCACCCTGGTCGCTGGGGAACCCAAGTCGGTCTGGAGAGCACTACGGAGCCGGGGACCACAAGGGGAGCCCGCCAGTAGAAGAAGACACCGGGTTTTGTTTTTAAAGGACTGCTTCCAGCCATTTTTTTTAACCTTGTTTTTAAAGGATTATTTATTGGATTTTAACCTCCACTGTTTCACCCTGGTTTTAATGGATTATTTATTTAATGATTGTTTGGAGCTCTGCACTTGATTTGAACACTGTGTTTTGGTTTTGTTTTTTTAATTAAAGCACTGTTTGCACTTTCCACCTTCTCCTTGCTTCGTTGGTGTCCTCACTGTCCAGCTCATCTGGTTACATTACAGACAGTGTCGGGTTCAAGAGGCTCCTTAAAGGGAAGTGGGAGCCATGGAGAAGAACCCGTTTCATCACACATAACCTAAGTGGATTATTTAAAAGACCAAAATCTTCATGGAGGAAAAAAGATAGTAATCACTACTTATGCATAAGCACTTAAAAAAGATAAAGACCACCATGACACAGATGCATGCAGACCATTTTTGCGCTGTGCCCTCCCCTACCATAACCTATCATCTATGGGGAAAGAGTGAAAGCTTTAGATTCATCAAAACTTTCAATCTCCAGTTTTCAATGGATCTCAAAGTTTTTTCTGATACCAAAAACATTATTATCTTGATTATGGGAGTGTGTTTGTATCTGTGTGCCACAGTTTCTTGAGGATAGTCTAGAGCTAAAACGGCTGGACACAAAAATACCAACCTCAAAATTTAAGCCTGTTATGAGATGATGATGTACTGATTGGTTCTTGAGCCAAATCATGCAAGAGAAAGAGGCACTCTAGAGGATCCCTCAAATACTGAAATTCTGCAATTAATTATGAACTCTTCTCATCAACTACTATCGTATTGACCTATTTTATGATCAGAAAGATCAGCATCAGAGCGGTTAATAATTACTGACATTTTATAGAATATTTTGGGTAATTTGGTTCCTATGGCACACAGCCTACTGACGCTCACATCCAAATTTGTTTCTTCTTTTCAACTGCATGCACTTTTACAGGGAAACAGCATTGATTACTATGTTAATGGTACTTTATTTATTTACTTTTCAAGAAGAAATTAATCTATGCTGTGACCATCACTCCTGTCTGCTCACAACCCTTAAATTTAGTCCCTTGAGTCAGGATGTGCTGGTACTGCAGGATTTCAACTGAAATGCAGACTACTACCATCCTGCATGACTCCTAAAGAAAGTATTAATTACATTTATTGACAAAAATGGCCCAATTCTTAAGTTTGGTATTTATTATATCACATTCAGTACTGAGCCAGTGTTCTCAAAAGAAAAAATAATATTACAGTTTGTTATCTATTAAGAAGATGCTAAGTAAAACTTATCTCTGCATTTTGTACATATTTGTCGATAATTTTAACAAGTGCTTAAGATAAAGTGTAAACTCTTATTCCAAGCACCAAGTTGGTCTTACTAATCCTGTAAAGCATATCACAGCTTCTTTCCTTATCACAGTTTAAGGGGGCCTGCAAATGAAGCATTACGTGGCTGCTAACAATGATGGTCTTTATGAATGTAAAGATCAGATGCTGATGAGTCACTGACTCTTTATGAAGAGCATTTAACTCAGCTCTTTAATGTAAGGGGGGGTGTAGGTAGCTTGGTGCAGCAAAGTACTATTCACAGATAAATTTGAAAACCTTCTGCCAGCTCACTGGCACACGAAACACTGCAGCTTTCAACTATGAGCAAAGATCTGCCCGCCAAATCATTATAAATATTTGCACGGTATGCTGTTGGCTTGTCCCTCCATCTACACTCCCACAGCATTTTTCTCATTTCTTGTATGGTGTCCACAGAAAATGAAAAATTCTAAATGCCATACTCTCTGAGCTAGCACTGCTTCTGTGCAGTTTCACTCCACATCTGCTTGGGTTTTACTTCCACATCCCAAAGACATGTACAGTACTTTAGGTTAACTGATGACTCTAAATTGGTCCTCTCTAAGTGAATGTGGGTGGGTGTGTGCATGAGAGTGCCCTGTAATAGACTGGTGACCTCTTTCAGATAAGAAAATGGTGAAATGGATAAGAAAATAGAGAAATGGATGTAGAATATCAGTACTGGAGGGGACACTTAAGGAAACAAAAAAACAAAAACTGAAGAGCGCTATGCTGAAAAGGACACAAGAGAAACATTCATAAACTTAAGGCTGCAGGCCTGTAATGATATGGTTCACATTGTGACCATGGTGCAGCTTCAGCCACGTCAGTTACAGGGAAAACACTGTTTAGACAGTGATCTATAGCTAGAGAAACACCACCAGAACCTCTGTTAGACAGTGTTTCAAAGCCAAAGAAACACACTCGCAGGATGGCAGTTGTCAGTTTACCAGCTACTTTACTACATAAAGCACTCGTCATAAAATATTACAAGTCTTTTGAAGCCATTTCACTCACCCTCACTCTGCTGGGCCACTTTTCCTACAGCCAAGTCCTCCCTAGGAAGACATCTTCTTTTAAACTCAAAAATTGAAGTTGCAGTAATGGAGACAACTAGGATGTTGTCCACTTTGCTGTGAATTTCAATTAAGGTACCTTTGCTGAATAAAGATTGAGTGGTATTGCTGCAACTGCCAAAAAAAAAAAGTTCTGTTTGCTCATTTCTCTGCTGCATGTCTTTTGTGCACCTCAGCAGCCCAGTCTTGACAACATATATATAGAACAGTACAGTGGGGGCCATTATGGATGCTCCATACTTTAGCAAACTCCTCTCTGAAATGGCAGAATCTGCTCCAAGAGGTTATATGTACACTCTCTTCCAGATTCTGCGTCAGCCAGCTGCTGCACTTTAGGTGCTGATACCAATACGGATTATCTATGCCATTTTTCACCTGAATGCTTCAAGATGTGCCCAGACGTACGGTAAATGACCTACAGTATGTCACATTATTCAAACATTGTGCCAAACATCAGGAGAAGGGCTTTAAACTATATCTTTCAAGCTACATCCACAATTACGAAGGTAAGATCTGGACGTATTAAAAACTTGTGTCTATTATGAGCTTGCATGGGACAAATATGTGACTACATTAGGCTACTTTGAAAAATAAAAACAGAATTTCAATAATCTAACTTTATTCAGGGATAGGTGAATATGTATGTAAGCTTAATAAATAATAACATGAGTCTGCTGGACATCTTACCGTGTAAAAAAGCAAATGTCTTTGATCCAGAAAAACTGCTCCTTCGTTTTAAGGGTCTCAGTTTGTTTCCTCAGCTGAAGGATCTCTTCTGTGAGAGATGTGTTTTCATCAAGCGCTAGGTCGACAACTTCTGGATCTGGAGTCAAAGCGTAGTCATGGTCCTCAATGACTTTATCATCCTCCTTGTTGCCTGGTGTGTCATCCACTGTCAGTCGCTTTCTCCACTCCCAAACCCCAAGTCCTGCACGTGAAATGGAAAAATTGTTTCACTCAAACAACACAGGAAACACTCTCTTCTTCACCCTGTCTCAGACCCTGGCTCACAAAAATCCACTTTTTAAAATGCCACCTACAAACTCTGGTACGGAGACTAACTGTAAAGCTCTCTCTCCGGATAGTGATGATCCATTTAGAGCAGTGAAAGATAACCTTTTTCGAGTTGCGGCGCACTAAGTCCAAAAATTTTCTTTCACGGCGTAACTGAGGGACTGCCCATAAATAAAGTCGTGACGACACAATCTATGGACAATCGGCAATAAAAACAGTTCATTTTACAAGTTCGAAAGACATTTTATCAATAAAGGAATCAAAGGATAAATCTTAAATGTAATTAATGTGAACATTGAGATTGTTTTTCAGCACATATGAGATTGATGCGAGGATCAATTTTCGAAAGACAGACGCGCATTTCCTTGTCGATCATTTGAAGTCTCTCGCATTTCTTAGACTTCATTTCTGTAAGTGTTCCGTTATCTGTTTTTCCAATGTAAAATATATTTTTTTAAATATTATCTTTTTAATCAACCAAAAGTTCAAAAACACTAGCAATTTTAAATATTTTACAAAAGTTTTTGCGGCACCCCTAGAAAATTCCACAGCGGCGAACCAGTTGCCCGACAATGATTTAGAGCATCAGAGGGAAATGTATGAAAACTAAGTACCTTGTTGTATTTACTGGAAACTCGACATAAAGGTACACAGCAATGTAGAGCAATCTGTACAATGAAACTTAAACTTGTTTTTCTCAGATATTCTTGCCACTAAACAAAAATCACAACTGCAGTATTGACAATGGAAGTGACTGAGCTGGCTGACATTTCACCGGAAGTACGTCTGCACTCCCGTGCACATACTGTATAGCCTATTGAAGTCTGAGAAACAATGGGAGACCATTCAGTCTATCACACTCCTATTGAAGTCTGAGAAACAATAGGAGACCATTCAGTCTATCACACTCATTTGTTTAGCTAATAGTTAAGTTGACTCAACGTCTCATCCTGATAGTTTGTTAAAGGTTGAATATATCATCTTGAACACTGCTGGACGTTTATACTGAAGGAATAAAATAGCAAGTGGAAAATGTGACTTGTTGACTTTTGCAGCAACTGAGTAACCAGGAAAATAAAGACGACTAGCAGCATGGTCACGGAGAGAGCAAAAGAGGCGTTTTTATCCATTCATTTATTTTATTCACAACCTACTCTTTCCATTATAAGCTTTGTGATGCATGTACCTGTTTAGGGAGCATAAGCCACCAGTTCAACAGAGTACACAGACTCAAACTGCACAGATTTAGGAGTGACGATTAACCTGACATGTACACTTTAAAGAAGTGAGTGAAAAAAGGAGTACTCGGAGAAATCTGACAACTATCTGTGATAACATCACTCAGCAGACCAAAAAGTGATCCCAGGTTCTCTGGAGCTGTGTGACAGCAGCACTTAGCATGATGCTCACTTATTGTTACTTAAGATTTTGCAGAATAGAAGGCAGCAGATATGAAAATGGTTGGACATGAAGATGTATGTGAAAGGGGCAACACTAGGCATGGCTACATGGAATGTACAGCACAGCACTCATTTACGTACACTAATGCAAATTTAAGGTGTCATAGTTGGCTCGCATTTTTCACTCCTTGACTCCTGGATTGAACAGAATGACCCAGTGCCAAACAGTGTTTTTTTATGTTGTCCAAGAAGCACCTATTCTTTATTTTAGATGGGTAAATCAGTCTTTACTCATGTGACTTTCATCCAGTTCGTATTGTGTGATGACAAGAAATGCACATATTATTTGTCATTGAAGTGGATCATACTGTAAACCCTCAATATCTGATTTACAATTCTCCTCTCTGGAGATACGGCAGGCAAAATGATGCAGTGGTTAAGGCAACAGACTTTAAACCCCAAGGTTGTCAATTCATTTTCTACGGTCTTCTTACAATGTGGCCCTGAGTGAGCAAGTAAATCTGCCTAATATGTTGCAATTGTCAGAAACAAAACTTTCACACAGTATAAGTGTTTACTTATTTTACAAGTGTTCTAGAATAAATGCCTCAGCTAAATATACAATAACAGCACTAATAATTGTGTGTTGGTTCACCAAAATGCTTTGAAATCCCAGGTGTCTCTCATACTGCTATAGAAAAATGATTTTTTTTTCCATGGCACCATCTCGTGTACATTTGCCACCCTTTCTTATTTGAAGTAAGTCAACATTTGTTTTTTTTTTTTTTCCCACTTAACTCCACACATGCTCTTTCTTTCGAATTTCAACAATAATGGTTGGGAATTTTCTGGAAATAACACTCTGTGTGCACAGTAGGTGTCAATTCCAGGACGGCATGAAGCAAATTAATATTTAAATGTCATTTATTTAGTTGATGTCTTAATCCAACTCAAACTGGTACAATTGGTTCCACTGGCAGGTTAACTGATTCATTTGGTGGAACACAGTAGGCAAGCTGGGAGAGACTAGCCTAACATCCACTTCCTTTATAATCTAATTCCTTTAGCCATTAGGTTCACACAAGAATAGGACATTTAGTAATTAAAGTTAAAGCTGCTGGGCTACCACCACCTGCTGGGCCCTAACATCTTAGCACTCTTCGTGTAGATTTTAGTCCTTGTTAACAGTTTGCGGTCCCATGACATTGGACTGTTAACCTGGTCAAAGAGGCATCTGTATACCTTATTTCACATTTCAACCCTTGAATGCCTATTCCTCCTACGAGACAGCTTAAAGAGATAACACACCAGCCACTGTGAGCCATAGGGGATAACGTTTGTACCACACACACTCACACACCAATGTAATCCAAATGCACAAATGACCCGCTAGGCCACATCAAGAGCATGCAGACAGCAGAAGAATCCAAGTAAATTCCTGGGTTGGCTGAAAGCAGGAACAAAGGCTCTGTACATCTGGAGAGGAAAACAACAAGAATGCTTCTCAGATACTTCCCGTGGTTAAAAAAAAGATGTTAAACGTAAGCAGAGGATAACATGGCCATCATCGGTAAACAGGCCCTATCAGATTGTACTAACATAGTATAACTATCGTAGCTAATGCAAGTTATTCTTAGTTATAAAGCAAAAGGTTACACACAGCCTTGAAGAATGAGTGACCAGTTACACATAGCAGAGATTTTGAAATATTATTCAGCTCACAAGCATTATTTTCCCATGAAGGCAATAATAGGCAGAACAAAAAAGTGTTTGTTATCATGTTTTTAAATTTTAAAGAAAAGGCCCATTATTAGACAATTTGCTCAGTTTTGCTTCAGGGCCTTGGCCTCTGGGTCATGTCTGATGTTGATGAAACCCTGTGAGTAGATATGGGAAGAAAAGAAAAGTTAACAGAACTTTACCTTTAGATTGGGGCTTGTGTTCAAAGGGCCTGCTTATCTCAAATGCGTATTTACATAATGACATTCAACAGATTTCAGGCCACATAAACACGTTTAGTCGGCTGACAGCCACATCCAGGTTATGTTCTTCCTTTGGACCAGGAATTATTAATCCTCGTATTGTACAATTGACTGATAGATAAATCATCAGTCAACCGATGGATTTATCAATTATTTTATCATAATAATATTTTAAATAGAAGACAGTCTCTGTCATACATGAAATCTATTTTTTAGATAGCTCTCCGCTTGAAGTCTGCAAAATGAATAGCTTGAATTATATATCAATATTAATGGTTTAATGCATAAATGTATAGGAATCCATGCTGTCTAAATCTATTTTGTTTAATTTTATGTCAGTCTAAGATTCTAAGCCACAGGTTACAGTGAAACACTGACTTGTACTTAAAAAATAATAGATAATCTTTTTTGAAAAAGAATGTAAAAGAATGACTCATGTTGAGTACTTCGGGTTTCTGACTAAGTGCTCTAAGCTTTGATTTCGAAAGTTCATTTGATTGATTGACCCTCGCTTTTCCCAGACTATGATTTCTGGTCAGTGTTTTGTAATCCTTGCCACCCAAGAAACATTACAAGGTTAATTTATATCCACCTTAGTTCTCGGTTTCCAAACCCAATCCTGTGGCTACAGGTTTTTGTTCCAAACAACTTCTGTTTTTAATTGGACTCCCAATTACAGTAAGTGAGCTGTTATTTCCCAGTTTCTGTGTTTTGGGGGTCAATGCAGAAATTATAAAACTAAGTTTGGTATTTTTGGTATTAAAATGTGCTCAGCAGTTATGTGGGGATTCTGGAATTTCTTTTTAAACAATATTTTCATTCTGCTTTTCCAGGTGTTCTGGTTATTTAATCCATTATTTGCTAATTAGTGGGTCTGATGCTGAAGTAGCCTTTCATCATTCAGTGTTGCTTGCCTGGGGGTCTGCTCTGCTTGTTTTTAATGGTCATTAATACGATACAATGTAGGGAGCGAACGACACAGAAAATAAGCAACATTAACAGGAAAACAACAAAGGAGAGTTAAGCATTTAAAGCTACAGCAAAAATAGATGTATTTCTAAATGTTTTATAAATGTAAAATTCATACTGCTATGCTTTTCTGAATGCAGAATAAGAGAAGAGGAAAAAAAAGACCAGCTAATTAAATTAGATCAGTAATAATCACCGATTGAAAATCTAGTTGAAACAAAAACCTGCAGCCACAGTGATTCCCCAGGACCAAATTTGGGAACCATTGCCTTAGAATATAGTGAAATTCCTATTTACAATTAACTGTGTTTTAATGGAAATATGCAACATCTGGTTACAATTCAATGACAGCATGAAACAGCAACTTAGTCAAAAACAAAAACTTGCTTTCATAGGTTGGTCCTAGGGCTAGAGTTAAAAGCTAGCCCTCTAGATTCTCACTTTCAACATCCATTCATAATGTATTGCAAACTTGTTCATGGATGAGCATAACCACAACACTCAGTTCAATCACAGCAAGCCAACAGTCCAAAGTCTGTGCCCTGCAGTTATGATTCATACTGTAACAGAAGAGGCTGTGCTCAGTCTTTGCTAAAATTCGAGATATTGTTCATCCATCCATCCATCCATCTGTTCACTGAACTTGTTTGCTTTTATGCACGGTCACAAAATTCCAGGGTGTATCCTGGCAAAATCAGACACAAGACGAGAATCAATCAAAAATTCAATAAATACTAGCTATCAAAAAAAGAAAGCTGAATTAAAGATTTTCTTCTTCTAAGGCTATCAGGCACAATGCTAGAACATCCTACAAAGGACAGTGCTACATTTTAAATCTTTCAGTGTTGTCTTTTGAGTGCTGTCTAGAATACTTTGCCAGGCAGCACAAACAGGTTAAGGATGATCCACGACCAGGACCAATGGGATCAAAGGAACTCTGGAGGTAGGTAACAAGAAATCGAAGACACATTTCTGAAGGTAGGCTCACTCTAGGCCACTCCATTCACAAGTTATAGAAGTTAACAGACAGACAAAGTGAATACATTAGCATTTTTTCAACTCAAATATCTGTCATCCATATTCTAACTCTTTTATTCCAATTCTTTCGGTGCCACCAAATTTCTGCTCCTTATGATTTAGTGTTTCTACAACAAGGAATTCAAATGCAATACAAGATGTTGCATTCTTCAGCCTTCCATACACTTTGTAAAATCTCTAGGTAATTCTAAAGAGCATCCCCTTGCACAACCATAGGCAAAGGTAGGTACTGTAGCTGCTGTATGTGCTTTACTTTGGAACTCAAAAGGTCAGACCCAGTTGAGTTTATGTTGGAAGAGAAGAAACGCGTATATCTGTGATAAAGATGTGGTCTGCTATAAATCACACAAAACTGGCCAAACAACACTTGAAAAACGTATAATGTATAACTGAAAATGCCACTTACTTAATCATACATTCTTTATACTAGAACATTAAAGGAAGATGCTTAGAGGAATATTAGAAATTCTGTTGCTATTTAAACAAGAAATGATATTTATAATGAGCCATCAGTTATCACAGGCCCCTCTTCTGTTCACACTGAAACTGCTTTGTCACTCATTTAGTCCCAGCAGACGCCATCTCAAGGCACTTAACAAAGAAAACTAGAATGCAAGATATTACAATTTAAAATACATTTTACCCATGACAGCCATTCAGAACAATTCTGCTTAGGCTCACCAAATGCTAGTTTTACGCACACGGTTATTTTTCATGCTGCCTTTCCTGTCAGGCTTCAAAGTTTCTTTTGAGTAATAACATTATCCATAACACCTTTACAGAAAATGTAATGGATAGAGGAGAAACGGCTGTGCAGCTGACAGCATTCTTGTCTTACAGAACCTAAACCTAATTTGTGTCTGGAGGGACTTCTACTTGGAGTCTGCATGACATCCCTTCATTCATGTGTATTTTACTGAGAATGTGGTGCCAACCCCCAGTCCAAGGACATGCTGTAATAATAATTGCCAACTCTAAATTGGTCTGGAGTAAGACAGCATACCATGCAGCATGAAATGCATAACATCCATGTTTGGTTCCTGTCTTATGCTCAATGTTGCTGACAGGTGTCATTTTTAAACACACTCGATTATTATCTTCTTCCTGGAACACTGGTTTTCTAGTTGGTGTAAGTGGTCACTGATTAAGAAGTTACCTAATATGAGATGTCATTAGTGAATTAACTGTATGTTTTGGAGAATGAGAAAAATAGAAATGACCAAAGGACACTTACACGTACAGTAGGAAGGCCATAGAATCACAATGGACCTGGAGTCCAAACGAACACTGTGAGTTAAGCAATATTAGTTATTTCTTTAAATCGCAAGTCATTCCTGACTGTAAAATAGACACAAATGGGGCTAATGTACTGAAAAAACGATGTTTTTATTAATAAAACAATTACACAAGGATGGCAGTCAAAACAAAGAGGAATGAGGTTACAAAACAGAATAGACAAGACTAAACCCTCACAGGACCATCAGGTCTAGCTAATACAGGATTTGCACTTTCGTCTGTTTGGTGGATTGCCTCCTCAGTTTGATAGCCTATAATAATTAAGATGTTGTTCTCCATTTCAGCACCACTACCTATTTTACTTTCTTAGTTAGTTTATTCCCTTCCTTTGAACTCTTGCCTCATCCCACCTTCTGTATCCACATTTGCCTATCTGTTGGTGAGGCTGAAGTTTTTAAGTCCTAGCTAGGACTTCCTTTTAGGGAATAACTCTTGGATACTTCTTCCTAGTTCTCCCCCCTATAGGCCCCAACTGTCACATCATTCCTGGATGGCACTACCACTCCATACAATAGCAAGTAATTCCCCAAATACCAATCCAATAAACCTGGTAAAGGGAAGAAACTCAAACGCTAGATGGTCTCTGCTACTATTCATCACTTGTCGGTGTCTGCAGTATCCTTCAAATTCCAGTTAGCCTGCATGTATCAACTTCCAGCGTTCTCACTACCCCCAGGTAGTAACCCATTATGCTGCTGTCACAGCGATTTCCATCATCAACTTAGATACATGATTTACTGCAAAAGACTTGTAAGGACCCTGTTTCTGTACAGTACGGTATTAAGTTCACTGCAAATATCAACTATGTCCTGGCATCATCTTACAGTCTATACTAAAAAAAAAAAATACTAGTATTGGCATTTCACTGCCTACCTAACCAAGTTGACATTTTTACAGTATTTTCACCCCAGTTTTGTGCATGTATGGTGAACTCTTTTGAATGGGAAACTATTAAATTGCAGGGGTTGATTAAGCATATAAAGGTGACAGTATCCAGGTAAAGAAGAACTTATATTGAAAGGATAGACAGTTGATATTTACGAAGATGATTTTCAGATGAACAAACATTCAACAGACATGTTTGGCACTGACCCCCAGTGTTTCAAGTCCTATCTGACTGATAGGCAAGAGTTTGTTAGTCTTGGCAACAGCAGATCCAGCTCGGTGCCAGTCACACAAGGAGTTCCTCAGGGCTCTGTCCTCGGCCCTCTTCTCTTCTGTATTTATATGCTTCCCCTTGGCCATATTATTCATAGCTATGGATTGGGCTATCATTTTTATGCAGATGATACTCAACTCTGCTTCAATGTTAAAAGTGGAACTTCATCAGAGCTTTCCCAGCTCACAACCTGCCTTAGTGAAATTAAAACCTGGATGGAGCAGAACTCTTTAAAATTAAATTGCAACACAACTGAACTCCTACAAATTGGGACTAAAGTGCAACTTAATAAAATGAGCTCCTTCTCAGTCCATCTTAGCGGTGATCTCATCAGACCTGCCTCTACTGCAAAGAATCTTGGTGTCATTTTTGATTCCTCCCTTTCTTATTTCGCCCACATAAATCACATTAAAAAACTTTCTTAGTTTCACTATTGTAACATATCCCGTGTTCGCTCCTTCCTCTCCTTTTCTAATGCTGATAAACTTGTCCATGCTTTTATCACATCCCGCATTGATTATTGTAACTCGCTGCTGGCAGGTGCCCCTTCTAATCTTATATCACAGCTCCAGCTTATTCAAAACTCGGCTGCAAGAGTCCTTACTCGAACTAGCAGCAGCGAGCACATCACACCCATCCTGCTTCGCCTTCACTGGCTCCCTGTGTCTTACAGAATTGAACATAAAATCCTACTAATAACCTACAAAGCCTTAAATAACCTCGCGCCAAACTACATCAGTGACCTTCTCCATCACTATGTGCCTGTCCGCTCACGAAGGTCCTCTGATTCTGGTAATCTTGTTGTGCCCCACACTAACCGAAACTCCATGGGTGACAGGGCCTTCAGCTGTATAGCGCCCAGACTCTGGAATGACCTACCGAAATTAATCAGGTCAGCTGACTCCATGAATTCTTTTAAAAACAACTCAAAACTCGTCTGTTCAGGAAGGCTTTTAGCTCTACTTGACTTCATTCCCCTCCTCTCAGTTTACCTCTCTGTCAAGATGCTCATGTAACCTGTGTGTGTGTGCTAGACCATCAATTATGTTGTCTGTTAGGCTTTTTCTCTGAATTTACTGTCTTAATCTTCTTTATTTATTCATCTGTTTTAGTACAATGCTATATACTGTATACCCTGCCTTCTTTCTTAAACTCTGTGAAGTGCCTTGAGCATGGGAAAGGCACTATATAAATAAAATGTATTATTATTATTTGAAATAAAGAAAGAAGGGTGCCACCGAAGTCAAAAAGTCAGAAAAAGGTCAAAATCCAACACTAGAAAAAACAAACAAAGAGAATGTATTCAGCCAAAAGCTGAAATCAAAAAATATAAAACACAAGATAAGGAGAAACAAATGGTAAACAAGAGACTATGAAAGACAACTGAGAAAGTAGCTTTGATTAAAATTGGAACAAGGGGTGGTACAGAAGGCACAGCCAAGCATATTACATGACAGCTAGAGTCCTGGGCATCAGCACTGCCCACAGTATCATCCTACACAACACTGGTGATGAAACCCTGCAGGAGAAATTTTAGAAATCGACAGAAGGTCATTCAGGTTATTTTTGCTTTTAATAAGTAATCAGTCAATTACAAATCTGAGAATTTGCATGCAGATTTACATAAGCATTTGTGTGAAGATAAGCATTCTGGGTTCCATTTTCTGTTCACAGTGGTCCACTTCTTTTCTCAGTTTCTTATTATGTGATTCATTCATGGACACTCTAACACCAAAAAAAAAACCTGAATAATCTTTAAGTGGTGTCAAGAGTGCATAACAAGGAGGTGTGTTATTCAGTGAAATAGGCCCATTACTTGGTTACCCATTGTCTGTTTGGTGTTAACATGTCTGTACGGGATTTTTTTTTGGGTTATTTTCACATCTCATAGTACAAGAATTGACAAGGTGTAAACTACCTGTGCGTGAGTGACAGCACATGTACATAGAGAACCATCTTGGCTTACACTTGATGCTGTCAGGATAGGAGGCTACGCTCCACATAGTACAATAGTGCATAAGTAGGTTCGTAGGTTCAGGAAATGTTTTGATGTATGGTAGTACTCAAATTACTCAAACTAACCTCTTCTACTTTCACTCTGGACACTGTCTTCTTTCTCATTAGGAATGTGAAATGTTTGTGTGTGTAGATGCTTGGGAAATACTGGAAGGAGTATTAAATATCTGTTGAGTTATGTGAGTCAGTGTTCAAATGATAATATGTGGTCACTGCATGAAAAGTTGAAAAATTAAAAACTGGAAACAGTCTGGGTATATTTTTCTCCTCAAACCCAGTGATTATTCAGCACTAGAATCTAGCTGGGATACTATCTTATTTTGCTTTAATGTTATAGACATTTCTTGGGGCCAATAATAATAGTAATAATGCAGGTAATAATGTAAAAGAGAAACATCATAATGAATGACACAAAACATAAGGATTTCACTGACACACGGTGATGAACCTGTCTTAAAATTGGGCCACACATTTTGCATTCAGTTCCTCCTGAACAACCTTTGTTAAGCCCAAAAATGTCTACTCTGCTAAGGATCAGACTGATAGGGTGTCTTATTCATAGATATATATAGATGGATTAGATTAGATAGATGGATTAGATTAGATCGATCGATCGGATAGATAGATAGATAGATGGATGGGATAGGATGGGATAGGACAGGATAGGATAGGATAGGATAGATAATGGTCTGAACACACACTAGAATAAAAACAGAAAATTAAAAAGAAAGAAAAACTTCTGACCTGGCAGTCTCAATCACAGTGAGACATTATGCAGGCATATTGCTTTTGGTATGAAGGAGTCCCAGTAGCGTTTCTTGACACACCTCCGCTGAACAATTCACTGCCTGAAAGTCCTCAATGTTAGTGTGTCACAGAGAGGATGAGCAGCATTGTTCATAACGGCAATCAGTTTTGTTTTTATTTCTCTCCTTTGCTACCACCTCCAGGGGTAAGAAAGTGCACCCCCTGCTTCTGCCTGCCCTTTTAATTAAAGTGATGTTACTGCGATAGCTCACCACAGCATATAGAATTGTGCTGGTCATTGCAGAGTTATAGAAGATGCTTCAATGGAATGCAGTCTCCTAGGAAAAAGAGCCTGCTCAGCCCTTTCTTACATAGTTCCTCTGTGTCATTAGACTAATCCAGCCTGTCATTGATGTGGATCTCCAGTACTTGTAGGATTGCACCACCTAGACTTTCTCTCCCTGAATAGTGACCAAACATAGAAGCTCTTTGGTGTAGTGAAAGCCAATAATCAGCTCCTTGGTTTTCCTGATGTTAAGTTGCAAACAATTCTTTCTGCTCTAAAAACAAAGTTCTCCACCAGACACCTATATTCTGTCTCATCCCCCTTAACAATACAGTCAAATAGAGTCATCTGAGAATTTTTGCAAGTGATTGAACCTGGTGTTATATTGGTAATCAGAAGTGTACAGAGTGAAGTACAATAGAAAGGACTGTTCCTTGTGGTGCTCCAGGGTTGCTCACATCGGTATCAGAAACACAGTCCTATTTGGTCATTGCCTACTGGAGATCTGTTAATCTAACAGCTATGGCCTGCTGCCATCTAGAGTCAATTAGAAGTTATTGCTGGAAATTCACTTCAGTAGCAAAGGCCTTGTCTTGAATAGTTGGAGAACTCTGTACATTACTGAACGTCCTGTCCTTAAGTAAGTGAAGAGGCAGGCCAAGAAAGGAAAAACCTTGAAGAAACGCTAATGGTGCCATTAGTAAATGTAACATATTTTATTGTCAATTTCATCTATTTACTTCACCTACAGCAGACAATTAACCTATTGCTCTTGGATGGAAAGTTCAAAGAAGCTGCTACCTAAAGATGGGCTGGGAAGTGTAAAAGTATTGTCAGTGGGCTACTGAAGCCGGCTGAATACTGGAAAAACCTGCAAAGACCCACTTCTGATATGGTAAACTGGTTTCAGAAGTATGGGTGAGTATTTATTTCTGAAAGAAGTCAACGACTCCAACCAAAGTTTCACCCTTTTCTTCACGGCATATCAAGCGCCAGGGCCACACTATTTATCATTCATTTTTAAATAAGAAATCATTTATTTCACTTAACACACAACACAGAATTCTTTATACCAGTTATCCATTTTTACAGTTTGAAAGCACTGGGCAATTCCTTGTGAAGCATGTGAACCAACTGATTTGTGATATAACAGTTTGCACTAATATTAATACAAAAGCAAAGGGACTAACCTCAAGCAATATAGGCTGTTCATTTTTATGTACTGTAGATCATTATTCTTTAACCTTGCATTGTTTTCTTATTTTCTCTCTAACTTCTGTTGGCACTTTCCAGATTTAATTACCGTCTATGGTCTGCATTAGACAACTTAAGTGTCCTGATTCTATCACGATTCATTATGTACAAAAGATATATATATATATATTTCCCAATAATTTCACTGAATTGTCAAAGATATAATAGTACACAGAAGACAAAAAAGGTAGACCAGTATGTGGTGTTCCAAAATCCCTAACAGGTCCTCCACATACACCCAGTTAAAAAAGCTGAATAGTCGAGTCCACAAGGGTTTGCTTTTTTTATCTCTGACCTATGCAGCCAAAAGCAAGTGTTTGCTTAATCAACTAGCAACTATAGTGGGTACTAAACAACCAAAAAGCTACGGAAAACAAATATCCATGCAGAAAACTGACCCAAACACAAAAGCATAGAGCACACAAAAATAAAATGCAAAACAACTGAAACACGAAAATGATCTCATTAAAATGTAAATTATATTTTACTTGAATGATGGGTGATCAAAAACACTAACTGCTTCTCTTATATCTGCTTTCATTTTTTAGGGAAAAATGGCTGCTATGATATCACACACCAGAGCCTGCCAAAATCCCACAAAGTGTGAGAGTATGATGACATGATGGTGCAATCATCTTGAAACATTGAAGAAAACAGAAGATTGCCTGCTAGACAGATGGCAGGAAAACAAAGTGCAAAGATGTGCTCAGCCAGCTCTAAAGCCTGACAGTTGGCAAAAACAAGTATAGAATTGCAAATCAATAAGTTTATTACATGTTGTGAGCAAAAACACCAAGGGATTTTTTGAATGCACCATACTGGTAAACTAAACCTTGCTTTAATTATATGGATTTGGTGCAACTATTAGTGTTTGGTATCACTTTGACTCTCCTTTTATAGTCCTTTACTCTTTATTTGCTCATCTTTTTTATAAGAAACATGAGCACACACAGTGCCTTTAGTATAAGTAAATAATTACTTGTATAAAGCTGAATAAATCAGTAATGATCACCGATAATGCATGTGAAAAGTGTAGTTGACAATTTTTAACAGAACAGGCTATTTAGCCCAATAAGCCCCCCAATTCCTATTAAGATCATTTCTCCAAAATAAGATCAGGTTTTGAAGATCCCTAAAGTCCTATTCTCTACCAGGCTACTTGGTAATTTATTCCATATGTCTATGGTTCTTTGCATTAAGAACATTTCCTAACAGTTCTGACAAATTTACCCTCATGGAGCTTCCATCAATGTCCCTGTGTTCTTCTTAAACTCCTTTTAAAGACTGCATTGTCTACACTAATTTCTCTCATAATTTGAAAAAATATGACCTTTTAATTTCTGTTTACTTAAACCGAAAAGGTTCAAGTCCTTCAGTCTCTCCTCGAAAGTCATATCTAGAATTAAAGTAAGTGGCATTTAACATACTACTTAGACTTTTGCTTTGAGTTTAAAATCCACAACTATTCCTTAGAACCCATTAAAATATTCAAAGACAAATCTCTTGCTTACTCAGACCTAACTTCATACAACAAAACTTCTTTTTAGCATGCATTGTAGGAATAAATGATGGTTCAATTTTAGTTTAGGACTTGTCTTTTGCAGAACTATCATAATTAGTTTGGCTTCTTGTTCACCAGAGTAGATTGACATGTATTATATCTGCAGTGGAATTTGCTTTAGAGGGAGAGATTTGACACAGATGGCGCTGGTCCCTGTCTGCTACTTCTTATACTTCTCATCTCGAGGTAGGTGGCTTTACACTGACTGCATAAATTATAAGACTTTTAGCACTAGCATGCATGTTCATGAAATTAGGGCACAAATATTGTAGTGAGTTTCCTAACTCTGTCAGACAACTGTTAATATTATACATACCTAAAGGGAGAAATGTAAACCTTCAATTAAGGCTCAGCCTCTAATACTTTGTGTTTCTTTGTTTCTGTTTTTAAACATGGAATTATTTTACATCTATTTTCTCCTCCAGCTGGGTCATTGCCAAACAGTTCTTTCTAAAGTCTCAATTTCTGTTTACAATAAATGTAATTATTACTTCAAATAATTACCAAGAAATGTGCTGATATGAAACCAAATTTGTACTTTCACATCTGTTTAGCTTGAACGTTTCTCAGTTTAATTTGCATTTGTGACCTCAAATATGCCATGTTTCCCTAGAATGAAAGTAATGTTAGACATACAGTATTACATATTTATAACGTTTAAAGTTATTATGTTTCCATCTTGTCCTTCATTTTATCCAGAGAAAGGAAACTAAAGGTAGAACTGACCTTCATACACAACATTGACACTCAGGTTAATTTTTTTCTAATTGAACTCATCATCTTACACCATTAGTTAATGGCCAAAAATATAATTAGACCGTGAACAGAGCATCTACTTATCTGTAAAATCTGACAAAACTGAACTTCGTGTGAGGGATATATATTTCATGCTTACGTTTAGTTTCTCATCAACATATTCCTGCTCAGGATCCCAGGGATTTGGGTTGGAATCTATCACTACTGTATTGGGTGCAAAGAGAAACAGTTGTAGGGGACAATCAGCCATACACACTGCAGCCATTTAAAGTTACCAATTAAACCAAAATACATATCTTTATGATACAGTAAGAAAACTGAAGTAGATTTGAGAAAGCCAACACAGACACTGGAAGAATTTGAAAACACCTCTGTCAATAACATTTTCATTTATTTATTTTTTTTATTTAACTAAATCACATTACAACCTGCCTGAAGAAGGGGCCTCAGGTGGCTTTAAAAACTTGCATATTGTAATTGGTTCAGGTCACCAATAAAAGGTGTAATTTTGCTTGACCTCTCATTGCAATAAATCCAATGGAATTTTAACGAAGATCTTATTTTACTATGTTAATTTACAACACACATTTACAACACTTTAAGCTTACTGACCTACAGTTGCTTGGATCTGCCCGATCACCCTTTTTATCTAACATACTTTAATGATATTTGCCATTTTCCAGTCCTTTGGAATTTCTCCAGTGCACAGTGACTTTCTAAAAATATGTGTCAAGGGTTTATATGTGACTAGCTGACCTACTTAAGAACTCGAGAATAAACATTACCTTGTTCTGGTGATGTTTGATTTCCGCCTATTTAATCTGAGCAGTACTTCTCTCTCTACAATTTCCAAATCATTCAGTACCTCCTTAGGAGTGCCATTTACCACTGGGAGGATATCCACTTCCTCACTTGTGAAGAGCTCAAAAAATGTGAGTTTAAAGCAACTGTCATTTCCCTTTACTACTCCTGATGAACTTCATCTCCTCCTTGACTGTTCTTTTAATGCAAAAATACTGAAAGGTGTTCTCATAGTGAAACTACATGTTGGTATGACAGTTCAAGAAGAAGAGACTGTCAAAAGGTGGTAAGCCCAATAAATACAATGGTTGCTCCACAAGGCCTAAGGACAAGAAGTAGTAGGAGTTACAGGGTAAGATGAGGACTGCACAGAAGTATGCAATGTCTCTGTAGGGTGATTGTTGTCAGGTGACTTTGTAGTTGCCAGAGATGATTGACCGTCATGTGAAATTAGAGATTGATGACTCTGTATTGGAGAACAGACCTTCTAAACATTATCGGGCAGCACGTGGCTCCATGGTAGAAAAACAGGGATTGGATTTCAGTTTTAACATGACATACTGCTAGTGAGAAGGACCCCAGGCACTGCTGGAGGATAAAGCTTCCTTGAAACAGAAATCCTTCCAAGTCTATACTCGGTATGATGTTGAAGAAGGAATACATTTGAGGAAGACAGTGGGTGAGGTGTAAGAAAAGAGTACTGTGTTGGTATTCCAAGGTTCGACAAGTGGACTAGCTACCCATCTGTTAGCCTGGATTTAAGACCTATGGAAGTAGGGCTGGAGAGCTTGTAGGGTTTTATTATCCTCTACTTCTTGGCTATGTTTGCATTCTTTCTTTATTCATTCCACTCATCTTTGTTTATTTTATTAATAAAGTTTTCATATACATTTTAGCCTCTGTATTGTCATTCTGGAAAAGGACAGTAGGAGTAAAAGATGTTATGTAACATGTACAGAGTCCAGTGAAATTCTAACTTGCGTTTCTGACTATGATGTTCCCAGTTTGTTTGATGCTCCACTTTAACCTGTGAGTTCATAAGAGTGCCCTCCCCAATTAAAAAAAGTTATAAGCAGCTTTGACTGAAGGCAGTGCAATTTAAGAACATTGAAATAGTCCTTTATCATTTCAGTAAAGATCACATTACATGGGGCACGGCAGAAAGAAAAAAAAAAAAAAAACAGTTGCAACAGTGCCATCTAGGTTGAATATGTATGTCCTTGTCTGTTAAGGAAATATCGTGTAATGCTCCATATATCACTTTGTGAAATTTCTATGTATTAAGAGCACAGTTATGTTAAAAAAAAAAGCTTTCACACATTGCACATAAAATTCATGCTATACTGTAAGTACAACAGTACAACTGCAAGAAATAAAACACAACGATGTAGTACTTTCAGAATCAAATCTGCTTTAAAACTGTAGCCGTGCACACACATTATCATTATCTTATAGTCAGTACTTTGAAATTAACTTAATTTTTGCTTAGAATTTAGGTTGTTTTTACGGGACCCGATTAAACAACTTTTAAAAATACACCATGTGCCTTTCTGTGGTGAAATCAACTAATTTCATTCTGAAGCAATGTGATAAAATTTATTAATAAACCACAACATTTTTAACGATATCAAAATTCTGTTTAAACCCGGATCATCCATCAATTCTGTGATTCATGTTCAGGCCCATCACTATTGCAACTTTGACTATTCCCATCCATGTCTGTCTTGGCAGAAGTTTCACTTATAAATCGATTTCTGTCTGAAGGCTGTTGGAAGCTGTAACAATCCACAATGGTCATTAAAGAAGCTGGAAGTCTTGGCACCTACGACTCAAATAAATAGTGCAGAGTCCTGCTATAAGAAGAACACCTTCTGCAGTAGTAGTGAAGAATAAATCTATCTGGGTTAGCACATAATGGTTTATTGTTTTGGATCTGGTGATCCGTGACATGCCATTTGTGGAAAGAACTACAGAGAAGTAAATTGTTATTGTTTATTATAAGATTGTAAAATTAAAACCATTTATATTTTCGAGTGAAGCGAACTGGGTTTTATCTGGCATAATACTGTTAATACCATTTATGAAATAAGAAACAGAAGCCGAACCGCAGTTACACTATCCACAGAATTGGATAAAGCAAGGCAAAGGATCATTGTACAGATAACATGTAGACGTTTAATTATTGTTTATTGTGACAACTTATTAACATTTAGGTGGAAAAAATATGAACATACACTGTAAGACTGGTTGCCAAAAAAAATGGTAAAAACAAATTGAAATGAACCCAGTAAAAGACCCATCCATTCCTTCTCTGGTTATGGTATAACACACCAACAAATTATGATAACAATAAACTGCAAGAGTCCAATGCTGGTTTTATTGTTCGTGACTACACATTCTCTTTATGGCTCCATTACAATAACATGATCAAAATGGCAGTGACTTCAGGGGACAGTAAGAAGAGAAAGAGCACAGGGACGGACACTATACCATTTATATAGAATACCACAAAGTGCTAAATGTCAGGGTGGATAGTCTTTCCCACAATTTTAACATTACATTGAAATCCTGAGTCTTCAGTCTTGATTTAAATGCTATGAGGGGCAGCAAGGCAGAGAAAGAGAACTCGCCACTATACAATGTGACACCCTTGCAGTTGCACTTAGATGTCAGAAAGCCCACTTACTTCTCTCTTGAGCAACGGGGATTCCTTTAGTTCAAATGGATAAGTAAGTTCTTTCAGACTTGGAGGCCAAGAGATCACATCCATCCTCTCTGTGTGAGGATGTCAAAAGAAAAGGGACAGGGCATGGAGTGATTCCCTGTAGTTAAGGCTTTGCCTCTTCTGCTTTTAAAGAGGCCTGCATCCTGAGATCATAATCGACAACCAGCTGTAATGCCACCAAGAAATGTTGTTTGATTTTTGGGGGTAAAAGAAATATTGTAAAAATGGTCCCAACTAAGTGTTGTGCTCTAAGAAATGGGTTAATATGGTCACTCCTACCATAAATGGAAATGAGAGGGTTTGATGATGGATGGATGGATGGATGGAGAGATAGTTATAAGAACAAATTTCTTGGTTCAAATTACAAAGTAACTCTATAGCAGAAAATGCATGATTTTAAACAGATAAATCAACTAGCTTTTCAAGCTTTAGCATATTAAGAAACTGAATCCATTTTGGAATAATCTAATGTTATGTTTAAAAAGTTTAACCATACATAACTACCAGTAATTTATTTTAATACAGCTGCACGTTTGGTTTTGTACTACCAACAACAAGACTAACAATGGTCACATGATATGTAAACTCTGCTGTGACAATGCACAACACACTTTTTGCTGCCAACATATTTTCTGCAAATATTTAATACATGATCTATATTTCCTTCCATTCTTGGAACCCACTTTTTTCCATTATAAGGTCAAATCAGACTGTATTATAGTAGTGCTAGATGCAAGACAGGAGTCAAACCTGGATGGAATTTTAATCAATTAAAACTTCTTTATTCACTAATAGTTTGCCATTTTAGAGTCAATAATTTACCCAACATGAATGGCTCAGGAATATGAAAAAAATTTAGAGTAACCATAGCATACCTAAAATAAAATGGAGAGCATATACAATTTTTACATGAAAAGGGAATGGACTTGAATGTTGTGGCTGGCAGCCAATGCAGGCGTAGCCAAGATGGAGCCACTGCAGAAGAAAAAGCTATGTCAATGTCACAGTCTGCGTTACCAAATCTGTCTCTTAGGGCAGTGGTACAACTACAACTTGACACATATGGCCTAGACAGACCTAAAAAAGACCTTAAAGACAGACCTCAATATGTGCGCCTTGGGAACTGCAGGTCTGACATTGTGGTCAGCAACACAGGAGCACCGCAGGGGACTGTGCTTTTGCCAGTCCTGTTCAGCCTATGTACATCGGACTTCCAATACAACTCCGAGTCCTGCCACGTGCAAAAGTTCGCTGACGACACTGCTATCGTGGGCTGCATCAGGAGTGGGCAGGAGGAGGAGTATAGGAACCTAATCAAGGACTTTGTTAAATTTTGGACTCACATGGAAAACCTAGTGGCAATACTAATTACAATATTATGCCATTTCCATATGTTACTCCTGTTCAATGCTGCTCCAATTGTTCTACCCACTTAATGAGATTATAATGCATATAGCTTCTCTAAGAATTTCCTTATCGTGGTAGTGAGATTTGTGTACTCCTGTGACCCTGGGAGCTATGTTGTCCAGATCAGAAACTCCTGGTATGGTCTCCCAAGGCAACTTGGTCTCAGTTCAAAGCCTCTAGGAGAAGGAAAACCCTGATTCTAAACCTCTGCTATCTTGTGGCCATATCTTCATATACCGTAGAAGAGGCTAAAGAAGTAAATCATGACAAAAAACCCAGAGTGCAGCCCCCTGAGATGGTTGGTTGTTAGTACTGACCTCTTTCTGGCAGCCCAGCCAGCTCCAAATGTAATGTTCTGCATTCCTCTGGACTTTGTCGTAGACCTTGACATTTGGCAATCACAAGGCCTCCATATATATTGCCCAGGCTTGTGTCCTTGAGAGGCCACTCCAGTCTCACTACCAGGAGTGGGATGGATGCTTGTATCCCATTGGTCAACTATCACCCGCTTCAAGCTTAGCAGCCTCCAGCCACTAAGGTGTTGACCCATCATGATCTGTTTGCTTCAGTGGGTGCCTGGATCTCACAGCCCTTAGCTCAACAAGCAGATCATTAATTGTGCATCAGGCAAAAAGAGAAAGAAAAAGTGAAGGCTCCAGCTTTTGCAAGCTCAAATGTGCACACCATGCATACTGGCCTGTTGGATGACCTGCAAGAGATCAACAATGCTTGCACATCCACAGTGATATTTCAAGAGATGTACAGACTGAACATTGACATAGCTGCCCTGTAGGAAACATGACTTCCAGATATTGGTTCCCTAAATGAGGAACACTTTACCTGTTTTTGCCAAGGGAAAAGTGCTGAGGAAACCAGGGAACACGGAGTTGACTTTGTCATTAGCAATACTCTGATCCCAATGACTGAACCCCCAACAGATGGCACAGAGAGACTCCACACATTACACCTCTCTTCACTTGAAGGCTTAGTGAATCTAATGTTCATTTACACACCAACAATGCAAGCTACAATAGAACTTAAAGACCAGTTTTGCAAACAGTTAGATATTGTCATCCATAAAATCCTAACTGGGATATCCTGCACGGATCATATAGTGAGAACATTGAGGAGGTTGTTGACTGCACTACTGACTACATCAACTTCTGTATGGACATTGTAGTTCCAGTAAGAACAGTACGCTGCTATGCTAACAACAAGCCATGGATTACAAGTGACATCAAGGGCCTTTTGAATCAAGAAAAAGGCTTTTAAAGACGGTGATCAGCATGAGCTCAAGCACATGCAGAAGGAACTCCGAATTCAGCCCAGGGCGGCGAGGGAGCAGTACAGGAGAAAGCTGGAGCAGAAGTTGCAGAATAACAGCATGAAGGAAGTGTGGGATGGGATAGGATGAAGATCATCACTGGGTGCAGCTCGAAGCGGGGTGCCACCATCAAGAGAGACATGGAGAGAGCAAACCAAATGAATAACTTCTTTATGAGGTTTGACCACCCTAACCCACTTTCACCTTAGTGTACTGCACCCTCCACCCATCCTTCTGCTGATACCAGCATAGGAAAGACATTCCCACCCACAATTACAGCAGCCCAGGTGAGCAGAGAGCTGAGGAGACTTCGTGCCAGCAAAGCAGCGGGTCTAGATGGAGTATTGCCACGACTGCTGAAGACCTGTGCGCTGGAGCTGGAGAGTCCTCTACAGCGCATCTTCAACCTGAGCCTGGAACAGGGGAGAGTCCCGAGGCTTTGGAAAACATCTTGTATCACCCCAGTCCCAAAGGTATCACGTCCTAGTGAGCTGAATCACTTCCGGCCTGTCACTCTGACGTCACATGTGATGAAGACCATGGAGCGGCTGCTGCCTCACCATCTGAGGCCACAGGTCCGCCACACCCTTGACCCTCTGCAGTTCGTATACCAGGAGAAGGTGGGAGCATTGGATGCCATCATCTATATGCTACAACGATCCCTCTTCCACTTAGACAAAGACAATGGTGCTGTAAGAATTATATTTCTGGACTTCTCTAGTGCCTTCAACACCATCCAACCTCTGCTCCTTAGGGACAAGCTGACAGAGATGGGAGTAGATTCATACCTGGTGGCATGGATCGTGGACTGTCTTACAGACAGACCTCAGTATGTGCGTCTCAGGAACTGCAGGTCTGACATTGTGGTCAGCAACACAGGAGCGCCGCAGGGGACTGTACTTTCTCCGGTCCTGTTCAGCCTATATACATCGGACCTCCAATACAACTCGGAGTCCTGCCACGTGCAAAAGTTCGCTGACGACACTGCTATCGTGGGCTGCATCAGGAGTGGGCAGGAGAAGGAGTATAGGACGCTAATCAAGGACTTTGTTAAATTGTGCGACTCAAACCACTTATACCTGAACACCAGCAAAACCAAAGAGCTGGTGGTGGATTTTAGGAGACCAAGGGCCCTCCTGGACCCCGTGATTATCAGAGGTGACCGTGTGCAGAGGGTACAGACCTGTAAATACCTGGGAGTGCAGCTAAATGATAAATTGGACTGGACTGCCAATACTGATGCTCTGTGCAAGAGAGGACAGAGCCGACTATACTTCCTTAGAAGACTGGCATCCTTCAACATCTGCAATAAGATGCTGCAGATGTTCTATCGGACGGTTGTGGTGAGTGCCCTCTTCTACGCGGTGGCGTGCTGGGGATGCAGCATAAAGAAGAAGGACGCCTCATGCCTGAACAAACTGGTGAGGAAGGCATAGTGACAGGTGCTGAGCAGGCTCCTGTCAATCATGGAGAATCCACTGCATCCACTGAACAGTATCATCTTCAGACAGAGGAGCAGCTTCAGAGACAGACTGCTGTCACTGTCCTGCTCCACTGACAGACTGAGGAGATCGTTCCTCCCCCACACTATGCGACTCTTCAATTCCACCCAGCGGGGGTAAACGTTAACATTATACAAAGTTATTGTCTGTTTTACCTGCATTTTTATCACTCTTTAATTTAATATTGTTTTTTATCAGTTTGCTGCTGCTGGAGTATGTGAATTTCCCCTTGGGATTAATAAAGTATCTATCTATCTATCTATCTATCTGAGTATCTTTCTTATCTTCTTTGAGACTTCAGTGCTAGGGTGGAGACCATAGGTCATGGCCAAACGTCATAGGTCACCACAGCATAGGGAATTTCAATGAAAGTGGCCAGAGGCTTTTAGAATGCTGTTGTCATTCCAACCTGTGTGTGTTAAACACCTGGTTTCAGAACAAGATATGCCATAAAGTTTCCTGAAGAAATCTAATGTCCAATCATTGGCATCGGCTGAACTTGTTAATTACCAGACAAGACTGACTAAACAGTGTCAGCAAAACCAGAGTCTCCCAACACCAACTGTGACACTGACCACTCCCTAATTGACTCAAAGGTAAAACTTAAACTGAAGAAACTCTACCATTCTAAAATGAAAGCTCAGCCAAGAATCAACATCAGCAAGGCTGCTTACCCAGACAAAACCAAGAGTTCATCAAGCACCTTAACAAGCCCCTATCCAAAGACAAAACACAATGTGCAGAAGACAGATTGAACTCTACTCAAAATACCATCCATACTGCTGCAGTCACGATTTATGGCAAGAAGGAATATGCTAGCGCAGACTGGTTTGAGGCCACCATCCCTTAACTTAAGCTTGTCATCAATATGAAGTGCATTGCATTGATAAGATATAAATGTGACCCAAGTCTTCAAAACCAGAAATTCCTAAAAGCAGCTTGCAGCAAGGCCCAACAGACTGCACTTCACTGTGCAAATAACTATTTTCTCAAATTGTTGGATAACATTCAGCACGCATCAGAAACCAGCACAATTAGAAAGATGTACGAGGGAATCGAGCATGCTATAGACAAACCAGCAAAGAAGTCTGTGCATCTATAATCAAACACAATGGAAGTTATCAAGGACAAAGATTCCATAGAAAACTCTGTCTCCCAAGAAGCTCTCGACAGTATCAAAAACCCACCTGTTCTAGAAGAGAACACCACCCACGGTTGAAGAGCTGAGCAAAGGTATTGATGTCCTAACATGTGGAAAAGAACCCTCATAGAATGGCATACCGTCTGAAATCATCAAATGTGGAAAGTCAGCCCTACTAGAACTGCTATATGAGCTACTGTGTCTCTTGTGCCCCAGGATATGAGCAATGCCAAGATGGTCACTCTGTATAAGAATATAGGTGACCACTACAGTGGTATTCCCTTGTTGAGCACTGTGATCAAAGTTTTTGGTAAGTGGTCCTGCCTCGACTCCAGATTCATGCTGATCACATTTTCCCTGAATCTCAATGCAGATTCAGGGCTGACATATCCACAGTTGACATGATTTTCTCTCTATGTCAGCTCTAAGAGAAATGCCGAGAACAGCAGATGCCTTTACACATTGCCTTCATTGATCTCACTGAAGTGTTCAACCTTGTGAGCAGGAGAGGTTTGTTCCAGCTATTGAACAAGATTGACCCCACAGTTGCTTAACATCTATTTCCATGAAGATATGCAGAGTATGGCCCTCTATGGTGGTGAAATGTCAGAGCCATTCACTATAAAGAGTGGAGTAAATCAAGAATGTGTACATGAAAAAACTTTGGTATGCATCTTCTTTTCGCTCCTGCTGAACTTCACATTCAGACACTGTACAAAAGGTGTCCGCCTACACACTAGAAATGATGGAAAGCGGTTTAATTTGGCACACCTGAGAGCCAGGGACCAAGGTTCTCACAGTCCTTCTTAGAGAATTTCTATTCGCCGATAATGCAGCACTGGTCTTGCATACTGCAGAGGACCTCCAACAAGTTATGAATCAGTTTTCCTGTGCCTGCAGAGTTTGTGCCGACTATTAGCATAAAAAAAAAAAAAGTCTTGGGTCAGGACATCCCAACACCACCATCAATCAGCATTGACAATGTAGTGCGTGAATTGACTGACAGCTTCACTTACTTGGGCTCTACGTTTACCAAAAATGTATTGCTTGATAAGGAAATAGACAAGCAAATAGCCAAGGCTGATGGCAGGATGGCCAAATTAAGCAAGATAGTGTGGGATAACATCCATGTGACCTTGAACACAAAACGTAAGGTGTACCAGGCATGTATCCTTAGTACCCTGCTGTATGGCAGTGAATCCTAGACATCCTACGCCAGGCAGGATAGCCATCTGGAAAGCTTTCATCTTCGCTACTTAAGGTAAATCTATTGCATCACATGGTGTGACAAAGTAACAAGTATTGAAGCAGGCTAGCTCTCTGAGCATTCATCTTCTTCTCTGTCACAGTGACTGCAATAGGAAGGACATGTAAAATGAATGAAAGATGACTGCATACCAACAATGAGCTATAAAGATATCTGCAAAAGTGACCTGAAACTTGCAGGCATTGACCCCATGAGCTGGGAACTTTTTGCCAATGGCTGTGGTGTCTGGTGAAACACTATTTGAGAAGTAGTCAAGAGGGGTGAGGAAAAGCACAATCAACAGCTGGAGGAAAGAAAACAATGCAGAAAGCAGAGACTGCTGTGAAAGAAAATGTAACTGCTTTCAAGCTATTAAGGGTTAAAAGCTGTTTTGCCATAACGGCAGGCGTCTGTCATAAGACAGGTTGTAGTAAGCCGACATAAGACAACTTCCTTTTTTTAAGAACTTGTCTGTTAGACACAGGAAAGATGACTTTTCCTTCTTTAGTGGCCCCTCTGACATGTACACAAAAAAAAGAAACGGTTGGCCGATATGCGCAATATAAAATGAAAATACTTAAGACGCTGTTTCATAAGTAAGGGGGAGGGAGGAAAATTAATATAAAAAGAGCCGACAAAAAGAAGTGAAATTTGCTCTGCTGCTTTGAAAAGCATGAATCTATTTACTCATCTGTGACTGAATAAAAGCTGATTGATTGAACTATTCCTGTCTTCCTTAGTGAACTCCTTCCACAATGCAAACTCAGCCCTCTGATACATAGTCAGCCTTGGTCTGCAGCAACTGCGGGAGAGACTGCCATGCCAAGATTTGGTTACTGAGCCACTCCAGATTCTGCCAGCAACAGGACTTATCAAGACTATCCAAAGCGCTACCATTATCTTTTGAGATAGACGGGTGCTCATGGAACGCCTATAGCACTTTTCATTGTGACACTAACTTAGCATGGCACTTTTAGCCTCCACAGAATAATGGTCATGGTTTGACACCGCAGGTAGATCACATAGTGAACCAGGGATGGGGTTTCATCCTGAACGCTGTGTTCTTAAACGCACAGTGTGTGACAGAATTGGCAGATCATGTTCTAGGAGAGCAAGTTGCCAGGTATCACTGAAAACTCTGAGCTGTTTTGAAGACAGAAACTCTACCTGTTTACAGCTTTTCAGGCAGATGTGTGTTAATTAAAACCTAATGAAGTGGAAATAATTGGGTCTATTTAGTAATGCTTCACAGTTTGCTTTGCTGCCACTGAAATAGCTAAGAAGCAGGCTTTGTCACTAGGGGCAAATAATCACAGAAAATACAGCAATTAACCAAACAAATGACCATCCATCTATATAGTACATTCATTTTCAGAAGCTAATAATTATAATTTCAAAAATGATGTGTTGGAGCCTCTTTAAATGGCATCACAAGCAACACATAAACCAATCCAGGATGGTGTGCCAGTCCAGCACAAGGCACACTTACTCATTGTAGCACAGCCAGCCAACCTAACCTTTATGTTTTTAAGATATGGGAGAAAACCCGAATCCCAAAAGGAAATGCATATGAATGCTGGCAGAAATATGAACATCATACAGACCTTCACACCTTAGCCACACTGCCTATATGGGTTACATGTCCATTTTCCACATTGATTTCACTGTTGGGAAGAGTTCAGTCTCTGCTTTACCCAAACATGCCCTGGCTTTCAACTTGGCTTCAGTTTTTCCCCTAGTTAAGGGCCACGTTTCACATTTTAAAAAATTAGTAAGCAGTTTCCTAAGAGGTGAACCATGAAGGAAAATTCTAAGAAACTGCAGTAATTTAACAGGCCCCAGTTAAAGTGTTATCCATTGGTCACTTCTTACCTCCATGTAGAGCCCACGTGTCCTGTTTTTTTTCTCTTTTCACGGGTGCTATAAATGAGTTATTGATCTTCACCACCAGTCTTCTAAAGGCTGGTCGTCCTGCATAGTAGTAGCATCTGTAAAAAATATTTATAACAGAAATCAAATTAAAAGGAAGGTTCTACTATATTTCAACACAACAGAATTGAAATGAAGATCATCGAAACGGTGAGTTCTCATAAATTAGAATTCCAGGCAGCATTATAAAAGCATTAAGTTGACACTGTGATATTTGAACTTCGATACAGGATTCTTTGTGATCATTAAAGAAACTCTAAATACATTAATAAAATTGCTTAAAATATGAATGCATATTGCCACTGGTCCATCAAACCACCTGTCTATCCGTTATCAGACCTCTGCTTAATCCAGATGAGGGGTTGTATGGCACTGTGTAGTTTCTCAGCAGGACAAAGTACGGCAGGAGGTATCTGTGGATACCAGTCCATTGCAAGGAATAGACACTAACCAATTAATATGCATATCACATTATGATTTAATAATTTAAAAGTAGTACAAAAAAAAATCTTCAGTCCATCCTTTTTCGCCAGTTCAGTGTCATGGAGAGCGATTTGGTTATCTTGGCAGCACGACGTGCAAGGATGGAACCAGCTCTGGACAAGGTGCCAGAGAGAAACCAGGCAGAGTAAGAACGTGCAGACGCAGTGTTTCCTTCATTTGCATGCCTGTTTTCTAAAATTGTTCCCCAGTGGTCAATGAGAAAGCGACTGTATTAAACCTAATCTGTGTTTTACAGGGACAGAGACAGTTAACTCATCACAATCGTAATTGAGAGAGTAGTTTTGTAGCCGTTATTTTGTTTAGTTTCTCTGGGCTGTAACCCACAAGGCTTCTTCTTCAATAACCTTAAGCAAGTCACTGCTACCTGTAATTAAAGAAAGGTGTTTTATGAAATTGCTAGTTTGTTTATATGAATATAATACAGTTAGTAATTAATGAAATGAGCACAAAAACAGAAACAGCATGAAAACAGCTTTAATTAAATAGTGACAGGCCCAAATTGTACTAGCTGCTTCATTCACAAGAGAAATGCTCTTTGGCAGGCAGTGGCGTGCTCTGGGAGCCTTGTGCACTCATTTGTGAAAGCCTGATGAGGACGACTATTTTTCTAGACATCTTGGTGTTGCTTTAAACAACTTTGCAGAGTCATCTATCGACTTCTAGCCACAGGCACCCTGGAAATTACCTTTGACCGATAACACAGAAACATAAATGGCCATATCATCCATTTTTCCTCAGTAATGTACTGAGTGTCCCTGGGAAGATCTGGCCACAAGGAAAGAAAGCATCAGCAATAAAGCAGCTGGCCCAGCTAATGTCTGTGGCAAAAGGTCAATTAGAAACCAAAGTCGCTGTTGGAAAATATGAGATGGTATGTGGATAAACTGCATTTAAGCCAAGCCTTCACTTTTGTCATTTCAAAGCTAATTTTATGATAAGACTCAAATCAAGGAAAACACTTAAAGATTCTCACCCCCTGTGCATGTTAATTATAAAGCTTACATTTTCCCTTTTTTTAAAATGATAGCCTTTTCTTGATGGAATGAGCAGCTGTCTCCAGGACAGCAAAGCAATTAGGGGTGTGGACTCTTGTTGAGATAAAGATTACAGTCTGGGATCTCAGGCTGCTGTACATTTGGGGCATAATTGTCTTAAATTGTTTAAACTGCTTTCAACATGATTCCCAGGAAAAAAAAAAACAAAACAAAAAAAAAAAAAAAATAACACACGCACTATCATGTGATGTCTGAGCCTTTTACACATCTGAAGCTTAACTGAGCTTTAGCAGGATGACTGGGGCACAAAACTTTCAGAAGGAGTTTGTGTAGCAAAAAGATTAAAGCTGCACAGTACTGGCATATCTGTACAGCCCAACTTCATTCAGCACCTTGCCCACTCCTCCGCATATTTCTTTTTACTTGTTTTTAACACGGGCCTTATCACCACATAACTGGGTTTAAATCCTTACATGGTCACCATCTGCATGGTGTCTGCAAATTCTCCTCAGGTCTGTGTGGGATCCTTATCACTCATCTTAAAATGCGCCTCAGGTTAACTGACATCTTGGCATTTGTGAATATGCGAATATGTTTAGATCTGACAGCGCCGTTTTGACAGTGTATGCACCCAAACTTTACTCCAGCTGTTACAGACTGAAATCAAAGGTTTCTTCTTTTTAGGCGCATACACCATCAGCACTGCACTGTCAGATCTAAACACTAGCTTGGCAAATTGCTCGCGTACTGAAGTGACTTTAACTGCAGGTTGGGGTCCCATTTTACTTATGGTGCCAAGCAGAGTTGCGTTGTGGTGCAGAGCAGTCTATTAGCTGGAGAAAGCACTGTGAGGAAGCTGTCTGTCGGTCCTGCCTTTGTCCGGTCTGATAGCGGTCACAGGACATTGTATCTTTGATTGCCGGCACAACAAATAGTACTGAGCAGGCATCAGTCACAGTGCTGCTCTTGTGAAAAGAATGGAGAAAAATGTCATAAACTCAGAGGGGAAGAGGCAAGTTTGTTGTACCACGAGAACGTCACTGAAAGAATAAAACTTAATAATAAAAAAACAAGCGCTAACATTTACAAGTAGCCAAAATTTGCACTGGGTGTTACAGACTCAAATAAAATGTATGTTTTTATTATATTATAGTAATAATAGTAATAAATAATAATAATAATAATAATAGCACCTCACTACTCAAAACACAGAGCACCCAGTCTCAAACCCGGGGCCTTGGGGTTATAAGGCAGCAGTTCTTACCTCGGCACCATTCAATAATACGTGTAAATTCCCTTTTGATTGACATTTGAGCTTGAGTTTTTAACTCATTGACAGCAACATGTAAATCAAATGCTTTTTTGCTCTTTGGTTATATTCTTCAATACAAGCGCACTTGTTTATTCGATATTTGGACTAAAGTCTTCACACATTATACTCTTCACGTAATTATTAGTATAACATGGAAAAAGTTTCTGCTGTAGGTATGTGTTCAGCATTTCTTGCATTTCCTTTCCTCCTACACTAACCCAGATCTTTGGAGACACAAAACACACATAAAATGCATGTATTCCAAATAACGATGTACTGTATTATTTACCCTATACAACTTCAGATCTCACATGCAGATAAGTAGCCTTGGCTTGAGCTGGGAGAACTTTTTGCCCAAACTGAGCTCCGTCAAGGCAGAGGATGGGACAGCAGGCTGCTTGTGCTGATCAACGCATTTACAAAACAAAAGACGCTGAAGATAGAGGTGCAAAGGGATTTAAGGTGGACCAAGATTACGACTTTTTTTGCAGGCTTCAGGAATTCTAGTGTTAAGCGCAACTGAAGCTCAGAGGAGTGTGGATACCAGAGGCTACTGGAGGAAATGGTAGATTGGTGTTCTTACAGAAATAGGAGAACCACCACTGATCCCAAATGTAGCCACATGATGGGAATAAATGGAGTCAGGACCACCTCCTCCTCTTCTTCTTGTACTAAATTCTCCAAGGGCCATGGAGTAGAAAGAGAAATTGTAGGTGAGAAACGTAATGCTTTGCAAGGCAAGTTGATGAAACTGCCCTCCAAGCAGACATTAAATAACTTGTAGAGGAAGGGCCAGAGAGAGAGAGAGCAACATTATGTTCATTATCGGATCATTGTGTTTTCCCTGTGTTTCATCCACCCTTGTATACTGTTGTTTCCTCGGATTTCCATGCTTATATAGTACTTTGTGTTGTGGTCTAACAATTGGCACAGCATCAAAAGCTTCATCATTAAATGCAAAATGATTGAACAAAATAAAGTTAAATAGGGAAAGTTACGTGGATATTAATAGAACAATTTTAACAGGTGTGCATGGCACAGTAATTAGATGCATTTGGGGACAACATTTGGGCATTTCTAATTTTTATGATTTATTTTATCATATAAAACATACTTTTAAATATTTTTGTAACAACGAGTCATATTCCAAAATAACCAGTAATAGAATGTAAGTATATTAAGACAGTACATAAAATACATTTTTGTAATAACATTTTATAATATCTTGAGATTAAAAACCAAACTCAAATAAGCTTGTGGAAGCTAAAACAGTTTTCACAGGCAACAAATTCGAACTCAAATGATACAAAAATTGGCTGAGTGATGCTGTATATTATTTTTACGGTTGGAGGTGGAGGGCGTTTAGAACTAGAAGGTGGACAGTTACATTCTACAGTAAGGACCACTTGCAACTCCGGTGGTGTTTCAATAACTTGTATTGGGAATCTGAATTTGTTATCAGATGTGTGTAGTACTAGGGTGTTGTACCATGTTAACCATTATGGATGTGGTGAGAAGTCAAGCAAAATGACACCTTCAACAGGCAAAATGAAGCAGAAGGGAGCCTGAAGAAGGGGCCTGAGCTGTCTTTCGAGTTAGCCAATAAAAGGTGTCATTTTGCTTGACTTCTATCATATGTGTGGAAGAAGCACACAAATTGAAATAACCTCTCTGAGTGGAAGATTAAGAACAGTAAGTTAATAGTATTTGAGGTCATACAGAACACTTCTATATTTTAAAATAGACAATTAAAAAAAAAACAACTCACGAATGCTTATTAAATGGCAGCTTTTGAAATCTAAAAAATTTACACAGCATACTTTATTTATGTAAACAAAAATGGAACTTTCCCAACAAATTTCCTTGAAGAACAGATGTACCAAACTTCATCAAAATCAGTTGACTGTGAGCCATGTTTTTAATGCAGCAAGAAATGGACAGAGAGAAACAACGATGACAACCGGTACTTTTACATTTTATGCACTTTGCAACGTAGTACAATTAGAAACAAAATATTGGGAGGAATTTGGAAAGGAGCCAACTAGAACTTGAGCAATCAACTGAAGCATGAGTAGCTATGCATAGTAACGCCAAGTTGAGTCCATTTCACAGCTTAACAAACCAAGAGAGAAGAGGCAGGTAATAATTAGTAGAGCATTACTTTGGGATGGACTTAATTAACATTACAGAATCTATTTTCTGTAACTGAGTGACAGAGAGAGATACTATAGATATGATTAGAGAGAGGTAGTGTATTTATATCATGCTTCACATGCAGAGCAGCAGATCTCACATTTAATATTATTTTTATTGTCTCACATGGCTGCTGTGACAGGGACCAGACCCTTCTGATGTTTATCGTCCAGAACAAGAGAAGAAAACTGGATTCAGAAATTTTGAGGTATGTTCTGACAGATGGAAAATTTGGAACATGTTTGGGTCAAATCTGAACTGTTTTTGTGTTTGAAATCAGGAAGACCACACAAAACTTTATCCATTCGGGGTAAACGTACTGCCACAAATTAATGAATATGAAAAATAAAAATAAAATATCCCGTAATTTGTATAGCTTCTAATTTTTTTTAAATCTCTTGACACATCTTTTGGATCAGTTTTGACCCACCATTGACTTTAATGGGTTTTCCACTGAATTTAGTGTGGATTGTTTGTTCACAACCCATAAAACCATCCTAAATGTCATCCTTTAAGCTCATAATTGTGAAGGCTTTCAGTAAAGCACCCTTACTTTACGAAAAGCAAAAAAGTTCTCAAATAACACACTTCTGTACAGCTACTACACACTTTGAGTCACCATTCACTTTAATGGATTTTGTGAAGGCTTTTGTAAATTTGGTGAATTTCACTCCTGCCCACATAAATTCTGCTACAGTGCATTGTTCAAAAAGGGTACAATCCTGCAGTGGAGCATCCATGTTCATTTGACCTTGGCTACAACTAGATTAACTGCAGAGTGCTGTGCTGTACCTGTTTTAACTACCCATAAGACACAGCAAACATGTTGTACTGAGTCAGCTTTTATTCATTGCGGTTCCATACAATTTTTAAATTGCCTTTACTTTTTGATTTACCCTTGTAGGTTTAGGATAAAAAAATCTAACACAAGGGCAGAAATAAAAAAAAAAGATAGCAAAAATCAGAACAAAAAATAAGCATTGAGTATTTTAACATTTGAAGATCCTGTTAGGGTTAAAAGTGAATTCAAATGTTTGAAAAATGTTAACAGTATTTTGCGATAGCTCATCAATACTTCCATTAATCTCTAAATGTCATTTTCTCAGGGTATGGTCAGGGAAGCAATTGCTCACCCTTAGTAAAACAGGCAGAAGAAAGGACATAAGTCTATCACAGCACCCATAAAGGATTTCTCAAAAGATGCATCAAAATGATTTGGCAGCAGTTTCTAGGGGCTGGGAAAGTTGATCAAATTCTGCATAGAAATAATTCAAGCCACAAATCAAATGGCCACCCGACTGTCATGGTGTGGTAATTTTACATGCCTTGTGTGCCACTACCCCTTGAAACAGTCGAAACCAAAATGCAAAAGTGTTTGAACGCAGTGGACTTGAGCCGAATCATCTAGTCCTTTTTAAAGGAACACAACTTCTCAGCTCTTTGTTATTTTTTGGTTGGTTGCAAAATGCCCCATTTGATACTTCACACTGGCACTGACTTACAAGCCACAATGCCTTTCTAAGGCAGCACTGAATGTTTAAAAAACAAACAAAAAAAAAAGTGGATGGCTGAGAACTTTTTGCAACAAAATACTGACAAAACTGAATTTTTAATTTGTGTGCCTGACAGGTTTATCCTAAAGATACTCTATACCCTAGGCCAGGGGTGTCGAACTCCAAGCCTGGTGGGTCGCATTGGCTGCCGGTTTTCATTCTAACCCTTTTCCTAATGAGTGACCAGTTTTCACTGCTAATTAACTTCTTTTTCCCTTCATTTTAATAGCTCTGTTTTTAAGGATTCAGCTCTCTCAATTGATTCATTTCTTTATTAAATGACAGCCAAACAGAAATGAGAAGTGAAATGAGCCGAAAGACGAGCAGATAAACTGGGGCAGCAAACTCCAAACAATTTCACTCCAATCATTTTGTTAATGAGAAGCCGATTCTTGCTGTTATTTAAACTTGTTATTTAATTCCATGGCTTGTTGCTGTTCTCATTTTGCCACAGCTCCGTTAAAATATTTTGGTGACCTGAGAGATCAGCCTTACTGAGACCTTCACCTTTCTTTATCTTCAGATATTGTGTGATGGGCACAAGTGAACTGGTCATGTGGCGGCTTGTTTTGTGTCTCACTATTATTTGGCAGCTAATTAAGGAAAAAAGAAACAACAAAGTTGTCCAAGTGAACTTAATTAAAATTAAGGCAAAAGAAGTTAAATAGCAGCAAAAACTGTTCACTAATGAAGAAGATGATTTGAATGAAAACCTGCAGCCACTGCGGCCCTCCAGAACTGGAGTTCGACACCCGTGCCCTAGCCTCTCTTTCCTCTTTTGTGAAATGTAGGAGTTTCTTTTGGCTAGACTTTGACCTCTGACTGTCATGTCAAATTTGTAACACTGTCTTCCACCTTAGGAGCATTCATATTGCTTCCCAAACAGAGCTGGAGATGATAGTGCATGCATTTGTGTCATCTTGGCTTGATTACTTGAACTCACTGTTCATAAAGTTAAATTCATTCTCATTGGATTACCCACAGCTAGTCTAGAATGGGCGGCACGGTGGCGTAGTGGTAGCGCTGCTGCCTCGCAGTTAGGAGACCCAGGTTTGCTTCCCGGGTCCTCCCTGCATGGAGTTTGCATGTTCTCCCCGTGTCTGCGTGGGTTTCCTCCGGGCGCTCCAGTTTCCATCCAAAGACATGCAGGTTAGGTGGATTGGCGATTCAAAATTGTGCTTGGTGTGTGTGTGTCCTGCAGTGGGTTGGCACCCTGCCCGGGATTGGTTCCTGCCTTGTGCCCTGGGATTGGCTCCAGCAGACCCCTGTGACCCTGTGTTTGGATTCAGTGGGTTGGAATATGGATGGATAGTCCAGAATGCTGCTGCAAGGCTCCTGACTAGATCATCTAATAATGCTCCCATCACACCATTCCTGATTTCTTTGCTCCAACTTCACAGGAAATTCAGAGGTTTCACTTTTAGAGCTCTGTATGGCCAAACTACTATCTACTTGCTGAGCTACTGCAGCCTTATATGACATGTATGTCTGTAAGCTCTTCAGATCAGCATTTGTTAGCTGTCCCGTGCACCAGACCTATGAATAAAGGAGGCCATGTGTTTGAGTCGGTTGCCTCTAAAAAATTGTGGACCTCTCTTCCTGTAAATGTGAGATCCATGGATACTGTGGACATTTTTTAAAAAGAAACTTAAAACCCATTAATTCCAGCTTGCCTTTGTGTAATTTTATACTTTTTTTGTCGTGTTTTTAATTAGTTTCAATAACAACATTTATTTATATAGCACATATTCATACAAACAGTAGCTCAAAGTGCTTTACATAATAAAGAATAGAAAAATAAAAGACACAATAAGAAAACAAAATAAATCAGCATTAATTAACATCGAATAAGAGTAAGGTCCAATGGCCAGGGGGGACAGAAAAAACAAAATAAAAACTCCAGACGGCTGGAGAAAAAAAAATAAAAAAAATAATCCACTTTCAATTCAATCCACTTTTATGAAATTACTGTGTTTTACTGTGTATGTCTATGTTTTTTTTCCCGGTCTATTTTATTTAGCCTTGCTTTTGCATGTGACTGGGTTTATTGTGTACATCTATGCATTTTATTTTATTAACTTGCTTTTGTGTGAATGTCCATGATGACTGTTTGTAAAGCACTTTGTGACATTTGTTCTTGAAAAGGGCTATGTAAGTAAAATTGACTTACTTACTTACACTAAAATGGAGCTTTCCATGTTGTTATTACCTTATGCCATGCACCTTTGAATGACTCTGTGGGGTTCATGGCATACAGTAATCACAATGTCTTCCACCACAAATCCTGCTATTGCCTTCACACCACAAAGACATACAGTGTATGTTGACTGGTGGTGACTCTAAAATCTCCCAGTATGAGTAAGGGCACTCTAGGATAGATGGGTGCCAACTTGTTCCTGATGCTGACAAGATCTGTAAAAAAAATAATAATAATAATAATAACTGGAATTGGTAAGTTGAGAAGCTAAAAGAAACTAACAAAACATAATTTCCCATCTATTTAAACTTTATCATCTTGCAGATTTTGAATAGCTCACTAATCTATATCTTTCTTTAAAAAATACACACTTATGGGGTTTACTTCACAGGAAATATTATTTGGTTAAGGCAGCTAATTATCCATAACCAGACACAAATGTCAACATATTGTGCTTCAAAAAGAAGCAAGACAGAGATTCGGCTCTTAAAGCACCCAGGAAAATGTAAACAGAAGTGGAAATCCAGGATTTGGTAAACTCAAGAACATGTTTTTATTTCACTACCTTTCTCACGAAGCTCAAATACACATAAAAGCAGACAGTGCTGTTTTGAATTTTCTTAAACACAGAGCAATTTATTGTGTTTAAAAGTAAAAATAAATATTTCCAAATCTACATTTTTTCCTCAACCAATCTCCAAATGAATACCTGGAATTGGTTTATCAGCTCTAAATGCCATGTGTTGACAGATTGACAAACATCTTAATGACATTAGTCTGTTTCTTAGGCTGAATTAAAATCTGTTACTGATATAAATTCCACATAATGTTGCTATATTTCTTTAAAACAAAACATGCACTGTCATTTATGAAACACTGGATTCAAAGAAGAAAACTGGATAGCACAGCAGCAAAGTGGGTAATGCTGCTGACATCCAGCACTTGCCATTCAGTTTTGATTCTTCCCAGAGCATTTTCTCTGCATCTTTACATCAGATTTCTCCAAACCCATCCCAATTCCTGTTCACAGACAAGCAGTTAGATTGCTGCCAACTTGTAAACTGGATCATTGAGGGTGAATAAAAAAAATGTCCTATCCAATGTCGATTCCTACCTGCTGTCCAGTGCTGCTAGTCCTGCAGCTTCCTTACAATGCTAATGTATTCAGCTTCGGCTGTGTCAAGACAGCACGTTCTCCCCAAAAATCCCATACTATGTCTGCATAGGTTTCCTTAAGGAAATTTTAGATGAGTGGTGAAATATCTTCAGAGATAACTCAGAGATGTGCAGGTGGAGGAGCCCATGGTATCCTGGGTAATGAACCATCTGACAGGCAGGCCACAGTTTGTCAGAGTCAAGGAGTGTGTTTCTGATGTGGATGTGAGCAACAGTGGAGCACCACAATGAACAGTCCTGACCCCCTTTCTATTCACTCTCTACACCTCAGACTACAAATATAACACAGCAGGTCATGGCACTTGCAGACATTTTCAGATGATTCTGAACTTATGGGGCATATTTATAAGGGGGATGAGACAGGGTAGGGGTGTCAGGTGGAGAAGCTTGCTTCTAGTGCAGAAAGAATTGTCTGCAGCTTAACATTGACAAAACCAAGCAACTGGTCATGGATTTTCACCACACCAAAGAGCATCTATGTCTAGTTACTATTCATGGAGTGGATGTAGAGGTGGTCCAGTCCTAAACGTGCTTGGAGGTCCACATTAATGACAGGCTGGACTAGTCTCATAACACAGATAAACTATATATGAAAGGACAGAGCAGGCTCTTTTTCCTTAGGAGAATGTGTACCTTTAATGTGGGAAGTGACATCTTTCACATTTTCTGTAACTCTGTGATGGCCAGTGTGATTTTCTACTCTGTGGTGTGCTGGGCTGGTAACATCACTTCAAAAAAGGCCCACAGAATCAACAAGCTAATTAAAAGGACAAGTTCAATTATAGGATGTACTATGGGCTCCCCGGAGGTGGTAGTGAAGGAGCAAATTAAAACAAAACTGAGTGCCATTATGAACAATGCTGCACATCCTCTCTCTGACAAAATACACTGAGGACTTTCAGCCAAAGAATTACTCAGTAGAAAAGAGTGTCAAGAAACACTACTTCATACCAACAGCAATACGTCTGCATAAGGCCTCACTGGGACTGTGACAACTAAGTCTGAACTTTCTTTATAGTAATGCTGGTATGTGTTCAGAACAAAGTATGTGTATGTTTATTTATTTGCCTACTAATAGACCTGCCTGTTTGTGTGTTTACATGCTTGACAATATAAGCATCACAAGGAAGCTAAGCCTCCATAATGGGTGTGACTGAGCTGGAAAAGTAGAGATGCTCAAACAAAAAAGTTAATTTCCATTTTCAAAACGTTAATCAATGCATTCTACACTAATGCAGTTTTGCATTGATATGAATTAGTTTTTAAAATTGAAAGATCTTGAAAACAAAACTACCTTGTGGCCTCTACAGATTGCCTTGAAATTCAAGTAATTTACTTGTTTGGTATAGGGCACAATGCACTATGATATAAGAATATGTGCAACATATTGGATATGTGTTCATTGTGATTTTCTTTTCAAACTGCAACTGAGTGGAAGGAAATGGTGTCACATTCAAGCCAAACAGGCTGTGTACTCGCCAGTCAAAAATTCAAACCTACTGATAGCTGCTTTAACTGTGTTATTTTTACCGGTATGCCTGTGTAAAGGAAAAGTACTGAGACAAGATCAATATTTCCACTTTAAGTTTTACATGTTTTGGTATCCCCAGACCAGAAAACACAATCAGACCACTTCTGGAGTGATGCCTGTATATGCTGGAGTGTGAGGATGAGAGTCTTTGGACACAATTAAAAAAAAAAAAAAAATCATCTAATAATGATTACATTGGGTTCAATTGATAACAGTGTAGAATTCAAAATTGGAAAGATAATAATTTTGTGGGGTGGCACGGTGGCGCAGTGGTAGCGCTGCTGCCTTGCAGTTAGGAGACCCGGGTTCGTTTCCTGGGTCCTCCCCGAGTGGAGTTTGCATGTTCTCCCCGTGTCTGCGTGGGTTTCCTCCCACCGTCCAAAGACATGCAAGTTAGGTGCACTGGCGATTCTAAATTGTCCCTAGTGTGTGTGTGTGTCCTGCGGTGGGTTGGCACCCTACCCGGGATTGGTTTCTGCCTTGCACCCTGTTTTGGCTGGGATTGGCTCCTGCAGACCCCCGTGACCCTGTGTTCGGATTCAACGGATTGGAAAATGGATGGATGGATAATTTTGTGTTTTTTAAGCATATTTATGTCCCAATAAATATGAACAATTTTTTTAACAAGATATAAAAATAATACTTTCATTAAATTCCACATAACCCATTAGTTTGCTGTATTTCATTGCTAAAATCACAGGTTTAGATAAGAAAAGTCATGTGATGAACACAAATGATTTTTACATTGCTTGGTGTACGTCACTCATCCTATTTCATACATTTCCATTTCACAGAGTGGAGATCTTCTGGATCGGGTATACAATGTTTATGAAAAGATGCACACGTACCAGACCTATGAGTTTGTGAAGCAAAAGGTATGTTTCTGAAAACATTGTTAGATACGCCGTGAATTCATAAAGTGATCAAATGAGTGGCTGTTTCCAACTTTTATTTAGTATTGGGTGGGCTACATCATTTGTATGAAAACATGCCATAGAAATACCGTTTATACTTGCGTTTAAGTTCTCCCGCGGATAGGTTGGGGCTTGATTTTATTGTATAATTTCCAGAATTTTATAATGTCGCTCGTATAAGTTGAATGCGGAAAACTCACGCTATTGGTCCAAGAGATTATGATATGCTAACGCCAACCTGAGAGAGCAACCACGGAGTACACTGCCTTTTTTTCCTATGTATTGTGCCGACGTGACCACACGGTAATACCTGAACCATTCTGAAGCGATGTTTACACTGTTTTGTGTATCTCACACCCTCATACACCTTTATCATAAGAGCATCCCTTATCTATGATTAAGCATTAAGAAAGAAATATGAAACTGGTTTTAAATTAAAAGTTGTTGAATTGGAGAAAGAAACCTTTTTTTTCGTTTGGAAAACTTGAGTTATATGTATGGAATTTTATTTGAATGTTATTTGATTTTAATAAAATCAATAAAATAAAAAATAAAAAAATGGTAACTACGCTGCTGCAACAAAATTCAATGTGTCTGAGAAACTGATGTGAGATTAGAGGAAGCAAGAAGATACAAAAAAAAAAAATAAATAAAATTTAGCGTCGTATTTTTGAACAGGCATATAATTAATTTTTCAGGTTTCAAAACCCGACTTATACGCGAGTATATACAGTAAAAGTTGTTGTTGTTCCCAAAATACTAAGCTCACTAAGGAGACAGTTACACTCGTACATAAGACTTATAAACAATTCTAGCCAAATATACCAACGTTTCTGTCCCACTTTCTTGCCAACTGCATTAATTTAGTATCAGTGGGGCAGGTGGAGCACACTTTTCTCTCAGAACTTCTTTACTACCACAGCAGCATAAAAACGGTACTTCCAACGATCGAAGGACAGCAAACATCATTCTCCAAAGGTCACAAAATAAGGCAGGGTGGTAAAGGACAGTAGGATTTATTCAGTTCTCACCTTAATCTAGAATGCAATCAAGAGCAAGTCTGTTCATCTGGTTGTGCTTCAATATATGTATAACTTAATCTGTTTTGAGCATGCATGTTGTCTTGCTTATAGGTGTCAGTGAAATAAGAAAGTAGCAAATTTCTCTCTTTGTCTATGCTATGTTCTGTGACCAGGAGTAGGTGACTTATTTTGCAAGTATTTTAATGGTAAAAATGTGTAATGAATTACACTTTGCACTGTCATCTGTAAGTTAACTTGTACAAGAGAATCAGCTTATCAAATTCATCTTTCATAACAGAAGAGGATACAAAGACAATGTACTTACTGTTAAAAATGCATGTAGTGAAATCAGTTACTAGAAGCCTAATGCTGAAGGCCACTTCAAGTATTGTTCACTGTATTGGTTTACAAGATGAAATTTTATTTTTTTTTCCCCTCAAACTTTCCTTTCAGCAAAGAGAATGGTCAAACTGCAATCACGCTCACATGACAGTAATGGAGAGCCTGGATGCTCTCGACCAGCTGGTTGACCAATCTGACCCTGATGTTGATTTTCCAAACTCCTATCATGCTTATCAAACGGCAGAGGGGATCCGCAGAGTGCATCCAGACAAAGGTCAGCATTGCCAGTAACAAAGACTGTGGGAAAAAAAGTGATGTACCCTCTGGCGATCTAAATCTATGAATGACCTTCCACCTGCTCTGAAAAAGACAGGGATAGGAGACTACGTCTAAAAACAACATGTTCATCAAAGGCACTAGTAACACTGAATGGAACAAAGTAAACAATTTGTAGACTTGCTTTTCCGGGAGCAGCAAAAAACACAATATGGATTTAGTATATATGCATATTCTTTAAACATACACTACTCATTACCATTTAAAACTGGTGAATGGCAGGTCCTGCAGGGATGTCTCGGTGCGTAGACCATTTAGACAAGCTTTAAAATCAAAACAACATGAAAACTATTTAATATCATATGCAAGATTTTATCTTTATGTAGTACACATTATCTTGTTAGTTGATTAAGGTTGGTGCCTGAATTGAGCCAAGTGATACTGGGATTGGGGTTTGTTCTTCATTATCCTGAATAAGAACACTGTTTTAATGAATAGCAGTCACTGTATATGCTGCATCTTTCCCAGCTATCATTCAAACTGAATAAATTGTATACTATTTGGAGCTAAGTTTTTGTAGTTGTATCCACCGAAAGGAATAAAAATGTAACAACAGATGTTTAAACAACGTTATTTTCATTAACGTTATAGAATTAAGCATATAACAAATGATAAAGGAAGAAACCAACTTACTTGTTTAAAAACCTTCAAGTTTATGCAGTCACAGACAGTAAAGCCTGTAAAAAACCACAAACAGCAATTAATTGTGTCTCTTTTTCCCCATAGATTGGTTCCAACTGGTTGGACTCCTGCATGACATTGGGAAAATTTTGGCCCTCTGGGGAGAACCTCAGGTACACAGATAATAGAGTGGAATAGCAGACTGAGATAAGAGAATGAAATAACTCCGAAAAGAACCTGTTCACTTCACTTCACAAAAACAATACCTTTTTTTGCTCCTTCATTCAGAGATTTTTCTACTCTAGATCTGTCAAAATGAGATGGTAAAAAGCAGTGGCTAGAACTGCTGACTAACATATCCACATCTCACATTTGTAGATTCTGCATGTTCACCCCGTGTCTGTGTGGTTTTTCCTTCCATCTCTTCAAAAATGTGCTGGTTAGGTTAATACAACTCTGAATTGACCTCTTGTTGATTTGTTCATGAGTAGACCACACAATAGACCGGTATCCTATGCAGGACCAAGTCCAGTTGGCAGTCTCTGAAGTCATAACTCACAGCTGGCTTAAGCTTGTTTGAAAATGCTATATGAAGAAGTATTTCATTTCTGTCAATACTTTGCAATAGAATGCTGTCCACATCAAAACACAAGTACAACACTAATAAAAATCTGTAATCAAAAAATGCTTAGGAAGCAGCCCAAAGGGAGAAGGTACAAGTGGCTGATTAATGGTAGTATGAGATGTGAGAGGAAACTCGAGTACCTCCACTCAGACACTGAGGAACAATCCAAAACCCACACAGAGAGTGACTGGTCTGGAACATCCCAATATGGAGTCATCAATTCCAAAACTAAATGCACAGAAGCTTGTGAGTTCCATGTTTATGCCAAATTTCCTTTTTTTTTTTTTTGTAATGAAGTAGTCATATTAACTAGAAACATTCTTAAGCACTGCTGCCTCACAAAGTCTGGGTGTCTATAGGTTTTCCTCTGACATGGTCTCCAGACCACAATGATGAATGTGTTATGCTCCTTGTGTCCCCTGAGCACAATCAATGTAAACTAGAAAGGTCATCATGTCCACCTTAAGCAATTAATGAGAAATGTCAATTTCGTTTGTAGTGGTCTGTCGTTGGAGATACATTCCCAGTTGGCTGCAAATTCCAAAACTCCATTGTGTTCAGAGATTCAAGCTTCAGCGAAAATGTTGATGACAAAGACCCACGCTACAAGTAAGAGATTTTCTTTTACATCAATGAACTGAAATGAACTTTCTGCTTTGGTGCACTAGGTTAGACCATTTAATAAACTAATTTAGCTTATCAATCCTACCAAACACTTACTTTATGTAGCATCTTTAATAGGAAACAGCATTAGTTATTATTTTGCATAGCATTTAACGTGATGGTATGAGCTGAACCAAATAATTCCCACAATGTGCTGACATTTACAACTGAAAATGACATAAAAATCAACTAAATGCATCAAAATAAATTCAACTAAAACAAATGTTACATTAAAATGAAAACTAATTGATTATATAATTCTATTTTGCAGAACAGAAAAAATTCTATTTCAAAAATGGTATTATTTATTGCAATGAACTTGTGTTATCCAGATAGAACAGCCTGGAGATGTCCAGGTTTCCGGTCACTCTTAGATTTACCAGATTTGTTATGAAATTGCATTTAAAAAGCATTTCTAATAATTTACCAGTTGCCACAGTTACCTCACAGCTCTGGCTTAACACAACATCTGTGGTGAGTTTTTTTTCTGGGTGCTCCAGTTTCTTTTCACATAGTCTGAACTCAGATGATGTCTCTAATTTAAAGGAATACCCCACCATAGATCATTTTTTGGTGTTACTTACACCATGTAGTTTGTAGTGGTGGCTGAGAAAAAAATTTAATCTCATGTTTTTATGACAAAACAAAATTTCTCACAGAATGGGATGCTATGGTCCGACACTGGACAACAGCAAACGATATAGAAAAAAATTCTCACATAACATGTTGCTGAAACCACATACAGTGCATCTGGAAAGTATTCACAGCGCATCACTTTTTCCACATTTTGTTATGTTACAGCCTTATTCCAAAATGGATTAAATTCATTTTTTCCTCAGAATTCTACACACAACACCCCATAAAGACAATGTGAAAAAAAGTTTACTTGAGGTTTTTGCAAATTTATTAAAAATAAAAAAATTGAGAAAGCACATGTACATCAGTATTCACAGCCTTTGCCATGAAGCTCAAAATTGAGCTCTTATTCATCCTGTTTCCCCTGATCATCCTTGAGATGTTTCTGCAGCTTAATTGGAGTCCACCTGTGGTAAATTCAGTTGATTGAACATGATTTGGAAAGGCACACACCTGTCTATATAAGGTCCCACAGTTGACAGTTCATGTCAGAGCACAAACCAAGCATGAAGTGAAAGGAATTGTCTATAGACCTCTGAGACAGGATTGTCTCGAGGCACAAATTTGGGGAAGGTTACAAAAACATTTCTGCTACTTTGAAGGTCCCAATGAGCACAGTGACCTCCATCATCCGTAAGTGGAAGAAGTTTGAAACCACCAAGACTCTTCCTAGAGCTGGCCGCCCATCTAAACTGAGCAATCAGGGGAGAAGGGCCTTAGTCAGGGAGGTGACCAAGAACCCGTTGGTCACTCTGTCAGAGCTCAAGAGGTCCTCTGTGGAGAGAGGAGAACCTTCCACAAGGACAACCATCCTTGAAGCAATCCACCAATCAGGCCTATATGGTAGAGTGGCCAGACGGAAGCCACTCCTTAGTAAAAGGCACATGGCAGCCCATTTGGAGTTTGCCAAAAGGCACCTGAAGGACTCTCAGACCATGAGAAACAAAATTCTCTGGTCTGATGAGACAAAGATTGGATTCTTTGGTGTGAATGCCAGGCGTCACGTTTGGAGGAAACCAGGCACCGCTCATCACCAGGCCAATACCATCCCTACAGTGAAGCATGGTGGTGGCAGCATCATGCTGTGGGGATGTTTTTCAGTAGCAGGAACTGGGAGACTAGTCAGGATGAAGGGAAAGATGGCCACAGCAACGTACGGAGACATCCTGGATGAAAACCTGCTCCAGAGCGCTCTTGACCTCAGACTGGGGTGATGGTTCATCTTTCAGCAGGACAACGACCCTAAGCACACAGCCAAGATATCAAAGGAGTGGCTTCAGGACAACTCTGTGAATGTCCTTGAGTGGCCCAGCCAGAGCTCAGACTTGAATCCGATTGAACATCTCTGGAGAGATCTTAAAATGGCTGTGCACCAACGCTTTCCATCCAGCCTGATGAACCTTGAGAGGTGCTGCAAAGAGGTATGGGCAAAACTGGCCAAGGATAGGTGTGCCAAGCTTGTGGCATCATATTCAAAAAGACTTGAGGCTGTAATTGCTGCCAAAGGTGCATCGACAAAGTATTGAGCAAAGGCTGTGAATACTTATGTACATGTGATTTCTCAGTTTTTTTATTTTTAATAAATTTGCAAAAACCTCAAGTAAACTTTTTTCACATTGTCATTATGGGGTGTTGTGTGTAGAATTCTGAGGAAAAAATGAATTTAATCCATTTTGGAATAAGGCTGTAACATAACAAAATGTGGAAAAAGTGATGCGCTGTGAATAATTTCCGGATGCACTGTATCTGATATCCATTTAAATGTTTGAAAATGCATTTTTTGCTAAAATATTAACAGTTACTGCCTAAAAACCATGCTTTGAATGTCTACAGAAAAGATTTCCAACTGACATTCCTTGTTAGCGACGTAACAATTCAACCTTTAGTGAATTTGTCTCCTCAACTGAGGGATAAGAAGACATTGAACCTTAAACGCTTGGCCACAAGTAACTTTTCTGACACATCCTACTTAAAATCCATAAAGCCAGAAATACTGAGAACCTGCTCCCATGCTCCGGCGTCATACTGATAACTAAGATTAAGGTTGTCTTGCTCTTTTGTTTAAAGGAGAATTTCTGGACATCCTTAGTTCATCATTGTACACCTGTATTACGGTAATAAGTGTTCTACTACAACTGAATTTTCCTCTTGCCATCATTTCCCACAGTGGACTGCACTCATCTGGATTTTTAAGACAGAAGTCGCCCCACAGACTCTCCCAACGAGTGGAGGGGGTGAGGGATGAAAGACAACAAGCCATATATACAATTAATCTTTTTCAAATTTTTGATTTCTCTGTTGTAATCCTGGCATTAAAACATATCTTGTACCCACATTGACACTGCTCACACGTGCAACAACTTCACAGAACTTAGAAACACAATAATAAAGCCATTCAGATCATAGAGACAAAGTTACAAGGGGACTGCAGACAGTTGTACATGTCAAACTAAACATGACTACATAAAGGAAAAGGATGCAAACCACTACCCACAAAGTCAAAATTTTTGCATTAAAACTAGATGGCAATGTCACAGACAGAATCACAGGCAACTGTGCTAAACTGTATGAAAAAGGCATTTAAAAAGTTGGAGATTCTGATCTCCTCACTCTCCATTTGAGGACTGCTTCAGAAGAGAGGGGTTTGTGGTGATAAAAGACACCATCTCTGAAGATAGTGAAGCAAAAGATCTTGGGAGAGTCTAGAGCTCCCTGGGAATTATGCTAATTAACCAAGGTTATAGAATGTCAGAGTTGTTTATACATAAATATGAATGAAAAAAATGTGAATAATGAACACTATAAAATAGTAATCACTATTAATGAAAACAAATCTTAGGAGTGCTGGCATCCTTCTGAAATATACAGTATACATACATATGACACTGGAAGCATCTGTCTTTCGTTTGAACATTGATGTTGACGTTCAAACACATAACTGCATTCTAGCACTTCTTCATTGTGTTTATTTACAATATTCCTATAAAATTTGGGAGAAAATAACATAATTTAGGATGCATATTTTGTTAATTGATGATCAGAAGTACAACAGATCAAACTGATAAACTTAATGAGTCAGTTTTGGTAAGTAGCCACTATTTATTGATGTGTATTAACTTTAGGTTTGTATACAGATGCTAATGAAGAGTGTCGCTGTATTCTGTACTTAGTAGGTATATTCTGTTCAGCGATAAAAGGTCCTCATTTTTAATTATACAGTAGTAAAATAAGTAGCAATGCATTTTCCATCACCAAATTTATTACATCATGACAAAGAGACATTCATTTGCACAGTAAACTTTAAATTCCAGTTCTAAACACATTTAAGAGTCAAATGCATACTACTTGCAATCATCACACTTTAAACAGGAAAAACCATTACGGCACTCATTAAGCTACTACTGCCACAGTACACATGACATTGTCATGGTTTCTGTCAGCAGTAAGCACTGTCAAATGTAGTAATGTATTGCTCTTGCTTGGAACTCTTAAAAATAGGGAATGGCCAGTAAGCCTTTATGGTATCATGCCATCCAATCCATCTCAACAGAACAGCAGAATTCATTGATTATAGATTATCACTTATTTTGTGCCTGCTATGAAGGCCTCTTTATGAAAGCTAAATAGATATTAATGAATTTACAAATAATTAAAAAACGAAAATGTAGGCTGCTTACTTTACTTTTCATTAACTGATCTTTCTATCTTCTTAGCACTCTGCATGGTGTGTACAAACCAAACTGTGGATTACAAAATGTACTGATGTCCTGGGGTCATGATGGTGAGGATAACGTACAGACTGTGCAATTTTGCAAAGTCATACATAATGGATTTCCTAAGTGTAACTTCTCAATTATTTTTGTGCAAAATGCTTTTATTTAAAACAAAGGCAGAGTTCAGAATTAAGTGCAGTGCAATATGATTTCTTCAATAAATAATCTATAGAAATAGTGTCAAAGTGGAGGTTAAAAAGTCCAATAAGTAAATAAATCAATGAAGTAGTTAAAATCCCAAGGTTAAAACACAGTCAGGATTTTCTTTTAAAACCACCATGAGCCTTAAGCGCTTTCTTCTAAAACTGACAGGCCCTGTCATCCTTCTCTTCAGCTTGGGCCCCTGCCACTTCAGGCAGTATCTGCTGGGGCACCCCAAACCCAGCTCATGTCCTTAACACCTATGGGAACCCCAAGAGCTCTGCTCCTGTCTCCTGCTGCCATTCCTCTCTGCCAGCACTTGGATTGGTTGGTCACTCCTGCTCCCAGGAAGCTCAGCAGGAGCAACACTGCCCCCTCAAGTGCTGATCGCACACTCATTTTGGGGTCACTTCTTGACCGTCTGCCTTCTCCCCCATAACAGCACTAGCTCCGCAACAATCCCAGCTTCTTTTCTGTCTTTCTTTCAACCTCCTGACTTTACTTGATCTCATCAGACTCCCCTTTATACCTATTTACCATCTGTGGAGTGCTGATGCAGGTAGGACATCTGGGGACTTAGTTAAAAAAATAAAATAAATAAATATTGGCCAGACCTTTGTTTTTAGCTCATGAAATTTAAACTCTGCAACAGACAGAACCTCTGCAGAACCTTTCTAAATTAAGATTATTCAATTGTATCAATCCACTTTTCAACCCGTTTATTTCAATTGTTGGAATGCTCCCAGAGGAATTATCACTTATTTCAAGGAAATGCAAGGAGTTCAAATACATATCTTGTAGAGCTGTCAGCATTTGGGCTACACTGAGGTCTTGTTTATTCTGGAACTAGGTGGAGAGTAAAGCAGATACCGGCAAAAACTGTAATAGATAACAGCAGTGGCAGAGAAACTGGTTATAAAAAGGGGCATCACCAGTGGCCTTCTAAGTGAACAAAATGTTGTTTTAGTTAGATGGGGTAATTGTGTTGTGTGCTGGAAGAGCCATAAGTGAGGTTATAGACCCACAATTGAAACTAGGCTAGTTCCAACGGTTCAGTTCCTTTCTGGTGACTGCACAGATAAAAGTGAAACTGAGTTATAATAATGTTTTAAACACTTGAGGACATGAAGTTAAAACGACATTGCGTATGTGAAGGTAACGCAATAAGAATGCTTAAGAATGAGGTAGTAACAGGTCCAAAAAGAGCTCCGGTGCTAGTAGGAAAAGGCTGCAGATTTGTCTTTTATACTTGGAGTAGTGCATGGGATGCTCACATCTACACATATTTTGAATAATCCAATAGTTCTTTAAAATAAGTGGAATACAACTTATTTTTTATTTGGCAATAACTCAATTGCTGTAATATTAACCTGAGTATTGTAAACACCTTGAGGCTGAGTAAAATATATATCCTTAAGTAGTAAGTTGTAAATGTATATAGCTATTTGTCACAAAGTAGTAATCACCTGTTGTGTCATTTCCTATCTGACAGAATACATGTACCAAGTAATGACCTTCAATAAATGCCCTTTGCCTGAAGAGGTAAGAATGTATATTGTTTGTCAAAAAAAACCAAAAAAAAACACAAAAACAAATACAAAACACTTTGCTTCTATTTTACTATGCCAAGCTGGATAACCTTTGCACAATAAAGCTTTAAAATAAATATGTTTGAACTAAATAAATGCATTTACTTACTTTCCGGGGCTTCATTCTGAACAAGTTATCATAATGAGCTTCTTTTGGACAGCCATAAAAATCTGTGATAAGGAAATTCAGTTAATCAACAAAATACTTTACTACTTTAGGCAAGCTTGACATATTGCAAGAGCTGCCAACTGCTTCCAGTTGCCATCAGGGTGCAGAGCATTATCAGTGCCAGTGGCTTATCTGACACAAGACAATACTGCAGCAGACTCTGGGAACCACATTTTCTTTGTCAATGTGGAGTTTAAATTTTAATACTATCCATTTAAGTTTTTTAATCTGCTTTGTCAATAAAAGGATAACAGAGAAGCAGAGCTCATCCTTGCATGAGCAAGACAGTAACAGGTCATTAGCTGCCAAATTACCAACCTCATCCCAAACCATATACAATCTCTAATACTTCTTTAAAGTACATCAATTTTGAGTTGACAATGACCTAATACACAGGTCTTTGAAAACTGAGAAGAAAGATTTCTCTTAAAAAAAACAAAAAACAAAAAAAAACAAATGGGCTGGAATGGCTGGGAATTAAATAGTTGTTCCCACAGCTACAGTATGTTAGCCATCTCCATTGTATTTTCCTCCTAAAATGGCATGGCTGACTGAATTAAACACAAACTGTATTTCATGGATATATAGTGTAATTCAATGCAATTCGAGATCTTTGTGTAGCACAATTAATTAATGTTTGTTTTGGGGGAATTCTGCAAGGTTCTACAGAAATAGACTGAGTGCATGCCAGTTGTTACCCTTTTTATTAGGACTAAATTGCTTCAGGGTGGCGCGGTGGTGCAGTGGTAGCGCTGCTGCCTCGCAGTAAGGAGACCTGGGTTCACTCCACGTCTGCGTGGGTTTCCTCCCACAGTCCAAAGACATGCAGGTTAGGTGCATTGCCGATCCTAAATTGTCCCTGGTGTGTGTGTGTGCCCTGTGGTGGGTTAGCGCCCTGCCCGGGGTTTGTTCCTGCCTTGCGCCCTGTGTTGGCTGGGATTGGCTCCAGCAGACCCCCGTGACCCTGTAGTTAGGATATAGCGGGTTGGAAAATGACTGACTAAATTGCTTCATGTATGATAGGGTGCATGTCTTGTGACGTACTAACATTCTGTTTTAAATAAGGCCATGCCACAGTTTGCAACAGTGGTTGGTAGAAAAAAAAAAAAACCCCAAAACAAACGGGCACATTATGTTCATACAATGTTGATTAACATTTTATCAGAAATTATTCAGAACCTTATTTTTATCTTCACACTGTATGACACTCACAAGCAGCTTATCTGTGGTCAAATATAGTTGGGAAAGGGATGTCAAAATTGTTTAACAATATGTTAATAGCATTATATTCCAAGAACCAACTTATTTGATCTGATAAATGCTTTCGAGATGATGTGGAGGGAGCACACACATTTAAAGCAGATAACAAATCTGGGTGTCAGTGCAATTTACAGTAAAAAGCCTGTAACGTCTTTAGTTTTAACATGATTTGTTTCCTTTACTTTTGATAATCATTTTGGATTACTTAAAATTGACTGAAGATTCCTAGCAGAGTTATTATAGCAGAGTTCCCATAGCAGCAGAAAAAGGCAAAGATGTTCTGCATGTAACCAGAGAAAACCATAAAACTACACAACCCGAACGATCTCAAACCACATCTGGAGTACTAAGACAGTATGAACACCTCAAAATATTTTGAATAGCCATATGCAGTCCCTACTTCAACATTAAAAAATGAATCAATCTACAGGAGCTACATATATTTCATTTTCCATCAATGCAGTGTTGTAAGAGGTAACAGAGGAACTTGAGCGGAATGTTAAATGCTATGCTTAAGCACAGAAGCACACTGCTTACTGCTGTATATACAGTATATTATTTTAGCTATCTGCACACTATTTCAACCAAACACAATCTATACAATTATTAAAATTATTTATTTCATTACAATGCTTCCACCAGATGTAAAATTTATATATACGCCCTACGTATTTTCTTTTTTGCTCAAGCTTTGAAAATGATTTATGAACTTTAGTGATCACCTGTTCATACAATATGAATTTAAATGCTGCAAAATTGGTTTATTCTTCAGGAAAGAATGTCTCTGCAAGTGTCAAACTTTCCCAATAATAATAAAAAAAAAATATCTGCATTTCAATACCACAATCAAGACCATTTTAATTCATTCTTCAGGGCAGTTGGATGTTGTAGGTGTTACCACTTGACATTACCTTATGCACTGAGGAAGAGACAATTATGCTAATTGTTTTTAGGAGGGGTTTATATAAATAGAAAATACAGGAGAAATATTTGCAATAGTCAACATTAAGAAAACAGAAACAAATAGTTAAAATGAATTCCACTTTTTGAAACACAAAGGGGAAAAAAGGTTGATATTGTCTCAAAATCTCACATAAAGTAAGATGTACTTCAGTGCTTCAAGAAAAGTGACAGACAAATCGAGGATATTGCTCAACAAGTGTGAGCAAATGTTTAAGCTCTACATTTTAAATCAGAAACAATACTAACATTAACTACGCCATAATGTATAGCCAAAAAATAATAATATTTTAAGCAGATTTTTATACAGAAAAAGTACAACTCAAATTTGAAAATAAAAAAAAGTTGGGACACTGTGTAAAATGTAAAAAACAGAATTCAATGATTTGTGAATTTCATAAACCCATATTTTATTCACAACAGAACATAGAGAACATATCAAATATTTAAACTGAGAAAATGTACCATTTTAAGAAAAGAATAAGGTCATTTTGAATTTGATGGCAACAACATGCTGGGACAGGGCCATATTTACCACTGTGTAGCATCCCCTATTTTAACAATAGTTTGTAAACATCTGGAAACTGAGGAGACCAGTTGCTAGACTTTTGGGAGAGGAATGTTGTCCCATTCTTGTCTGCTCAACAGTCCTGGGTCATCTTTGTCGTATTTTTTGTTTCATGTTTTCAGTTGGTAAACGGTCTGGACTGCAAGCAAGTCAGTTCAGCACTCAGACTCTTCTACTATGAAGCCATATTGTTGTAATAGATGCAGTTTAGCATTGTCTTGCTGAAATATGCAAGGCCTTCTCTGAAAAAGATGTCATCTGGATGGGCGAATATGTTTATCTAAAACCTATATATACCTTTCAGCATTGATGATGCCTTTCCATATGTGTAAGCAGCCAAATCCATTGGCACTAATGCACCACCATACCATAAGAGATGCAGGCCTTTGAACTGGGTGGTGATTACATCGGATGACCCCTCTCCTCGTCAGGAGGACGCGACATCCAAGTTGTCCAAATAGAATTTCTAATTTCAATTTGTCTGAGCACAGAACAATTTTCTACTTTGTCCCCTTCCATTTTAAATGAGCTTTGGCCCAGATATGATGGTGGAGTTTCTGAATTATGCTCACATATGGCTTCTTCTTTGCATAATAGAGATGCATTTGTGGATGGCAAGGTAAACTGTGTTCACAGACGATTTCTGGAAGTGTTCCTGAGCCCGTGCTGCGATTTCTATGACAGAATCAGGCCAGTTCTTAATGCAGTGCTGCCTGAGGGCACAAAGATCGGAGGCATCCAATATTGATTTTCGGCCTTGTCCCTTACGAACAGAGATTTCTCCAGATTCTTTTGATATTATGTACTGTAGATGATGACATAGTCAAAAGTCTTCACAACTGTACATTGAGCAGCATTAGTCTGAAATTGTTTCACAATTTGTAGGCACAGTTTTTTTGCAGATTGGTGAACCTCTTCACCAATCTGCCACCAATCTTTACTTCTGAGAGACTCTGCCTCTCTAAGATGTTCTTTTTATACCCAATCATGTTCTGACCCGATGCCAATTAGCTGCAAAATGTTCCTCCAGCTGTTATTTTTTAGTACCACCTATTTTTCTATTCTTTTGTTGACCCCGTCTCAACTTTTTTGGGGCATGTTGCTCCCATCAAATTCAAAATAAGCTTTTTTGTTTCATGAAATAGGAAAATGTCTCACTTTCGACATTTGATATGTTTTATATGTTCTATTGTGAATAAAATATGGGTTTATAAGATTTGCAAATCATTGTATTCTGGTTTTAATTACATTTTACACAGCATCCTAACTTTTTTGGAATTGTGGTTGAAAATTTTTAAAATATAATGCATACAAAAGTGGAACACTTTCTTAGATGTGTACTGGTAATGTTAGCTCATGTTTAGACATGTACACGAAGGAAATCTCAGTTTTGACAGAAAATCTTTGGAAATTTACAGAATCTCAAACCAAACTTCAAAGAGTAGAGACAAGCAAAGAACAATTCTTTATACAAAACTGTTGCAATTTTACATGAGAAATTACAAAAAAAAAATGCTTGCCACAAATATGACTGTAGTAATTTATTTCAGGGTCTGTATATGATTCGCTTCCACTCCTTTTACCCCTGGCATACCCATGGAGATTACATGCATCTTTGCAATGAAAAGGATCAGAAGATGCTACCTTGGGTGAAGGAGTTCAAGTGAGTAAAATAAATATTTTGATCTCCTATTAACTTGTGCTTAAATTCACATTAGTGAGAAACCCTAGCTTACCAAATCAACTACCAGGAAAAAACCCTCGACATGGGCTTGTGCCAGACATTTTGATTAAATTAGTCCAAGAATTCATCACACAAATGGACCGAGTCATAGAATCTTGAGGAGTAAAAATAACATCTCTTAAATATAATCAGCATATCAGATACTCATATTTTACAGCTTTTCATGCTGTACACTCATACATAACACGAACAATAATACTGGGTGTGAACATTAAAGTACAAAAGAACACTCTAGAACCAATATTTAATAACAGGACTATGGCTTGTCCACTTACCTAAAAAAAGACACAGCTCTAGAAGGTCCTCTCCATCTCTGACAAAATTCAGGTGCTAAAACACCTTGGAAGAAAAACAGCCTGAGTGATGATATTCATTTACTTCACTGTTTCTCAACCTTTAAGTATTTGCGACCCGAGTTTTCATAACAGTTTTAATTGCGCTCCCCCTAACATTTTTTTGAAATGTAGATGCATATTTTATTATACCTACTTAACTTTTATCAACATTTATCTAACTCTATATTTATTGTTCTAGTATCAGAATGTAGTTTAAGTTAATTTTTTTTGGTTTCAACATATGTTTTCATATTTTTGATTCGTTTTCTTTTTTTCACATCTTTGCATCCCCCTAGGGGGGCCCGCCCCACAGGTTGAGAACCACTGATTTACTTTGATGAAGCGAGTTGAATATTGAGTAAAATGATGCATCACTGATTTGGGAGATGTTTGAGAAAAACATACTGAAGAAGTAACACAAAAGAAACAACTCCAGAAAAACAGCCGATAGAGTGGTCAGGCTAGTTGTAGGCATGTAATGAAAGCAAAGGCCCAAACAATCCGGACAGTGACAATAGGATGTCTGCTTAAAAAAAAAAAAAAAACCTGCAGTCATGTAAATTGTGTGGTGACTTAGAAACAAAAACTAGCACCAAGTTGCCTTTATTAGAGAAAGGCAAACGTGTAGTTAACACGTGAATAACGAGTAATCATTTTTCTAATTGTATACATTGATTTAAAAAAAACTGTCAAAATGTAAATATTTGATCAATAAATGTGAGAGGCACAATTGTTTTTTGTGTTAGAATATGTAACACCTGGTAAGTTTCACCCTCAAAGTTTATCTAATGTTGCAATACTTCTTGAAAAGTTTAGTACTACAGGTGTGTTCTCTTTACATGGATAACACCACTCAGTAAGATGGCACCAGGAAAAATGTGATTAATTTTTTTTTTCCTTTCATCATAATGTCTTCTCAGCCAATTTGACCTTTATACAAAGAGTACTGATCTACCAGATGTCAAGAGCCTCAAGCCATACTATCAGTCTCTCATTAATAAGTATTGCCCTGGAAAACTGCACTGGTGAGAAGAAATTCTGTCTCTAAGGTGGAAAGAGTCAACACTCTACTGAAGATGGCAATGCATAGTGATAAAGACAACTGTTCAAGTAAACATCCTATATTCATGGTGGAATATAAATCTTC
>JANRMT010062792.1:20316141-20334776 GCA_026402145.1 Polypterus bichir lapradei
TGGCCGGCTTGTCATCACGGCCAATACCCCCAGGCCGCCAAATGGAGCTCTCCCTGCAGCATGCCATCAGGGAATCATGGACTATGGAGTTTTCCCTTACAAACCTGCTGGATACCCCAGGGGCCAACAGAGGACGCTGCAGGGAGGCATAGAGAGTCATTTGTGCCCTATAACCCAGAAGTGCATCACAGGCAGAGCGACAACAGAAGCGACGCGCTTCCGGGATGAAGAAAGGGACTTTTTATCTGACCCGGAAGTGATAAGGATCACCTGAACTGGGGATTGGAACACTTCCGGGTCAGGGACTTTAAAAGGACTGTGATAGCTCCCAGACGGCGAGCTGAGCTGGGTGGAAGGGTGGTAACGCGTCTGGGAGTGGAGGATTGATTATTGTATTTGTGATTTGTAATTTAATGAGTGTAGTGGAGGAGAGGGTGCTTTGTGCACTGTGGAAGATTAATAAAGTCAACCTGTGGACTTTTATCTGGTGTCTGGAGTCTTGGACTGGGGTTCAAGGGAGCGATAGCGCCCCCTATCTGTCACAATATACACTATTAAACAGTGATGCTATGATCAATAGGTCGCTGATCTCAATCAGCAGATTTTTTTTCTCCAGTGACATTACCTTTTTTCTGTATTTGCTTTTCCAAGTTTTATAGTAATATATACTCCTTTATTCAAGGTATTAGAGTACTGAGGATGTGTGTACATTAGTTTAGCAGCCAGAATTTTCTGTAGAAACACAGCAGCCAGTTAGATGTTAGAAGAGAGGGAGAAGACCAGAACATTCACATTAAAGAAAGTAGAGAATAAACTGAAAAAATATAATCTGACGATTCGTCCTCATTCGTAAATTGTTCAACTGAACTTGAAGTTGAAGAAAAGAGATGCATCTTGGGCGGAAATTAAAACAGTAGCTCCTTTAATCAATTCTATGGGCTGACAGTCACAGAGAAGAAGCATCCGATTGCCATATTTGCTTATAAACCACATTATGCACCTAACTTTATTAGAATTGAGGATTGCAATTAGGGTATTTTATTTTCTTTTTATACCACGTACTACGTACAAACATTTTGTGTACCTATTTTATTACAGTATGGATTTTAAAGAGGATTTTATTTTTCTGTTTTTAATTTTAACTTCATTGAACAATAAGCCTATAAATTGTTTTTAATAAAAATGATTAAGTAAGAACCTGTATTCTGCAATGCCATGGTTAATATTTTAATAATGAACATAAGGCTTGACAAATCTGGATATGTAAGAGCTTAGAGTACTTTATATAATAAAAAAAAAAAAAAGGTAAAGAAAAAATAAAAATCAGAATTACACAATTCCAGCAACATGAAAATGTGAACAGCCCCAAAAAGCCTGCTTAGAGCATCTCTACCATTTAAGTAAAAATACATCAAAAGTAACACCATAATACTTTCATATTCTCTGCCTCATGTTCTGAAAGAGAATATTGTTGTGTCTTTAGGTTTGTATAATCCTTCTACAATTTTATTATTATACATTTTCTTGATACTTCAAAGGGTAATTGAATAAATTAAAGTTATAATTTGTGATACTGTGTGAATAAAGTACTAAATAATTGTGCATGACAGCTTCTAAAAAGCTTTAATTTATTTGTACAGAATTTTTTCCTCTTACTGTCCATGTTTCCTTATCATAACTGCCTTCCAGTACTACTTCTGGTCGACCACCAACGCCAGTCATTGATCTGAAAAGACCATATGAATTCACCAACTGGTAGCGATCCACAGCTTCATACATTTTCCTTACTGCTGGCCAAAGTCTGCTATTGGCATCATATTCAATGTAGGTAAATGGAACCTAAGATTTGTGAAAAAAGGGAAAGAAAAAGGAATTCACATAAAAACGCTAAATTAATCCAAAAAATACTGTAAAATGACCGTATTTTTAATAATTTGATGTTACATACATTTAACCTTTTCATTTAGGCATTTGGGACAGTCATTAAATAAAACTGTACTCTCTCCAATCTATTTTCAAATTTTGCTTGATAAATGGAATCTGGCAGTAATCTTTGGAATCAGTTTTTATTCCTATAATTAGTGCAAAAACAATTTAAAACATTAATTTAAAATGCTCTATGAAATTAAAAATAAAAATAAGTCTCTCACCAAGCTAACAGTGAACATGCTAGCAGCTGCAACAGCAAAAACAGCCCACTGGACAGTGGCCCACATTTTCCAGAAGAATCCTCTTACACAAGCACAACTGGAGGAAAAAATACTCTGATAAGGAAAGGATTCATAAGGTAAGATACAAAAATAGTCTATATAACCTTCTAGAGTTTTGTTTACTTGAGGATTGGCAGCATTCCCTGGAGAATAAAATCAGCAGACTGACTGGCTTCTGCACAAATGTCAACCTCAATTCAATATATTTCAGCTGTGTTTGTTCATTGGCAAAGTGTATGTGTAAGTTTCAATGACACAAAAATGCCTTAATGAAAATTTGGGAGATATGGGTATATGTGTATAGATATTATGCCACATATATCAAACAATGAAATTAAGGAATGTTCAATGCGTGCTACATGTCATGTACAAGAGTGGAACCTTGGATTACTAATAGCTGTGATAAAGAGAGTAGTGACTACACCAAACATCATTCTGTTTTCATTGCAGAAACAGTATGATCAATCTGGCAACTCATTCAAAATAAAATACTTGTAATGAAATTAGAACAATTGTCATGGGAGGCAGCTGAACATCAGATATACACTCAATCTTTGTTCACCTAATGTTAGCCAATTATCATCAAGATGTGAAGCTCCAAAGTACTATTTACTACAGTGCTTAACAACTTATTTTATGTATGAATGTTTTCTGTATGAAGAAAACCATTTGTATGAAATGTGTTTGTGTCTTAGGTCACAATGGATACTAAAATCATGCTCTAGAGAACTTTCATTTTTCCTCCCACTTAAGAAGGCAAACACTGCACATCTGAACAGTTATTAGGGTGGCTACTTTAAAACAATGACCAAGTGTGTGTTGCCTCAATGAGCAGTTTTCAAGGACTTTAAATGGAGACATCTATTTGACTCATTGTTTAAAATGCCTTTTATTATGTTTCCATTCAGGGTTGTTGCCCCAACTCAAGGTTTTGTTTTTGTTTATTCTTTGTTATTTATATTACACTAGCCAACCTGCGGCGTAGCATACACCGCATAATTATTTATTGATGTGTGAATACTTCCTGAAAGACACAGTTGTCCAAATGGGGAGGGCTTGAGGATACAACTGTCAGTGAATGAAAAGATGGAACTCTGAAGACAGCAACATACAATTGTCCGTGACTGAAAATAGGTTTTGGCAGATACAAGCATATCTTTTTGAAAGTTTGGCCCTGTGCCTTATTAATTGTCATTGCAAACGCTAATCTAACAGGAAATTTTCTGTGTGTAAAAGTAAAAGGCAAATTTGAATCTGATGGGGTCAGTGAAATCCGGGGAATAAGGCCAGTTTGTGAGGTAGCAGATGTGATAGTCTTACACTCCAGTACATTGCGGTGAATGCTGGTAACAGAAAGTCTAGTGCCATTACAGAGACGGATCTCCTCAACCATGTGCAAATCCATTCAACACAAACATTTGTCTGCAGCCATGCTGATGTGATGTCACCTTCCCACTATCCTTTTACTGAAAAACATTTACAAACGCATTTCACACTGGAATTTCAATGCAACATTTGCTCAAAAACCTTCACGCTCCAGAAGTATCTCAAAACACATTTAAACACACACTGCACTGAACAAACGTATTCCACACAGGTCTCTCAATGCACTATTTGTTCGAAAACGTTCTGACTGCAGAGATATCTAAACGCACATTTAAAATCACACTCCACTGAACGAATTATGCAATGTGAACATTGCCAGCAATGCTTCAAAACAACTCGTGCTCTCAAGAAGCACTTACAAACTCATTCCAATTCCTTTCAGTGTCAACTCGCAAACCCCATACACAGTCATCACATTCAGTTTTACGCTGCTTTTCGAGAAGATACCGCCATTCCCGTCCAAGAACATAACATTGGCCTACCTACCGCAGTATGTACTACTTGCAATGCTCTTCACTGGCCATCAGAGGAGTTGGCGGGCCTGGCCCTGTCGTGTGTATCCCATAGTCTTACAGTTGGCGGGCGGGGCTCTCTGTCTTGCGTGCGTCTTGCGTGCCCTTAGTGAATGGCGGGCAGTGCTCTGTCGTGCATTCCCCATGACGTGGGAGGAGGGTTAGAGTGGGTGGTCGGGGCTCTGTCGTGCATAGCCCATGGTCGGGCGACTTGGTCGATTATATATATATATAGAAAAGCACTCGGAACCGAAAAGAACAATGAAAAGTTAACGTGGCTCAGAGGTGCATGTGGACTGTAGCACAGACGAAGGTGACTGAGGCGGTGTTTGGTGAGTTGTTGGGTGCGGGTACATGAGCAGGCAGTGCACATGCCTCGACGCGGGAGGAGGGCTACAGTTGGTGGGCGGCGCTCTGTCGTGCGTATCCCATGATGCAGGAGGAGGGTTAGAGTTGGCGGGCGGGGCTCTGTCGCGCGTATCCCATAGTATCTCATGGTCTTACAGTTGACGGGCGGGGCTCTGTGAGTTGGCAGGCGTGCCTCTCTGTCTTGCGTGCGTCTTGCGTGCCATTAGTGAATTATATATATATATATATTGACAGTGCTTTTTTCTTCTTTTAGTTACCCAGGCTTTTTTCTCTTCATAATGTGTTACATGCTCTGTGCTTTTCAGTTGTATACCAAGTAAAGGCTATACAGCCGAAGGTTGGCATCTTTAATCTTTGTTTCAGCATGAAAATAACCTTTAATATGTTATCCTTTGCAGATGCATGCTGACACAGCCCTATACTAACTCCATTGTTTTTTGCCAATAATCAGCCCTGTCTCCTTTATGTAGAGCCAAAGAAGGTGGGGCCACCTGATCACACAGCTGGGGTACTACATCACGTTCTAAAGGAGAATTCCCAGTTACACTCTATCTTCGCTACGCTGATTCCTACTTTCTATTTATGCTTTGTGTTTGTATTTAGTGGCTTCTGGTCACTGCATTTGTTTAAAAGTACTGTTGATTGAATTCTATATTGAATTTGTTTGCGTGAAGTGTTGCCTTTCAGGCAAAACCTATTATTGCTTTCTTTTCTTGTGTTGCCTTTTGTAAATTCTTTTTCTTAAAATACATTATTTAAATATTAAGAAACTTTGGTCTTCCTAAAAAGGCACGTATTCTTGAACTTTAAGAATGGATCCTTATTTCTGGGCTGGTGCAGAGAAGTAGCCTGCCCTTTAAGTTGGGGTTTGGCTATCTGGGGTGAATCCAATCTACCAGGCCCAGTCCAGAAATAATTGCAGCTCTGGCTTTTTGTGTTGTTTTAAGGGTTGCTCATCCTTTTTGGATTTTATGTCAACATGAATCATGACACACTTCAACCTCTATCACCTGGCAAAAAGAGTATATAGATCCAATGGAGGCTGCAGTGTTGCTCGGATTTTATAATAGTTGTCAACAATTAGAATCACCTAGTATTAACTGTATATTCCAATCCTCATCAACTATTATGGCACTGCTTTCGGCACAATTAGACTTCTTAAACATTTTGAGTAACTGACAGACCTTGGTTATTAAACATTTTCTGTATTATTAGGTATCAGATTTCAATTCTAAAAAGGAGGCAGATTGAATTCTTTAGCTTCACTGTCTCTTTCACACCACAAGTTCCTGTGATACTATTAGGGCAATGTGTATTATTCTCAGGGTGCCCCCTTAAACATTTATGATTGGCAATTTTATTACTGGGGATGGGTCACAAATCATTTTAACTAAATCAATATTGCTGTTCTTTACTTATTGCAGCTTTCAAATTTGGGTACAAGGTGTCCCGATTGCTAACAGTCATGCACCGTAGGAAATCATGAAAGTATCTATACACAAACACATATACCTATATATAAGGCAAAGTTGATTCACTCACTCATTAACAAAAATATTGTTTCCCCTTTAGTTAAAAAGCTGAAATTTGGCAGGATGGCACATCTAGGTCAGTAGGTATCCGCTAAGAAAGGACATTTCGATTTATCAATATTTAAGCATAATACTCTGCCTACAATAGAAAAATGAAATATCCCAAAATCTCAGAAACGTTTAAATGGATTTGACTGAAATTTAGTGATATATAGATAAAAAAAATTTGCCAACACTTTTTTATATCTATGATTTTTTTTTTTACTTGTCAATATTTATTAATAATATGCTATCTTGCATGCTCTCAGCTGCTCTGAAAGCGTGTTTCATGCAGAAGAAGAGATGTAGCAGAAGTGATTAGCAGGTCATGCAATAGCACTAGTGACTAATAGGGTGGATGGATAATTTAAAATGTCATGATCAGGAAAAAAAGAAACGTGATCAAATTGTAAAATGGAAAGAGAAAGTTTGGCACCCACATGGACACATTTTTTGCCAGTGTAACAGCACAGTTTTCTCTACAGCTGTCAAATTCTATATTATCTATGTTGTATCAGTCACCTTAACACATACAGTATAATTTTACTGTGTGTGACAGAACTGAATTTTCTCATGATAATATGACAATTTTAAGCTCCCAGTATAAAAAAAATGCATGAATCAAATAGAAAATGTGTTCTGATGTCACCTACAAAGCAAATGGTTACAGGGAGTCCTCGGGTTACAACGTGTCGACATACAAAGTTTCGAGTTTACAACGCTCACTCCCATAAAAACTTTAAAAAATTCAGATATCTGTGTTTCGGCTTACGCCATTAGCATCGTACTTACAGACTACGTGAGCAAACTATTTTGGCTATGCGCAGTGGAAGAATACACAGTAATGCAGTGTATGAATGAGGGAGTTGGCAAACTAGTTTCGTTGCGTGAGGAGGAAATGTTCCGTTTGTGTGGCTTTGTTTGGCAACACTGTGGCCCTTCTGGATCCTAAACGAAAGTCAGAGTCTTCAGATGGTAGTGCTTAGAAGAAGAGGAAAGAAATCACGATGGAAGTGAAATTAGACATTGTAAACAGATACTTTTTAGAGAATTTTTTACACACTAATTTTTTGTCATTTTTTCTGTTACTACAGTACAGTGTACAGTACAGTATATTTATGTCCTTTTCCTTTTTCTGTGGCTTAGTTGTGTTTTTGTGTTCCAGAATATGATTTTGCAAAAATGTTAGGATAGGTAAGTGACTTAGGCTAGGGTGTGTTTCGACTTGCACCAAAATTCGGGTTACATCACTGTTGTTGGAACGGAGCTGTGTTGTAACCCGAGGACCCCCTGTATTTAATTTCAAAATTTTTTTTTTTATTTTTGAGATTCCCTTTGCAAGCAGTAATATCACCACATAAATATAAAATTATATTATATGTATTTTTTATATCTCCTAACATGGACTTAGTATTTTTTCATGGAATTCTTACCCTACTGATTTTTTGAAATACAGCTGAAGTCACTAGACATGTGACAGAGGCAGGAGGCAGCATAACCAATATGATGCCCACCAAAATGCCACCTACTCTAAATTGTTATGATGCATATCCAAACTCTTCTTATACTAAATCTACCACTAATAACGAGGCTTCTCAAAACAAACTAAAATTCATGAAACACCTACTTTTTTAACTGATGTATTACTGTATATAAAAAATTAGTTTTAACTAAAAAGGCTTTGTTCTGATTTTCTCCAACCATCCCTAGCACAACCCACATACTGTACAAACAATAAGTCTGGTCAAAGTCTGCAGAAATATCAAGGCACTGCAGAAACCTTACGCTAACCAGGTGTGGGAAGAAGCTGAGATCATATATGAGAGAGATACAGTAATTAGAGCAGATAAAAGCAGAGTGCACGGTTTATATATAATTAAAAAAAAACATGCAAAATATGTGACAGAACCAAAAACTTTTAAAATCTGCCCTGTCTACCCCAGAGAGACAGTATGTTGTGTACCAGTTTGCACACAATCGACTCATCTCTACCTTGTAGGTGTTTAAGTTAAGATTTTGATAAGGGTTATTGACATCCATTCCCAGGTAGGAAAATGATCCACAATGTAACAGATGACTGTGTGGGATTAGTTTTCATCTTGTTACCACACAAAAGTATTTCCACAAGTAGTGTATGGTCTCATTTGAAGAATTCTTTCATCCTTCTATTCTCTTTTCCTGACTGTGCAAGCTGAAAAGCAAGAATATGCTTGGCAAGTTTGATGGAATTTAAATTTAAACAGGGTAACTTATTCAATGTCAGTGGAAATTATTTTTTTTTACGTTTTAAGCTTAGACAATACCTAGTTGAATTAAAGTTACTTAGACATCAATTAGTTTCTTACACTTTACAATCAAATTGTAACAATGTTTTTGTTGCTCTGTTTTGAACATTGTATTGTATATGTTCGTATATTTACTACTGGAATTTTGCAATGCAATATCACAGTGTTTGATGCCTCATTCTGAGAAAAGTTTACATGTACTCCTTTTCTCTCACATCTGAAACACAAACAGCAAAAGGCTATCACTCTATCCTAGTATATTTGCCTTCTTGGCCAGAGGCTGCTGGGATATACTCCAGTCCCTTCCTACCCTGAACTGGATTAAGTGGGTTTAATCAGTTAAATGTACAGTAGTGGTCAAATGTTTAGCAGCAACATAAATGTGTTTTGCAAACTCTGCTGATTCAGGATTTTCAGATTATTTTTTACATGTTTCTATGGTATACTGTATTTTCATTATAAACATTTCCATAAGTTTCAAGGGCTTTTATTGGCAAACACATCATATTTATGTAAAAAGAGTCGATATTTACAGTGTTGACCCTTCTTCATAGCTTCTGTGCCAAATCCTAACCAATGGTAATCCATTCTGTCCTTTTTAGTGCTTGATCACAATTGGTGGGCTTCTGCTTGTCCATCCGCTTTTTGAGAATTAAACACAGGTCCTCAATGGGATAAAGATCTGGGGAGTTCCTTGGCCACTGGTCCAAACATTCAACGACATGATCTCCGAGCCACTTCGTTATCACTTTTTCCTTGTGACATGGTGCTCTGTCATGCTGGAAAATACACAGATCATCACCAAAATGCACCTGGATTATTGGGAGAAGTTGCTCTTGGAGGATGTTTTGATACCATTCTTTATTTATGACAGTGTTCTTGGGCAGAATTGTGAGTGGACCCACTCCCTTGGATGAGAAGCAACCTCACACATGGATTGTCTCTGGATGCTTCACTGTTTAGGCACGACACAGGACTCACCTTTTCCTTCTCTGGACAATCAATTTTGCAGATGTCCCAAACAGTCAGAAGGAAGATTCATCTGAAAAAATAATTTTGCACCAGCCTTCTGCTGTCCAATCCTAGCACCTCCTGCAGAATTTCAGTCTGTCCTTGATGTTTTTCTTGGAAAGAAGTGGCTTCTTTGCTGCCCTTCTTGACACAAAGGCCATTGTCCAAAAATCTTTGCCTCAGTGTACATGCAGATGCACTCACACCCACCTGCTACCAATACAGTGCAAGCTCTGTACTGGAGGCAACACGATTCTGTAGCAGATTACTCAGGAGGAGATGGTCCTGGCGCTTGCTAGGACTTTTAGCTGATCATTTTGTGCCAGGGCCAAAATAAGTAAAACTGGATTAATGTGATAAAGTTAACTGTTTATGTTAATAAAGCTCTTTGCAATGAATAATTATGTATCTGCACAATAATATAAAAACAATGTGAATTTCCACCACAAAGACTGAAGCCACAAATTTTGCAAAGCACAACATTTGTGTCACTGCCAAAACTTTTGGCCACAACTGCAACTTAAATCTGAATGACTGTCAAGGAATCGTTTAACCATTTTAAAGTCTACAGTGGCAGTGAAAATGAGGGGGAAAATCATGAAGCAGGCAAGGCAATACAAGAATATGCTGGGATGGGCGTAACCCTGAATGGATGGCATAATTAAAGATTTTTTTAAAGTTCTGAACACTCTGTGGTCCGAGTTTATAACTAGTTTTAATTTCACAAAGACGTTAATCGTGTGGTGATTGGTTATGTGGAGAAAGAAAAATTAAGGATAGGAACTGGGGGTTTGGTACGGCAGACAGAGACAGCACGCATGCAATAAACAAAGCCCGTTCAGAAGAACATCCATTGAATTCTGTGTTCTTGTCTCCGATCACCAGATCACAAACCCAACATTTACACAATATTTAAGTTAAACCTGTGCGATACCCATTCATACATCCAGTTTTTTGGAGCCTCGTCACATCTGCCATAAAGTTCTCTACACTGAACATACAAATGGGGACCCCTTACTGCGAGGGAGCAGCACTACTGCCACACTACCATACATGTTTAATACCTGCTTTAATGTATTTGATCATGAAAATGATATCATGTATTTATCTTAGCATTCTAAATTTTCAGAGAGCAGGAATATCATGAAGTGAATGTATTCTGTGTGGCGATCACTGCCAGCGCGTCCTCTTAGTGCAGAGGAAGTCAGTTTAAGAATCACGCAGCAATTAATAACTGGGTTGGGGAACAATTAACACAAATCATTTAATGTGCTACATTAATTTATGATGGGGTTTGAGAAAATCTAGTAAACATTGATTTTAGGATGAAGTTTAGTTTACGACATTCTACTTTAATGACAAAATAAACTATGAGATTAAAGTGTAAATGTCGAGAATAAAGTCAACATGTCAACTTTATTCTCGCCAGGTTTTTTTTCTTCACCGTTTCCGTATTTTTTTTTTCTTCACTGTGGCCCTAATACGCTTCTGTAGGTCTATACCACAAATAGCATTATAAATGCAAGTTGCTGTTTGATTATTTATGTATATAGCTTAGCTTGAAGCAAGGTCCATATTAATGCAATTTGCCTTAATGATGGTTCAGTTGGTAAAGATGTCATCACCAAGTTGCACTTGTTTTATTTTTATTTGGTGAATACTGTGTAATGCGCCTGGGCTTGAAATCCTGAAGTAATAGTAATATTACTGGAAGTTGCACTATTATTTATTTTATTGTTACTATTTATTAGTTTAAATATTACGCAGTTTAATGATGGTAAAGTTGTTTAAAAAGTCACTTTAACATGTCAGTGGACAGAGATTGTCAGCATTAACAGCAAGTGTAGTTGGTTTACAAAAAATATTTACTATTTATTCCTTTTCTAAGACATGTTCAGTACAATACAACTTTTCACAAGCACCTCTGGATATTTTACTAAATCTAAATTCCTCTTTGGATAGTTTAAAATATGCTGTCAAATTTTAGTTTAAGTTGTTTGCAAAATGTGTTCAATAAAAAGGTTCTACATTTTAAACTGCAACTGTCATGCAATGTGATTCCTTCTCTTCATTAGTGCCACCCCCTTGAAAACTATCACTTTATGGAGCCATGCAAACCTGTATTAATACTTGCACATTAAAGTGTTTTTTGTACAATGTACAATGGTCATGACAGTGGAATAGGTTATTCTTAGCCAGTCTACTGCATGGCAACATGGGCCAAAATCCCTGAGGAATGTTTCACAGCACCTTGCTGAACACATGCCAGAAATAATTACGGAAGTTCTGAAGGCAAAATGGGGTCTAACCTGGAACCAGCTAGGTGTTTCACTTCCATAAAGTTTCTTTAGTATCACTGTAACAGTTAGTAGACACTGTACTGAGTTATGAGCATTTGATGCAATATAGCTAGGCCTCTGGTGGCTGTCAAAAGATCTACAGATTAGACAAAGATGATCTATTGTATACATAATATTCAGCCAAAGGTACTATTTACATAGAGCAATACTTACAAAAGTCTATGTCTGAAATATTATGTAACTAAAAATGTAAATTTAATCCACATAGCTAGTAAGTTTAAATTATAAGTAAATTACAAATGAAAAATCATATTGCTTGCAAATAAATTTCAAGACCATGTTTAAGTTTCCCAAAATGATGACAACAGTCAATCTGCCTTTCTGAATCAACACTAATGTCTATTTGTGCAGAATGGAGAAGAGTAGACATAGAAGAAGAAGAAACGCAGCCAGAATGACACATTTTTATTTTTTTTGTGTCCAATCTAGCTGTTTCAGTTGATGTAGTTTATAGAGTTTCACACTTTGTAGCTGTTACAGCTGCTTACTCCCTTCACCTTTATTCTCTTTATCCTCATCTGAGCTCTGCCCATCAACAGTTTCCTCCCCACAAAATTCATGATCTGAATGACATCAGAAGTATCACTCTGCACTACGTTTCTTTGTGACTTGTAACCTGCTATTAGTGACAGGGGCTCTTTCACTGACTTGCTGGGCTGAAAAGCATCGCAGAATTTCTTTAATCCTTTACCTCTCTAAACTAAGTGATTAAATAAAAAGTAACAAGACAGAAACACAGCTGTAATGAATATATATATATATATATACAGCAGATACAAAATGTGGATGTACAAATACTGACACTTTGCCGCATTCAGGGTCACCAGCAACCCTATATATTGCAAGCAAATAAATAATCATAAAATAATTTTAAACTATTTTGACAAACATTTGGCTGTAAATTGTTGCAGAGGAAATGCACGACATACTATTGGGAAACTGCATCCACAATGTATGATATGAGTTACACAGGACTATAAATTACACTACTAGAGTTTTTTAATGCAATTATAACTTATCAATTGTTTCGTATGTTCTTTACACTTACTAAGTGGTCCACCTCCTCACAGGCTCACTAATTTTATTCTGTTCAGAAAACAATGCAACACAGGACCTACTTGAACATAGCAGTTATAATTTCCCAGGTTAGTGAGAGAACGCCAATCCAAATACTGCAAATTGTTGCCATTTTCAGCCACCTGTTAAATTCGTGATAAGTAAATCCTGCAGAATTAGAAAACACAAAATGATCTCAGTGGAGAAAGTGCAAAGAGTTTAAATGTATACTTATTCTTAAAGGTTTACTGCATCTAATCTAACACATGAACGTATACTTAGAGATAATTAAAAGTAATCAAAGTAAAAGAAAAATTTCCCAGTCATACATGTTTAGATTTATTATTTGCATTGGGTTTGTTTTTTCAAAACCAAACAAAATTGCTAAAGGAAGATTCTGAAACATTTAATATTCTTTAAAATAGTAACAACAGAAAATTCCACATGAGCCTACAGGCAGGGAAACTCAAACACATGACCACAATGCAAACACAATGAGTGCCCTCAACTGCAAGTAAGGTTCTTCACTTAAGCTTGGAACAATAAAATCTGCACAGCACTGAACATGAACCTTACAAGCAATATATTATAAAACTACTTAAGGAGTAGCTAATAAACAGCTATCTTAAGACCTATGTTAAGTATATTACTGTGTAACATGGTTATAGTTAACTGTATTGGTTAACTAACTTTCAGGCTTTAAATTAATTTGAAGACAAAATATACTTGAACCACATCCTCAGTTTCACCCACAGCTGTGCTTTAGAACAGGATAATTTTGACTCTTAAAATTCCGAAAGTGAAATACTCAATGCAAAAGCTTCCATAAATAAAATAAAATCCATTAAACCTCTAAAAAAACTAAGAACAGCCTCTTCTGTGTTATGCTGGTGTGTCTTACATTATTTCTTCTATGTCAATATATAAGAAATTATATTTCTAAAATTCTTGTGCATATTATCGATCTGTGGTTTACCATGATAATAATCTAATGGGTAGGAAACGAAAAAATAAGAAAAATAAAAGGGAGCCTGGAACCAATCCCCTACTTATACTGTGGGAAGACCACATATACCGTATATACTTGCAGATAAGTTCTCCCGCGGGTAAGTCGGGACTTGCTTTTACAATATACTTTCTGGTATTTTATAATGTTGGTCGTGTAAGTCGAATACAGAAAAGTCATGCTATTGTTCCAAGATATTATGATATGTTAACGTCCACCTACGAGAGTAACCACGGAGCAAATTGCCTTTTTTTTCTATGTGGGTGCAGCAATGCGCTGTATTAGCGCGTACTCCTAACCTTTCTCTCTCTATTGTGCCTACGTGACCACAAGGTAATACCCAAACTATTCCAAAGCAATGTTTTCACTGATTTGTGTTTTTGTACCTCACAACCTCATACACCTTTATCGTAAGAGGATCCCTCACTGGAGCATTCAGTGAAGCTGGTTTTAAATTAACACTAGAATTACCAGAGCCTACGAAAAAACTCGTAGGTCCGTCCCACCTTAAATCGCTTCTTAAAACCGTTCTCACCTCTCCGCCAGCGTCTTTTGTTAATCTAAATGTGCTGATAAAAGAAAAGCTGCAAGTAGCCGGCTATTCCATCCCCCCAACGACTTAGAACGTGCACAAACTTCTCCCAGCTCATGCCTTGATTATCTGGGAGTGAAGTGGAGCTTTAGAGTGGAAATAATAGATCATTATTTGGAATACACGCATTTCACGTGTGTTCTGTTTCTACAGTAATCCGTGTAAACACATTTTTAAAACAGAAACGTTTTTCATATTGTAGTAGTAAATGACAAAATGTAAGCATAAACTATTTAATGTATGAAGCCTGAAGTCCAAATATCAAACACATTTACAAAAGGTACAAATATAAAAGAACAAGTATGCTTTTATTCAAAAATATAACTGCAGAAAAAAGCCACCTTAGCATGCCAAATTGACACATACTTACTACATCTGCCACGGTAGCATAATGGTTTCAGCCGCTGACTAGTATTCAGAAGGTCGTGAGTTCGATCCCGCGCGATTCAGTTTTGAGACGTAAACTGCTGTTATTCTTACTATTTTATAATAAAAACATACATTTGATTTCAGTGTGTAACAGGCGGTGTAATTTATGATACTTGTAAAGGTTATTTTTTTTTATTCACTTTTCATTCTCTCTGTCGTGTTCAGGATCCTTCCCTACACCCTCCCCCCAAATTGAGAATGCTGTTTTCACATAAAGACGCGCTATAGCTCTGCAGCGTATTTGTGACTGCATTCTCGTACTAATGCTTGTGCACTGAAGTGCCTGCGTGCACTTTTCGTGGCATTACACGTCTATTTTTTTTAGCATGCCCGTGTCGCTCAAACACAGGAACATATGTTGGTGTACAAGAATAACAAAACAAGTGCACTTTTATTCTAGACTATACGTGAAGAAAAAATAAAGCAAGTTACAGTAGGCGGTTGATACGACACCTTGCGTGGTGCAATGCTAAGAACTGCTGATTTCCGATCCGTGCTATATAAAATCATCACATTCAAATATTAACAATTCCCACACACCCTTCCTACATTCACGACATGTGTACTTGTTGCAGTGTACACATATCTCTGTGCTATGGTTCCTATTACACTGAATGAGCACCTGACATTGTACTTTCTTCCCTATACAAACAACATTCGAGTATAGCGCGTCTCCAAATAAATAAAACAACATTCGAGTATAGCGCGTCTCCAAATAAATCACATTCGAGCTATAGCGCGTCTTTATGTGAAAAAAAGCAGTGTCAGATGGGGGGGTCGTGGACGCGACTGAGAGAATGGAACTGAATTAAAAAAAAAGCTAACCTTTATAATTATCATGCATTTACACTGGCTCTTACAGACTGACTGAAATCAAATGTATGTTTTTATTCTAAAATAGTTCAATACATGCAATATTATTTGAAAAAGAAGAGCGTCAGATCGGGTTTGAATACACGCTGACGCTGTTACAGAAGGAGTCTGCTTATTCAGTGCCGCAGTTTCAACGCACAGTACATGCAATATTATTTGAAAACGAACAGCGTCAGATCGGGCGCATTTTCAAACCCGATCTGACGCTGTTTGTTTTCAAATAATATTGCATTAGTGCGATGATGTTTTTACATATATTGTCTCTTTCATTCATCTTGCGGTTTGCAATCAGTGACCGCGTGTTTTTTCCCCGACCTTGCCAGTTCGCACTTGTTGCTGTATGGTGGTGTTTCTTTTGTACTCCAGGACATGCAGAAGACATAATAGTACAGAGCAGTAAGTTCAGCGCTATATGCAATCAGACAGACAGACAGGCAGAGATGGCACTAGATATATAAATAAACAGGGAAGGCATTGTATAATAGATATATAAAAAACAGCTAAGGGGATAGATATATAGATAGGTAGGAAGGAAAGGCACTATATGATAGGCAGACAGGGAAGCTCCTATATAATAATAAAATTACTGTTATTACTATATAGATAGACAGGGAGTTCAGGCAGGCAGAACGGCGAAGGTTAAAAATAAATAAAGTTTCTCCCTAGCGGAGATTCGAACTCAGATCTCTTGAGGTATAGCAAGTCTGCTGCATTCTAAGTGACGAAATCTTACCAGTACACCACGGAAGCTGATGTAAAAAGTCCTTAACCTTTTATGAAAGTGTATTTGCTCTTTGGCTGTCAGGCTTCACACATTTTATAGTTTATGTCTACATTTTGTGACATTTATTACTAAAATATGAAAAAGTTTCTGTTTTAACATTGTGTTTACACAGATTACTGTAGAAACGGAACACACATGAAATGCGTGTGTTCCAAATAACAATCTATTATTTCCACTCTAAAACTCCACTTCACTCCCAGATAATCGCGGCATGAGCTCGGAGAAGTTCGTGCACGTTCTGAGTCGGTGGGGGGATGGAATAGCCGGCTGCTTGCAGTTTGTTTTTATCGGCACATTTACAGGACAAAGGAGGCTGGCGGAGAGGTGAGAGCGGTTTTAAGAAGCGATTTAAGGTGGGACGGATCTACGAGTTTTTTCGTAGGCTCTGGTAATTCTAGTGTTAAATGTTGAAGTAGTGAAAGAAATTGGTAACTACCCTGCTGCAACAAAATTCGAAGCGTCTGAGAAACTGATGTGAGGTTGAAGGAAGCAAGATGATGTAAAAAAAAAAAAAAAAAAAAAAAAAAAACACATATATACATACACTAGCAAAATACCCACGCTTCGCAGCGGCGAAGTGCTGCATTAAAATTTTTATTAAGAAGAAAATTTAACCTTTTTAAACTGAGGGAAAATATGCCAATAATTATTTGTTAAGGATCTCTTTGTATACCATGTTGTCAGTTCGGCCCTCCGGTTGTAACATGACCAAGCTGTGCGCTGAGCTTACTCTTGAGCATGCAACTTACAGTTGGCCATGTGAACAGTAATCTTGTCTCAAATCTCACAGCTTGGATTGCTGCTGTCATAATCAGTTTGAGGTTCATGGTTTATTTCAATTACGACAGTATTTGCAGGACTTGTGTTGAAGTGACATTCGGCATCTGTCAAGCGTTGTAAGCTTACAACCGGTTTCATCGATAACTTCACATTCAGCTTTTGAGAGTTTAAACATTCATAAACATCAAAGAGTCCACTACTGAAATCGTCACCTGTGAATGTAAGATGTTTAAGAGGCATTGGAGGTTGTCGAAAGGTGTAAAATATTTGGCCATTTCGGTACACTTGAAAGCACCAACCGAACAAATTAGGCGGCAGCCATCAACTCACATGCAGAACCATAGGTGAAGGGCTTAAGCATTTCACTCTTCTAGTGCTCCTGTGTAGTATAATTATCTCCTGTACCGTCATCAGTCCACACCTTGAACCTGTCCCAGTCATTCAATACATAAGACACAATGTTCTTCCGGATATCAAGAGTGAGCCTGATATGGCCGTGCAATATGTAACACAGAGAATGGAAAAGGTAGGTGCCATCTCCGGGCAAGGAAACCACTCGGTAAGTGACAGTTCTTTGATCGATGGTGATTACCTCGATAGACATGGTAATGGGGGTTGGAATGATGAAGGAAATGGGTACCTGAGTAACGTAAAGTAAGTGTAAAATACCTATACAATAACTATAATTGTAATAAACAAACAATAAAACAGCGGAGAAGCCGTGGATTAAACAAAAAGGCTGTAGTTATCAGCAGGGAGACGTGAATCCCGTGGCGAAGCAAGGAAGGGAATTTAGAGACTGGAGAGACAGACGGCCTTATATAGGCAGGCAGCCAACAACGTGGGAGGCGTTGGGATGGGGGACCCAACGCCGCCTCACATGGTGACCAAGCTGTAGGCTATGGATGTATATATGTACATAAGTAGGATTCAGTTAGCGTTGGGAACCCGTGTACCAAATTTCTTGAAGATGGGCCCATAAGTAACAAAGACTGTTGAAAAGTTCAATATGGCGGCCGACAGTGGCATCATACCACCGAAATAAGTACGTACATTGGTTTCGGTTAGTGCAGGGAAGCCGCCTATTAAATTTCAAGAAGATGGGGCCATAAATAAGAAAGTTCAACATGGCGGACGTTGTTGACCGTTATGACCGTTATGCGTAGAATTTCGAAATGAAACCTGCTTAACTTTTGTAAGACAGCTGTAAAGAATGAGCATGCCAAATTTCAGCTTTCTACCTACATGGGAAGTTGGAGAATTAGTGATGAGTCAGTCAGTCAGTCAGTCAGTCAATCAGTGAGGGCTTTGCCTTTTATTATTATAGATATATGATATATATATATATGATATATAGATATATGATATATATATATATATATATATTACATACATACATAAAGGAAAATAA
>JANRMT010062792.1:20350831-20379542 GCA_026402145.1 Polypterus bichir lapradei
ATACACACACATACATACACACACACACACATTCCAATTTCAGGTTCAATAAGACGGCGCAGATGATGATGCAGTTCCAGCCAAACAACTTTTGGTCGGTTAGACAGGTGAAACAAGATAGGAGAGGAGAGAAGGTACCCATGAACCCCGCGATTTTTTGGAAAAAAGTGAACCTGTATTCACAGTAGACAAGACATTTCCAATTATTAATACTTTTGCACTCTTATACGTTTAATGAATCAGTTTGTCCTTATGTCCAGTCCTTCACTGCAAATAACTAGGATGAGATTGCCACCACTATACCACCATAGTTTTACTATTGACTTCTAGAATTCCTTCTTCAACAATCATAACTATTGCAAAATTATAAATTAAATAATAAATTTAATAGAAATTAAAAACAAACATCATAAATATTGTCAATGTATCTGGTCTTGTCCACCATGGGACATGCTATATAAAAAGACAAACTATTTTTGCCAGCTAAAGAAAAAAAAATGTGTCCACATACCTACAGAAGACATTATAGCTTTTTGTTCCCAATTAATTCCAAGTTCAAAGTACAGTATAGTGAAGTATACAAGTACACTATACACTGCAAGTTCAATTACAATTGCAATCCATGACATTAGTGTCCATCCTAGAAGGGGGAAAAAATCACTTATATAAAAAATACAATTAAATTCATAAAGGTATACAATAAATGAAGTAAATAAATGAAACTTTATTTCCAAATAGGCTATAAGATAATGTTAAAAAACAAAGTGTAATTCACTGTAAAACTTTCAACAATAAATCTGCAAAACATTCAAAGATGAAAGGAATTATAATTGTATACAATTCAACTGCATTTAAAATGCTGTAGTAAAAAAATCAAACTGGTAAAATAAAAAAGTTACTTAAAATAAATAGGCAAGAAATTAAGGTCGGTGGTACAAGAGATCAATGGCAACTTTACTCTGTAAGCAGTGCCCAATTTTTGCCATTTTCTGCTATTCTGATTTAACTGCCAAAAAGTTCCTCCCAATTGCAACAGTACTTAGATAAATTAATTTCTGTGAAAATGAAATCAATCAAAAGAATGAATACAATTTTCCCAAATGCACCACTCATGAATACAATATTTAAACTAAGAAAATGTGGGGCAGGCAGAAAAAAAATTGAGGAAAAAAAATTTTGAAAATAAGGATAAAGGACAATGAACAATTTACAGACATATTTGGAGCGTATTTCAGTAATGATATAAAGTAAGCTTGGCAGGGTTACGATTAAAGACTATGATTCCAAGACACAGCTGAAAAGATGCAAATATACGGATGTGTTAAGCAGAGCTTAAGGTGTAATTATTTAATTTTATACATTTGGAAAAATTAACGGAAGGGGAAAAAGGTCAAAGATCTTGTGAATTTTTATTTAAATAAATGTTAAGCATGAAGAGCTTTGGGTAAAGAGTGTTGGAGGCTGCTTGCCGATATACACGGAAGAAACGCTACTGTAAAAATAAGACACGGAGAAAACAATTGTGAAAGAAATGAAATAAAAAGCGACACAGAGGAATTGGGAAGCTCAATGTATTAGCTGATTTTGAAGACATCACTAGCAAATTAAAAACTTCATTTTTTGATATTAAATATTTCTGACTAATGAGGGCAGTTATTTATGTAAATGTAATGTACAATATTGCATAAACATGGCTAGTTCGAGTAACTAGTGTGAGAGAATAATTTAGAGGGAACAGCAGTTAAGTATTTTGGTTTGCAGTGCATATCAAAATATAAACTGCTCAAAAAAAACTAAAGGAACATTTTGAAAACACATCAGAATGGGAAAAAAAAACTGCTGGATATCTATACTGATATGGACTGGGTAATGTGTTAGGAACGAAAGTTTGCCACCCCAAAATCAAACTGAAAAAATGATGCGGCAGGCTAGTCCATTTTGCCGAAATTTCATTGCAGCAACTCAAAAATCGTAGTCAGTAGTTTGTATGGCCCCCAAGTGCTTGTATGCATGCCTGACAACATCAGGGCACGCTACTAATGAGACGATGGATGGTGTCCTGGGGGATCTCCTCCCAGATCTGGACCAGAGAATCACTGAGCTCCTGGACAGTCTGAGGTGCAACCTGGCAGCGTGGGATTGACCGAAACGTAACGTCCCAGAGGTGTTCTATTAGATTTAGGTCAGGTGAGTGTAGGGGCCAGTCAATGGTATCAATTCCTTCATCCTCCAGGAACTGCCTGCATACTCTCGCCACAGGATGCCAGGCTTTGTCGTGCAACAGGAGGAACCCAGGACCCACTGTACCAGCATAGGGTCTGACAATGGGTCCAAGGATTTCATCCCGATACCTAATGGCAGTTAAGGTGCCGTTATCTAGTCTGTGGGGGTCTGTGTGTCCCTCCATGGATATGCCTCCCCAGACTATCTTCACCCACCACCAAACAGGTCATGCTGAATGATGTTACAGGCAGCATAAAGTTCTCCAAGGCTTCTCCAAACCCTTTCACGTCTGTCACATGTGCTCAGGGTGAACCTGCTCTTATATGTGAAAAGCACAGGGCACCAGTAGTGGACCTGCCAATTCTGATGCTCTATGGCAAATGCCAATCGAGCTCCACAGTGCCGGGCAGTGAGCACAAGGCCCAGTAGAGGACACCCTCATGAAGTCTGTTTCTGATTGTTTGGTTAGAGACATTCACTCCAGTGGCCTGCTAGAGGTCGTTTTGTAGGGCTCTGGCAGTGCTCACCCTGTTCCTCCTTGACCAAAGGAGAAGATACCAGTCCTGCTGATGGGTTAAGGACCTTCTGCGGCCCTGTCTATCTCTCCTAGAGTAACTGCCTCCATGCCCTTGAGACTGTGCTGGGAGACACAGCAAACTTTCTAGCAATGGCACGTATTGATGTGCCATCCTGGAGGAGATGAGCCTCTGTAGGCTCCAAGTATCACCTCATGCTACCAGTAGTGACACTGACCATAGCCAAATGCAAAACTAATGAAAAAAACAGTCAGAGAAGATGAGGAGGGAAAAATGTCAGTGGCCTCCAAGTGTTAAACAATTCCTGTTTTGGGGTTTGTCTCACTGTTTCCCCTCTAGTGTACCTGTTGTTAATTTCATTAACACCAAAGCAGATGAAACTGATTAACAACCCCCTCTGCTACTTAACTGACCAGATCGATATCTCAGAAGTTTCACTGACTTGATGCTATACTCTGATTAAAAAAAAGTTTTCCTTTAATTTTTTTGAGCAGTATATATACACATTTGTTTAGAAAATGTCATGAAGATATTTCTGAAATAGTCAAGCAAACAAGCAGAATGTTCCAAGGGATGGTTAAAAAAAAGACTTATTTTAGGCTGGTTGTGCTCTATGTTAAAAGCACCTCATGTCTCTTAATCAAGAAGAATATGATTGTGATATCTCGTGTAGTGGCAAAGTGGCCCCAGCCTACACTCTGGACATCTGATAGTTCATGTACCGTGTCAGGTGGGCTTTGATTCACAATCTTTGAGCATTGACACTCCTTCAAAAATAAGTAACATCAAAAAGGAAAAATATGTTTTGTGCAATCCTACAAAAACTACACACACAAACACACACTCCAACAATGAAGGTAGTCCTTTGTCAGACTTAAAAGCTCCTCCAACGGGGAAAAAAATAAAGAAAAAAAAAGCACAAGAAAAAAAATCAAGTGTGTACATATACAAAAAAGAAAAAGAAACAATTGCACCAATCCCAAAATCAAAACTATCCCAACACCAAATGATATGTAAGCATTAATTCAGCACTCTTATTCAAATTCAGTTGTTAATAAAATGGACCTGTGCCCTTACTTTTTTAATCATTCTCTAAGAGACTGCTGTGATGAATGCGCCCTCTTCAGCATTTGCTGAAGAGATAATAAAGGACGCAATAAATAGAATTCCTACTGCCTGGTTTCTGAACTTGTCCTAGTACAGGATAAGCTTTTTCTTTAATTAATATGTTGATTTCTTCCACACTATGGCATGTTCACAACAATGAAAGAGTGTCTATGTATACCAGAATGCTTGCAATATGAACAAAATTTGATTTCTTATACTGTATTTTACTTGCTTAATAAAAGTTATTAACTTACTCCTTTATCTTTATGTTGCCATTGCTTGGGCAGCAAATAATGAAAAGGAAGAGTTGTTCCATGCATCCTCTTTAATCAGCTAATGGCCTTTTTCAAGTTTGGGCACAAATTGCTGCAGTAAACCCAGATTACTTAACAGTAGTACTGGTTTCATATTATTGAATTGTCAGGGCAAGGTAAACTGTAGCTGATGCAGGAACTGAACTGAGGAACTGAATAATATTAATGCTATTAGATCATAAATTAAGGGTGGAAAAGCTCATAGCCCAGACAGTACAATTTGTAAAACCTTACAACCATACCAAGACTAGGTAGTATACTCATTTCAAAAGCAGTTTCAATGGACAATAGACAGCATAGTTATTTCAGATCTGTAAAAAGTATATCACTTTATTCACGAATCTAAGAATAAAATACCAAAGAAAATAAATGATGTATGCTCAGCTACTCTAACTTAAGCATCACTAAAGTGTCTGGGCTAATCAAAAAAACTAAACTACTGGAATTCTCTAGAGCTTTGACATCCACCGTTTGGAGCAAAGTGATTCACATTTAACAAGTTTAGTTTGCAATTCATTTTCACAAGAAATACAGTTTCTTTGATTGTCTTTTTTGCAGCCCAAGTAACAAATCAGTCCCAGAATTCATGTTAACAAGCTAAGTGGGAAGGTAAAGCATCACATATCAGAGCCAAGAAAACTGATGTCACAAGAATGCAACAAGCTTTGAAAGGAAAAACAGTAAAGCCAGATACTGAAGTAATTTAAAAATGGATACATCCTACAAATACTTGCATCAGCTGATAAATTATATAAACGATGTATGTATTTTGAGTTGTGTTTTAATTCCTTCAATTTGAATTTTTAAAAAAAATTGCTCAAAATAAAGTAAAACTGCAAAATGGGATTAAGGCAGCAAACAGAGAGATTGTGATTATTCAGGTGTCTGCCGAACAGACATATGCACACTTTCAAAACAAGGATGTTTAGTCTAAATAATAGTTATATAAAAAAAAAAAAAAAAAAAAACTAACTGTCAGAACAATATGAATTCAATCTCTTGATTTAAATGTGGTGCTATGGATTACTCTGAAAAAAAATGTTCTGAAGTCACTCTACAAAGGGCACAGCGTATTTATATACATTCATTCGTTCATTTTATTCAATAGTGTTAATGGAGAGTGGCAAGAAAATGATCCATTCTGTATTCGCCATTCTAACAAGAAGAGATTCCTAGGCTTATATAGACATAGGTAAGAAAGACAGCTAACAATTAGTAAAACATTCTATAGGCTGTGAAAAAGTTACTAGGAAGGTTAGAAACTTAAAGTACACAGCTTATTACGTGATTAATGCTACATCATGTTTTAAGCGAGGCTAAAAAGAAATCCTTAGTTCTATAATAGCAATATATTAGTGGATATGTACTGTATGTATCTAAGTATATATGTATAAAACTAGTTATATATCTCTTTCAATATTCACACACACATGCCTGGAATCACCTTCAGGGTTCTGCCAAGGTAAGTGATATCACTCTGGGATGAGAAGGGGTGCTGGCACATATTTCTTTGCCCACTGCACAGAACCACCACAGATTGAAGATGCCTAGTCCCTTCCTGGACTTCCAGCATATGCGTGGCCCTTCTGGAATCCAGTGTTATAAAACAAGGATGCCAACAAGAAGGAGGAGAACATTTGAGTCCTGAATATCTGAGAGGATGCATCTCCCTGTCTGCTCGTCAAGAGCGCTCGAGGAGAGCATTGTTCTTTGGCTATAAAAGCCATCTTATGTTGTGAAATCAAGCACCCATTATGTTTTTGTTTAAACATTAAAAGAGGTTTCACCTAGTTGGTACTCCAACTAGAGCTCTGCACTCCCACAGGACTACCATGGGAGTTAAGTCAATTGCTTGTGCCGCAGGACTGATTTCCAGTATTGTGGAAGGAGTCAACATCCATGTGCAGGTGAGAGACACTGGGAAATTCCAGCAGAAATAAAAAATTAAAACAGAATGCATGTAAAATCCATTAATACATACTGTATGTGTGTGCATGTGTATATACATACATGTCATTTACCCAAGCAGCTACGACACACAAACATACACACAATCTTGCACATAGTCTTTTCAAAATGGCAGAGCCAAGTAACGGCCTTACATCCGCAACAGTGTAAACAACTAAAATAAAAAGTAGAGTAAAAAGCTGCAAAACTCACTAAAGTGAAGTCTGGCAGCCATTTTCAATTGTTATCAATGGTGATCCCAATCATGAGCCATTTGCTTGCTGTGATAAATGTGAGAAAGTGCTAACATACAGTGGACAAAAGTCAGGAATTACAAGTTTTTGTTTCCACTAAATTAAATTCCTACACTTTTCTCCAAAGAGACAGTTTGTACTAGTAAAAAGCAAAATGATAGATGCACCAAGATAAATTAGGATACATTTTGGCAAACATGTAAAGATGATAAATCAAATGTGACTACATTTTTCATTGCCCACATTTTTCCTGCAAACAGTTGTCACTGCACGCTTTTGACTGCGTGCTTTAGTAATGCCATCATTGAACAGTGACCTAAATGTTGTGCACAGAAATAGAATTCTGCAATAAGTATTAGGACATTTTAAAAAGTTACATTTGCACAATCAAAATAAAAACATAATAAAGCTGCTTTCATGAACTGTCAGATTTCAAGGGCATAGCTCAAAAGGAATGGACAAAATTCGCAAAAAGCAAACAAAATTAACAGTAAATTACCATATACAGTACATGGTATGCATATATTAAGACTCATATCAGAAAATGTATCTGTTAATTTTATTTGCATAATGAGGATGATCTTACTTACTTTCAGATTTTTTCTTTTTGCTTTGTCCAGTCCAGAAGTAAACATGAAAATCATCCAGCAATGGCAGACTTAATACAATTGTGAGCAGGTTAAAGAAGTTGTAATTTCCTGTCAATATAATAAGCAACTGAAGCAAAACCTACAAAAAAACATAATAAAGACTGACACCAAGCAACAAGGTATTATCAAATAGTCATTGCAAGGCTTCTGCAAAAACATTTTTTCATAAAATCAAATATTAAAATTATGTATCTCAAAAATAAACAGGACACAGTTAAAATTTTCTGAATAAAAAGCAACCCAAATTAAGCAAACTTCATAATTAGTAATTTATGTACACTGCCAATCTGTTCAACATTAATGATTTAAATTTCAGATTAAATACTTTATTAGCCATAATAATGTAACTGACAGCTAATTTCTCAAAAGTAACATAATGATTATATATATAGTGATATGATGCAATTATTCCTTGTTATTTGACTATTTTGAAGTTAAAAATTATATCTTAAATGATGAAATCTGTCATTCTGCTTGAACTCACCAGAACAAATCATACACGTAAAACAAGAAATAAGCGGGATGAATTATGAAAACCCATTTAAAATATTATGCTCACGATACATCGCCACCATACTTTTTTGCCTACAGGATTTCAGTGTAGCAAAAGTCACACTTCAAGTGCAGATTAAGTTTGAACAATCAGAACTGTGGTCAACAAAGATTTCAGTTTCAGTTTGTAGTAGACACAAATTTCTCAAAATCTTTTGTGTAAAGAGAAAAATAACAGTGAAAGAAAGTGTGCTTGTATGTTTTTCTTTGACTTCATTTTTTGTGTGTAGAGGATTTTAAATTTAGTACAACTTAGCCTTCAAGTGTTCGTCAACTGGTTCAGAGAAGTAGCCTTAGTTTGTATTAATGCAAGAATACTCTCTTATAGGACAATACTTAAAAATGCCTAATTTTATACCATGTTCATTCTTATTCGAAACATTTCGAGAACAAAAACAAACCCAAATGCCTGAATATAGAGAACATTTTACACTGGCATAGTTGCAACAGTGCCAACAGTAGCAATATATCATCTAGCTCAACATAAGAAAAACTTAAGTTATAGTAAAATTGTTAAATGTATCTGGCTGAAATAGCTCAAATGGCATGTCAAAAAGTTTCTTGGACAAAGAATAAACACATACCTGCAAGTAAAACGAGAATAGCTGCAGACGACGAAGAGGTATAAAGAATAAAAAGGGAACAGCAATTTCAATGACGTAAGTGCCAACAACACTCAGTTTCTGAAACCAGTCAGGGAGCTGATGGGCAAACCAGGCAACAGGAGTTGGGATACACTGGGTTTCATAATGGTATGTCAAAGCTTGAAATAAATAAATAACATATGATATTTCAAAGTTTTTGATTAGGTGCTGTAAAATGGTGAAATGGTTAATTACTGTACACATACATTTACAAACATAGGCAAAATACAAATATCCAGAAGCATTCTTTCTCCTTTTTTTATCAAAAAATACAAGCTGTAAGCACATATGCTATTAATGTCTAAGTACAGCATTATTATACTGCAACATTCTTTAAGAAATCACATTTGCCAGCTAATGAATAAGGTAATTGTATCCATAAGCACTTTTGTCACTGAAATATTTCTCACATCATTTATCTATTTAAGCATCGCAGGGTAAAATAATTAAACACAAATTAATTTCAGAATAAATACATTCCCCCAGATCAGCCAAGTCACGGTTTTAAAGAAGAGGTGAGAAAAATAATGGAGACTATTTTAGTATATAAATCACCAGTGACAAATTGCTGCTCAATGGCAATTTTTTTTTTTGCTTCATTAAGGCCGTATTGCACAAAACAATATACAAAAATTGATGCAATTCATTTTACTCAAAAATAACATATTAAAATCATAAAAGCCTAGGCACAAACAGTAAAGGGGATAGCTAATTTTAACAAAATTAGCTAATCTTTTTGCAGTCCACTGAATTTACATTTACATCATAAATAAGGTGTGTTGCTGGTCATTTTTGCTCTCCTATGGGTTAAAAAAGGAAATCAAGAGAAAACAAGCTGTTGACACAACAAAAATTGTTCGGCAATTCTGAACACTAATACATTACCACACTATTGATGTTTATTTCCCGCACATAATAAATTAAAAACAAAAACTGAGTAAAATAAAAGGAAAAATGTAATCAAGTTTTTCCTAATAAATGAACTTCAGAAGCAGTATGAAATTAACTTGCATGTTCAGCATATCTTGTCTATCTACAGGCAAACATTACCTGTAAGGCTCCACCAAGTTGGACAACGACTAGTGAGTTTTACTACTCCTGATGCAAACATAAGTCGAAACAGAAGCCAGCGAACAAGCCAGAAGGTGATGCCATCATGATGTTTGGTTAGAGTTGATTTCCATTTGAAAAGATGTAAAGGTGCAACCAAAGCAGTCAGAAATCCAGTCTCTAGAAGCAGGCTATCCCTTTAACAGGATGCAGAAAAGTAATTTAAACTAGTATTACAAAATATTGCCAAAACAGTTAAATTTTAAACAAAGTGCACTTTTCAATATGCTACTGTGAGAATTTCCTTAACTGAACGATGTTCCATTTATCATAGTCTGCAACCCATTTTTTCCCTGTGAATGGCTGTTTAAGCCATTCATACCCAGTGGCACAAACATTTTAATCCTAATACATTTAAATACCTAATAAAAAGAACTCATATAAACAAAAAGTGTTTATGACAGTGATGGCCAAATCAACAGGTTTAAAAGCAATTATTATCCATAATCAATGCATGTCAAGACCAGGTTGCATACCCTCAGTTAAATAACACTCTTTAACACCATTTCAGTCAGCTATAATAATTTTAATTTTATTTTACATTTACTCGCACATTTGCAGGAGGAGTACATAACCTATACTCTATTTGGCTGACAACCATACAGTTGTGCTGTGAACCCTTTAGAATTTTCTATATTTCTGCTAGTGCTGGGCGGTATACCGGTTCATATCTAAAACCGTTTTTTATTTTTGTTATGATATGGATTTTTTTTTTTTATACTGGAACACCGGTTTAAATAGCCTAAACAACGTTCGGAATGTGGCACAGCGGGAAACTGTTTAATGGGAGAACTTTTTCACTGCTGCACCGCTAAACAGGAATGCAGCAGAGTACATGCGTTAGTGGAGGTACTGAGCAGTGAAAATGGACAGAGAACATTCCTAAACGGAAGCTGTAGCAGACGATAAAATTGAACATGTTGACACAGAAAAACTTTTGACGAAAAAAGGTGCCATGTCTGTTGTCTGAAGATACTTTGGTTTTAAAAGTTCAGATATGGACCATTATGTTCAAATGTGTGAATACTGTTTCTATACTATTGGATAATACTGCAAGCCAAGTTGTACTTGTTTTATTTTGTTTTAATACTGTGTAATGTACCTGGTTACTGTGTAATAGTGTGATGATGCCGGTTCCCTACAGATTCCCTCATCCCACATGGGAGTCTATTGAACCAACACCATCGATAGTTATGACCAAGATGAGCTGAGAAATTTCATTGAAGTCAAGGAATGGTGGAAAGTACTCAAGTGCTTTTGTTAAAAGCAGTCAACCAAAATTGTCCATTGTGCAGTGTTCAGAAAAATACAGTACCCAAATAAATAACAAATCCATAAAACCACTGAAACGTGGGGATAAAATCCATAATAAATAAATATACTTTTGCCACTCACAAATATGTAATATTCAATCATTTTCCTTAATAAATGACCAAGTATAATATTTTTGTCTCATTTGTATAACTGGTTTCTCTATCTACTTTTAGGACTTGAGTGAAAATCTGATGATGTTTTAGGTCATATTTATGCAGAAATATAGAAAATTCTAAAGGGTTCACAAACTTTCAAGCACAACTATATATCAAGTAATGCTTAAATATTTAAGATATACCATAACAGACTTGTATCCAAAACATGTATGACATTCCGATCCAATTAAATTACATTGTACAGTTTTAAAAAATGCTTACCACTGAAAGTAGAGAAAGACTTGTCCAACCTATTAAAAAAAAAAAAAATGAAGATATATACATACTTGTGCTAAATGTTAGTTTTCCATTTATGAGAATACAAAAAAAAAACATCAGTAGGTGATTTACACCATTTTACAAACTTTGATCATATACAGTATACAGGATTAACAACATTATGGCTAATTTAGGGCCTTATGGAATCAGTTTTATTTTTTTCACAAATTCTGTTTTATTGTTTCTGATTTTCGGTTTTCACCAATTTATTTTTCCTTGATTTGGATTTTTGGGCTTTTACGTTTTTTTACTGTAAGAAAGTAGTAACAGTTACAACAAAACAAACAATAATGAAATGGCACTTTACATTCCTTTTACTGAAACAGCACACTAGTACAATTGAACCTTATTTTGTAGAGCCATTCATCAGGTAGGAGTCCAGATCCTCCACGATGCTGTATGCAGAGATTGCCATAGGACAGTAAGTGCCCTCCAGAATTGTAAGAACTGTTACTAGTTTGATGCATCCTTTGAAGATGAAGGTTAGCTTCACTTTTAGAAAAAAGAAAGAGTGACCCACTTTTAAGGGCTTGTTGCATCTGAGGAAAAGCCTGCTCTTCAGCCCAGGTTTGTAGGTGCAAAGTTTATGACGGGAGAGCCAAATGTGGACCTTGCATGGCTTGTCACCGTGAGGCAAAACATTTATCAAATCCCGAAACCTCGTTGTTAAATTTTAAAAGGGAACCCGTTAACAACCAGTGCCATTCACTAATAACATTTTTCTATGAAAAAGACTGTTAATACCGGTTAAATACCGTAATTTAAATCGGTTAAATGATTCACAGTAAATACATCATGTACAATTAGAACTGCCTACATAAAAGAATTACCAAATGTTTACTTACAACTATCACTGTGTTGAGAACTATGTTGTTCAAAGACACGAGGCACTTGAGTTTGACGAAGACTGCTCTCATCTTCTGGCAGTGCGCCTCCTTGTTTACAATGCTTAAGAAAGGACACAACTTCGTCATTTTTTTAAGTGGTATGTCTGACTCACATGGCCACAAACTGGCGTGTTTCATCTGACGATTTTGTTGTTTTCTCTGTTGTTACTTGAAGGGGAACCCTTGTTGATCTTAATTTCTCCTTGTTTTTGAGATGGGTTTTAGATTTGATGTGGTCATTGCAATATTTTTTTGTGTCCAGTCTACGGTATGCTGGCAAAACTTGCAGAAAAGTTGTCCAGATTCGTAAATGTCGCCGAGATATTGTTGTGCCCCCAATTTTGCAGTTAACCTTGTGTTTCTTACTTTTTTCGATGTATTAGGGTATCTAATACTGCTCACTTCGACATTTCTGACTCATGCAGCTAGCTAATTCTCATGCCTTTAATGAGAAAACAAACAAGAAACAAGCACACAAACAGACAGAGGCACGACTGAATTTCTACAAAGGATTGCATTCGGTTGAAAAACAACAAACTAGAAAATAGTATCTGAATGACAGAACTACAGATTATTCAATTGTTTAATTTATTGAGAAGTTTTGTGACAGTCACCCCTTCAGTCTCTACATTCTGTACATTTCCATTTTTAAATCTAACATCCGTTTTAATGAGTTAATTCCGTGATTTCATCCGTGTTTTCCGCATTGCCGAAATCATAGGGCCCTAGAAGAACAAACCAATCATAACTGCCTTTACCTCACTACTATCATGTAGACTTATCTTGCTCAATTGGAATAATCCCAACCCTCCACCTTTAAGTTAGTGGGTAACTGATGTCCTATACTCCCCAAAAATTGGAAGAAATGTAATTCTCACTCAGAGGATCTGTTCAAAACTTTAAAATACAGCAGGATCTAATCGATAATATTATAGAATAATCTTCTATATCTGTGAAAAGGATACTCTTCATACTGTACCTGGTCATTTTTCCAGAATATTTTGAGTCCAAAGGTCACAGACAATTGGTTGATTTCACATGGAATGACCCTAAACTAAGCTTTTATAATTTTATTTTATATGTATATCATCACACATGTGCATCCGAGGATCACCGTGCTGGCTCTGATCAAGTATGCAGTGCCACCCATGGGCAAGATGGGGCATTGTTGCTGACTGTTTTGTCTTTTTTCTCCAAAGCACACAGAAGATTTCCCAGGAAGCTGACTGACCATGTCCCCATCGTTTCCTTATTTCCTGCCCCTACCAGTCAGAAATATATAAAAGGAGCCATTTCCTAAAATTTTGAGTTTCACTTAGACCTGGACTTGCAGTACAATGGAGCTTGTCACCCGTCATTTACGCGATAGACATATGCGCGCCGACAAAATAGCGCCGATTAAAATGTGCTGTCAAAATCGCGCCGACAAAATCGCGAAAGTTTTATTAAATACGGATTACTAGTTTAAAGCATATATAATAATGTTTATTTTAGAAGTCAATATTATGTGACGCGGCATGCCATCAGCACGGCACGCAGATAGGCCTTAAGATCAAGCCCTGCATATGTAGGAAGAATTGCAGCAAGGGCGTCCCACTCTCTTGGCCTCTCTCGCGATTTTGTCATGGCGGTTTTGTCGGGGCGCATATGTCTATCGCGCTTTTGTCGGTGAACCAATGGAGCTTACAGTTAGACTATCCAAAAGCATATTTTATGATCTAGGCCCTCTGTGCACCTGTTGATTTAATTGTAACCCTTTTTGTTGAGAAAAAGATTTAAAATACGATGGTCCAGTTGACATTCCAGCTATTTTTGGAACTCTGTAATTTCACTTGATCACTACAATATATACAGTACAGTAATCCCTCGCTATATCGCGCTTCGACTTTCGCGGCTTCACTCTATCGCGGATTTTATATGAAAGCATAACTAAATATATAACGCGGATTTTTCGCTGCTTCGCGGGTTCTGCGGACAGTGTGTCTTTTTACTTCCTGTACATGCTTCCTCAGTTGGTTTGCCCAGTTGATTTCATACAAGGGACGCTATTGGCAGATGGCTGAGAAGCTAACCAATCAGAGCACGCAGTTAAGTTCTCCTGACTGAGAAGCTAACCAATCAGAGCACGCAGTTGAGTTCCTGCGTGCTGAATGCAGTGTTAACCAGGAAGTCTCGTCTCGCTCATTCAGCATCAACGTGTTTCGCTGTGTAAAGAGTTGTGCTCTTTTGTGTTTATCTTTGTGCATAGTCAAGCCCTTCATTATGGCTCCAAAACAATCTGCTACTGCTTCAGGGGCTGTGCCCAAGCGCAAGAAGAAGATGTTAACGATTGCCGAAAAAGGTAAACGTTTTGGATTTGTTGAAGGCTACGATTCTTTTTATTTAAAAAGTAGGAAAGGAATATAAGATCTACGGCCGCAGTGTCCTTTTAACCAGGGTGCAAAATGAGTTGTAAGTGGATGTAATAAGGCAGTAGTCTGGATGGAATCTGCTTTAGGGATTTGGATTGAAGACTGCCAGAAGAAGAACAACGGCAGTGCTACACAATCGCCTGAAGTGGCTCCTTTACAAGGGCTGTAACGCTTTCCTTTGTTGTGCAGTAAAATTAAACTCATTGTTATCGGACAAGTCATCGTGTCATTGTTGGTAAGTAACCATAATTAATTTTCTTCTTACAGTGCTTAGTACATGTACGTACGTTTAGTGTCACTGTACACACATTTACTGTATACTATTTTTCTTGCATTGTACGTATTTATTGCTGGTGGCCTGTCTATTGTAATGGCTGTAACATATGTGATATCGGAGACACTCAATATCTTTAAAATAATATTTAGGTTTTACTGTATATAAACAGTGTGTTTATATACATAATTTCAATGAATCTTACCTAATATCTAAGAGAATACAAAGGGATTATGCTGTATAACTCTGCGGGGAATATTTATAAACAGTGTGGGAGAGTTTATAAGGGCTTAAAATATATAAAAATAACCATACAAACATATGGTTTCTACTTCGCGGATTTTCACCTATCGCGGGGGGGTCTGGAACGTAACCCCCGCGATCGAGGAGGGATTACTGTATCTATATCCTTACAAAATACCCATATTCTACTATCCTTATGTTATGAATTGTATTTTGTTTATTTCAATAAGCCTGTCTGGGTTATTTGTGAAAATAAGTCTTCGGCTACATCCGAACCACAACAGAGCAAGCGAAAGTGTTAATGTAGACTTTGCCAATTGTACAGATCTCCTTACATCTCTGTGCCTCCCTGCCAGAAGTGAAACATAAATATAGGCCAAGTGAAGTATCTAATGTGAGGAGCATCTTGTTGATTGTTTTAAATAATTATAAACATTGCCAAAGGCAAGACTGATAAGAAATTAACTGAGTGATCCTACACCCTACACTACATTACTTTGCTGTCTCTGGGGTAGACAAGTTAAAATTCACCCTCTTCCCCTATTCATTGGCATCCCTGAGGGTGGGCAATCTAACACTAGAATCCCTGAAGCCTATGAAAAAACTCGCAATCCCAGCCCACCTTAAATTCCTTCGCACCACTCCATCAGTGTCTTTTGTTTTGCACTGCCAGATCTAAACACTAGTGTGGCGAATTGCTCATGTACTAAAGTGACTTTAGCTGCAGGTGGAAGTCCCATTTTACTTATGGTGCCAAGCAGAGCTGCATTGCGGTGAAGCAATCTATTAGCCAGTGAAAGCAGTGTGAAGAAGCTGTCTGTTGTTATAGTCCTGCCTTTGTCCAGTTTGGTAGTGGTCACGGGACATCGTATCTTTGATTGCCAATACAACAAATACCGTGTCTCCCCGAAAATAAGCCCTAGCATGATTTTTCAGGATGCTCGTAATATATGCCGTACTCCGAAAATAAGCTCTAGTTACGATCCCATGCAGGCGACTTTGGATGAGTGATAAACGCCTACCACTACTGTATGTACACAGAAGAACAGTAAATAATACCGGTATTTCCTCTGACAAGATGAGTGCAAAGAGGACATGAGGTGCTCATTTAAGGAAAGCTCTTTTGCTAGATATGAGAGATTGGGGCCAATTGGTCTAAAGGAAATGGAGTCGCAAGAAATTCATAATGGAATTCGGGGTTTGGAGAGTTATGATGTTCCAGAAGATGATGACATGACTGTATTTGAATAAATGTAGATTTATTGTGTGTTTATTTGATATTTGGACTAAAGTCTTCACACATTATACACAACGTCATTATTAGTATAACATGGAAAAAGTTTCTGCTTTAGTTATGTGTTCTGCATTTCTTGCCTCTCATTTACTTTCATCCTACACTTACCTAGATCTTTGTAGACATGGAAGACACATGAAATGCATATATTCCAAATAACGATATACTGTATTATTTACCCTATACAACTCCAGGCATCGCACATGCAGATAAGGAGCCTTGGCTTGAGCTGGGAGAACATTTTGCCCTTGGTTGAGCTCAGTTTCTCTAGCGGGCTGCATGCTGCTTGTGCTGACTGACACATTTACAAAACAAAAGATGCTGACGGAGAGGTATAAAGGAATTTAATGTGGGCTGGGATTACGAGTTTTTTCATAGGCTTCATGGATACTAGTGTTAAATCATTCTTTTTTCATCAACATCTGTTTCAGAACAAACATATATCTTCAAAAAAATAATGCGGTTGATTAGGTAAAACATGGAGTGCCTAGTCTTTACACAGGTTTATCTATACTAATAAAAGGCAAAGCCCTCACTGACTGACTGACTCACTCACTCATCACTAATTCTCCAACTTCCCGTGTAGGTAGAAGGCTGAAATTTGGCAGGCTCATTCCTTACAGCTTTTACAAAAGTTAAGCAGGTTTCATTTAGAAATTCTATGCGTAACGGTCATAACGGTTGACAACGTCCGCCATGTTAAACTTTCTTAATTATGGCCCCATCTTCACAAAATTTGGTAGGCGGCTTCCCTGCGCTAACTAAAACCGACGTACGTACTTATTTCGGTGGTATGACGCCACTGCCGGCCACCATATTGAACTTTCCAACAGTCTTTGTTGCCCTCACTGACTCACTCATCACTAATTTTCCAACTTCCTGTGTAGGTAGAAGGCTGAAATTTGGCAGGTTCATTCCTTACAGCTTACTTACAAAAGTTAAGCAGGTTTCATTTCGAAATTATACGCGCAACGGTGGTATGACACCCTTGTTGGCCGCCATATTGAACTTTCCAACAGTCTTTGTTAACTATGGGCCCATCTTCAAGAAATTTGGTACGCGGGTTCCCAACGCTAACTGAATCCTACTTACGTACATATATATGTCCATAGCCTGCAGCTCAGTCGCCGTGTAAGGCAGATTTGGGTCTCCCATCCCCATGCCTCCCACGTTGTTGGCTGCCTGTGTATATAAGGCCGTCCGTCGCTCCGGTCTCTTCATTCCCTTCCTTGCTTCGCCACGGTATTCACGTCTCCCTGCTGATAACTGCAGCCTTTTTATTTAATCCATGGCTTCTCCACTGTTGTATTGTTCGTTTATTACGATTATAGTTATTGTATAGGTATTTTAGACTTAGTTTACATTGTTCAGGTACCCATTTCCTTTATCGTTCCAACCGTACCCCCATTAACATGTCTATCGAGGTGATCACCATCGATCAAAGAACTGTCACTTACCGAGTGGTTTCCATGCCCGGAGATGGCGCCTGCCTTTTCCATTCTCTATGTTACATATTGCACGGCCATATCAGGCTCACTCTTGATATCCGAGGAACATTGTGTCTTATGTATTGAATGACTGGGACAGGTTCAAGGTGTGGACTGATGAAGGTACAGGAGATAATTATACTACACAGGAACATAAGAGTGAAATGCTTAAGCCCTTCACCTATGCTTCTGCATGTGAGTTGATGGCTGCCGCTGAATTGTTCGGTTGTCGCTTTCAAGTGTACCGAAATGGCCAAATATTTTACACCTTTGGACAACCGCCAATGCCTCTTAAACATCTTAGGTTCACAGGTGACAATTTGAGTAGTGGACACTTTGATGTTTATGAATGTTTAAACTCTCAAAAGCTGGATGCGAAGTTATCGATGAAACCGGTTGTATGCTTACAACGCTTGACAGATGCCGAATGTCACTTCAACACAACAAGTCCTGCAAATACTAATGTAATTGAAACAATCCAAGCTGTGAGATTTGAGGCAAGATTGCTTTTCACATGGCCAACTGTACGTTGCACGCTCAAGAGTAAGCTCAGTGCACAGCTTGGTCATATTACAACAGGAGGGCCGAACTGACAACATGGCATACAAAGAGATCCTTAACAAATAATTATTGGTATATTTTCCTTCAGTTTAAAAAAGTTTACTTTTCTTCTTAATAAAAATTTTAAAGCAGTACTTCGCTGCTGCGAAGCGTGGGTATTTTGCTAGTGTTCAAATACAAGTCAAAGTAAGTTTATATATATTTTATTTTTATTAGACATTTTCATTTCTGCCTCCACTTTTTCGAAATGATGTTGTAGACCCACCTGAATACATTTATATAAAAAACCTTTGGCAGGTCAGCAAACTTCTATGGTAAAACAGATAAGTAATTTTTGAATATATGATTATTAAATTCCCTTGTAATATGATTACCTATCCAGCATAGGTGCACTAAGATAAATTATTGACTGCATTAAATCATTAAATATGTTTGAGGGATCACAAGGGATTTTGTCAAGAGTTTTTTTAAGCACACAACACTGTGCCCTATTCCATTTTCTCTTTGATCACTTCACTTGGTTTACATACACTCCTGCTTTGGTGAGGGGTCATGTTTTCAAGTGTTACTTTGTCTGAATGCATCTTTTGAAACAGTGCAATAGTATTAAGCACTTCATACTTTATAAACATACTAATGAGCACAAAACTAAAAATATGAAGACAACAAGGAAGAAACAGCCATACCATACAAATGTAAATGCAGTACACAGAACTTTTAACCTCAATTTAAATGTATTTAAAAATATATCTATTTTTAAAAACGCACATTCAAGTCTTAATTTTAGGCTAACTTGACAGCCTTATTTTAGATGAAGAGAATGAGAATAATTTACAATGAGTGAATTTAGTCACAGAAAGACTGGGAAAAGTATTCACAATTGTACTTCTGCCAAGAGTAAATGGCTATACTTCCATCATACTACAGCCCTACATCAGTCAGCAAATGGAGAGAATGAAATAAAAAAAAGCCTGTGCTTCAATTTCTTTTAACAGGATCTATTGGCACAATACTTTTGAAAAATTTTTAAAAATGCAGTGGAAAAATGCAGTTTTTCCACTGTAAATGACGTGTACCATGATTATGAAAAAGTCACTTTTCATTTGAAAAACACCAAACATTTTTCAAATTATCCAGTGCAGAAAGTTGAATAATTGCAAAAAAAAAAAAAAAAAAAGCACAACAGTCTCCAAAATGCATGTAGTCCTGATGCAGGAATGAGTATGAAACCTACAAAATTTTTTACCCTCATTTCAATTATGGCTTTAATTTAGAACATTTCAGCGATACCTACCTGGTAAACAGAAAGATACAGCGTCCAAAGAAAGAAGAAAACCAGACTGTCTCTCAGTGCTTCAAATACCATAGCACCAAATGACAGGATGATTCCCAGAAGGCAAATTAGTTCCATACCCTGTTGGGTGTCCAGGCCCAACTTGGGCCCCAGCCACAGAAAAGTAGGAGAGTCCCACAATTGCTCCAGTAGTGGTTTTCCCATATATTTCAACATCCTCTTAGCAGGCAGTATCCCATCGTTACCGTAGAGACCTGCAATCAGAAGAAGTCAAAAAGCAAATTAAGGCCTGATATACACAATGTAATAACAAATGGTAAAGCTTTTTTAGACACTGGAAATTTTTCAGCAAAATTACCATCACAGATTATTAATTTTGGGCATAGGGCTGGGCAGTGTGACCAAAATTCTATATCACTGTATTTTTCAATATTATACCAGTTTCACGGTATTCAACTGTATTTTTTCCCCATGCATGAGTGAATGTTAACCACATTTTCCACTGCAATTACTGCTGTAGACTGGCTAAGAATAACCTATTACACTGTCATGAGAATTGTACATTGTACAAAAAAACATTTTAATGTGCACACAAGTATTAATACAGGTTTGCATGGCCCCATAAAGTGATAGTTTTCAAGGGGGTGGCACTAATGAAGAAAAGGAATCCCATTGCATTACAGTTGCAGGCAAAATATAGAACCATTTTACTGAACAAATTTTGCAAAACACAAACTATAATTTGTGTCTTAGAAAAGGAATAAACAGTAAATATTTTTTGTAAACCAACTACACTTTCTGTTAATGTTAACAATCTCTGTCCACTGACACGTTAGCTATATGGATTGTAATGGCATTGGTTATCTCGATCCACCGCTTGCTTTTTCTGTCGTAGGCAGTCCTCTAGTAAATGCGTCTACAAGTAAAGTCTGACTTGAGTGTCCTCTAGCTTTTTCAGTTTACCCGAGGATGTGAAGGGTGCCAATCTTAGTTCCATACATTCATTGTATTCCAAAGCATGTTTGCAGCTAAGGTGGTGCAGCAAATTGTATGTGTTGCCGCCTCCGGCGACAACTTTAGCTCGACAGCATTTGCACTAAATAGTTGTTTGGGCCACAACCAACCTTTTAAAACCAAAATCTCCAGACAACAGATGCAGCTCCTTTATTTGGCAAAAGTTCTTCTGTGTCATGTTCAACTTTATCGTCTGCTACAGCTTCAGTTTTGGAATGTTCTCTGTCCATTTTCACTGCTCAATACCTTCACTAATGCATGTATTCCATTGCATACGTGTTTAGCGGTCTAGCAGTGGAAAAAAAAGTCCCCCTTTAAACAGTTTCCCGCTGCACCACGTTCCGAACGTTGTTTAGGCTATTTAAACCAGTATTGCAGAATAAGAAAAATCCATATCATAACAAAAATAAAAAATGGTTTTCGGTATGAACTGGTATACCTCCAAGCACTATTTGGGCGTTTACTTCATATCACGGGTGGCACAGTGGCGCAGTGGGTAGCGCTGCTGCCTCGCAGTTAGGAGACAGGGGCTTGCTTCCCAGGTCCTCTCTGCGTGGAGTTTGCATGTTCTCCCCGTGTCTGCGTGAGTTTCCTCCAGGTGCTCTGGTTTCCTCCCACAGTCCAAAGACATGCAAGTTAGGTGCATTGGCGATTCTAAATTGTCCCTAGTGTGTGCTTGGTGTGTGGGTGTGTGTGTACCCTGTGGTGGGCTGGCGCCCTGCCCAGGGTTTGTTTCCTGCCTTGCGCCCTGTGTTGGCTGGGATTGGCTCCGGCAAACCCAGTGACCCTGTAGTTAGGACATAGCGGGCTGGATAATGGATGGACTTCATATCACACTTTTTATTTGATGGTGGGCCATGGAGGCATTGCAGATGGATCGTATCCAAACCCCGCCCTCTTTTCTATATAAACTGTGTACATCAGCACCCCTTCTCCCTCTCTCTCTCTCACACACACCTCCCCACCCTTGTTTATCAGCATGCACAAAAAGAAGTATAACAAAAGGTCGTCCTCTACCACCTCCACCCCCAACTACAGGCACTGGGTAAAGTAATTATTACCAGAGGACTTCTGCAATTTTAGTCCCATTCAAATCACTCTAATAACAAATTTATTGACATGTCGATTCACAAAGGACTAATTTAACTTCGGGTTATTTTTACGGACCTTTTATGCAAGGTAAAAGTCTCCAGACACTGGCTCTGAGACACCAGTCAGTCAGTCTGTGAAACTTTACGGGCATATGCAATTCAGACAGGACTAGAATTACAGAGGTCCTCAGGTAATAATAACTTTATCCCCACAACCTGGTGTAAAATAAATCACATTTCAATACAGCTGAAACTTAACTAAACTTTCTTAATGTTAAGTCTAAAAACAGGATAAAGTATACTTTTGTGGGCAAGTAATGCAAAAATTCAGAAAACTGATCTGGATTGCTTATTAAAGTGATATTCAGGTACGTCGATTTTTATTTGATAAAATGACAGCTGTGAATTCATGGCTCTGTTGAGAAGTTTAAATAAACACACAATCACCCATTCTTTAAAATGTATATAATGGGCTAACTACCTTTAAAACTGAATCTAAAACATAAAAATCAGTGACACAAATAAATGGATTACAAAACAATACTCAAGGATAACCTGAACATTGTGAAAATCAGCTGTATAAGGTTGCCGTCTCTATGACAAGAACAGCAATCTAGCAGTGAGGACTTCATAGGATACCTTTCTCAATAATTTCTCAACTCCATTTTTCATTCTCTTATGGTCCACAAATGTTGTTTGGTTTTGTCAGCAGTTCATGGTAATCTGAAAGCAAATATGTTCACTGGCAAACTAATTATAGTTAGTCATTCTCAAACCCGCCGAGAAAAAAAAAAAAAAACAGAGAGGCATAAGGAGAACATGCTAACTTCATACAAACAATCAAATGCTGGATTTGCACCTAGTACAGGGTGGTCCAGATCTAATTATGCAACTCTTAATGCAATGCAGGAAAACAATACAATTTCGGGTGATTGGCGCTACCAGTCCGGTCAAACATTTCGTTGATTTGGGAGATTGTGTTCCTATGCACTGCAGGCGGTCCAAATTCCTCCAACATCCTGCGCTGCACGTTGTTATAGCATAATGAAAATTGCATAATTAGATCTGGACCACCCTGTATTGCTGGGACAGTAAAGTGACAGTACTAACCCAGTATGCACTACTCTGCCACCAAAGATAACAATGTTTTAACTATATATTAGCAAATTACCTCATATGCATTAAATAAAAAGCATTCACACTGATAGCCTTATGTTCACTGCTAAACTCTCTAAAAGCTGCAGAAAACAGCTTAACAGGAAAACTGTATTGTATGGATTTAAAAAAAAAGACTTTTTCACAAGCTATTTTACATTCTTTAGATTTTTTTAATTACACTACAGATGCAGTATTTCCTCAGCATGTCTATGATATGACAAGTTAAAATAGCAGAAATAAAATGTTATTTGAATGACAGGCTGATAACCTGTTCAACTCAATTTTATCTATTTTACAAACTATTGTAAACATGAGAAAGAATAAATCGTGACATTAAAATTGCCTCAAATATTGAAATCAAAGTGTTTTTAAAACTGCGGAATTTGGAATCAGAAACACACTTTCATTCCCCGCTGGAGTCTGAAATCCCTCCTTGTGTTAAATGTAGGCGAGGATGTGAAAAATCACATTTTTACTTTTTTTTTCTTGCAACTAGTTAAAACTGACAACTGACAGTTACTGTTTAAAACAGGAGGTTGGGAATTTCTCCGAATTCCTATAGCCGTAGTGATCTTAGTATTTAAACATCAAGTATGTTATCTGCCATTTTAGAATACAAATTATTTAACGACCGTACAACGTTTTTACGGAATACCTACCGTGGAGACCACTGTACTGTATACCTAAAGTGACTGCCCATATAAATTGCTGTCTGGTAATCTCATCTTTGTTCCATGATTTGAATTTTACATAAAGAAAGAAGTGCACTGTATCAGAGGCACGAGATGGAAATGACGGCACTGACTTTCAAAAGATCCTCACAATACACGTGGCATTAAAGTCTATTCACGGATGGAAAGAAGTAACGTACTGATTTTATTTTTTACACACAAAGGGCACAAATTAACTGAATTGCAAATACTGTCCTTCCAATTTTATAAAAAGAAAAATATCAGACAGGTTATGTGGACATGCTGCTTTGATGCCAATCTGTATTATGGCATGGGACGTGCGCCTACTTAAAAAAAAAGCCTGACTCCCGTTCCTCTAATTAGTTCCGAAAACCTAAAACTTAAAAGCGACTGCAAACCGCGTTACAAAGCGGGCCTCGCCAGCACAAAATCCATGAGACATAATCTGAAAACTCACATAACTGCTCAATTAATGCCAGTTTATTCGGGCATTACGGCATTATCGAAAACAAACAGATTTTCAGTGCAAAGCGATGATATTTCTTACCCGGAATCTGCACATATAGGGAGGAGAATGCAAATAAATAAATAACCGACATGCCCCAAAGAAAGCATTGTCTTGGAAGTCTAACGGAACCCATGTTTCTGCTTTTCTAACAATTATTCTGCAGCAAAGAAACGTGCCGCCTTCTGCCAAGATAGTCACTTAACAGCACAACCTTGCGTCTGCCGTTTGGCGCATGCGTGCATCGACGCCTGCGTGCACTCTACGGAAGGAGGTTAGGAACACATATGTGTACGTCACTGACTATGCCATGTGATTGGTCACTGTGATTGTCTAAAAACACTTTGCCGCCAACGCCCTTTGAAAGTAAGGGTTAATTGAAGGTCTTTTTTTGAAAGTCACTTGTAACTAAATGTCATGTTAAAAAAGTTATTACAAAAGTTATTAGAACTACAGATAGCCGTGAATCCATCCGTTTTCTACACATATTTTATTCAATTTTATAGTGGTGAGAAGCCGAGCAGTATCCTGGCAGCATCGAGTGCAAGGCAGGAAGCAACAATGGACGTGACGACTGTCACAGAGGGCTTATTTAGACTTGCAAGTCAACCTCAACAGTACGACTTTTAAATATGAAAGGAAGGAAACCAGAATCGCTGTCCAGAAGAAAAAAAATCCCACATGTTGAAAACGACCAAAATCCACAAACTGACAGTAGAACCCAGATGTGTAATAAAATTAATAAAGTGCATCCTGTAGGGTCTCACTGCTCTACCCACGTGAGTTATGTATATAGCATGTATACTATACTGGCTGAGAATCTGTGACGCCATTTGAAAACTGTAACTCACGAGCATCATATATCTAACCTGAGCAACCTGGAGCAAAATAGCTGCTCATCAGTGTGCAGAACTGGTGGAGATTGAATACCTATGCTAACAGGGCATGCCGTTTAATTTAATCTTCACACTTTTCCTAACATTATACAATGTCACATTAAGGAATAATTTTGAGTTTCAGTGCTTTGAAATGAAAATGTCACAGAGAACAATATTTCAATATATGATTAATTAATCAGCAATATTAGAGAATTTGTAAAGTTACTGAATACTTTTGCAAGTAAAAATATACAATGTACAAATATACTGTATAAATTCACACTACATTATCTTTAGAGAAGAGTGCCAGCATGAATTTGTGACTTTTAATCTTTCAGTGTCACATAGTTTTGGAGGGATTAGTGTAACATACCATGTTATGTACAGAAAATTTGAATTTGCAGAAATTTAACTTTGCAACAGGCAGTTAAAGGAAGTTCAGGGAAAAGATGTGTGATAGAAATTAAAGAATAGGATGTGCACTTCCTGAGGTGTTGTCTAAGTGAGTATGCAGTAAGCTTTAAGTAATACAGTACAGACATGCAATTTTCAGATCACAACAGTAGGCATTACAACATCAGAACAATCTAGTCGAGAACAGTCCATTCAGCCCAACAAAGCTCGCTAGTCCTGCCCTCTTAACTCTTTCAACATAACATCAAGTCTAGTTTTCAAGTTTCCTAAAGTTCTATTTACCACACTACTGGGTAACTTATTCCATATGTCTATGTTTCTCTGTGTGAAATAAAATCATACTGTTTCTGTTAAATTTACCCTTAACAAGTTTTCAGCTGGGTCCCTGTGATTTTGATTAAGTCATTTTAAAACAGCATTCTTGATCCACAGTTCTAATTCCCTTCATAATTTTAAACACTTCAATCATGTCTCCTTGTAGTTGAGGGCTAATTATTTTGTTTTTCCCCGTTTTGTCCCAGGACTGAATATTTTTCCAAAAAAACAAAGGTTTCATACACGAATCAACAACAAATATTTATTTATGACAAATGTCATTGTGTTGCATATTGTAATAGCCTCTCTTTTCACATTTCACATACCTGTTACATGTACATGGCATAGTCCTGCAAGGTATGGAAATGTTTGAAGCAGCCAGTTGCATGCATTGGCACATTACACTGCTTGCAGTATGCGTTGTACTGGTGCCACTGTTTCAGAAATCTGTTGCTGAATACAATGCATTCTGGTTGATGCTTCTTGTCATCATACATAGCAGGAAAATTATGCCCGGTCAGCCTGCTTGGAACTGGTCTTTGTGATTGCTTTCCTTCCTTCACATGAAGTATACTCTGACGGCAGCCTTCGACCACCTTCCTGTGAAAATCAGCAGCAGTCAATGAGCTATCATCAAATCCTGGCATTTTGCAGTTAAGACTATAAAATGACATCAAAAATTCAGAATCAATGTCTCCATGATGGGACAGTTAACTTTGTGAGCTGGAATGTTAAAGGCCTGAATCACGAATTAAAGAGAATGAAAGTACTCTCTCACCTAACAGGTTTAAACACTAAAATAGTATTTTTACAGGAGACCCACTTACTAAGCAAGGATCAGTTCCGGCTGCAAAAGGACTGGACTGGCCAAATGTTCCATTCTAGCTTTACAAAGAAAACTAGAGGTGTGGGAAATCTCATACATAGAACAGTCTCATTTGTAGCATCAGATAACCATTGCCGCGTTTTGGAACACATTACTTGTTCAGTAAATGCACATGGTGTTTTGTGTTTGAAGTTAAAAAATCAGATATGTGATGGTCATGGGTAACTTATCTAACTGTAAAATGATTTTGCTAAATGCTTATGCACCTAATGTCGATGATAAGGAATTTATACAAAATTTATTTGCATCCATTCCCAGTGTGAACACTCATAAAATTATAATGGCTGGAGACTTTAATTGTGTTTTAAATCCACTCTTAGATAGGACTTCTATCATGGGGGGATGACATCTAACACTGCAAAGATAATTACAAAGTTTATAACTGATCACAACTTATCAGACCCCTAGAGGTTTTTAAGCCCAAACTCAAGAACATATTCTTTCTACTCACCAGTACATCATTGCTACTCAAGAATTGATTATTTCTTTATAGATAATAATTTCTTGCCTATGATTAAATCTTGCAAATACGATGCTATTGTTATTTCTGACCATGCCCCTCTGATCTTGGAGCTTAAGTCACTATGCCTCACACACTCACCTCGCAGATGGAGTCTCAACCCACTTCTATTAGCAGACGAGAATTGTACTGAATTCAAATCCAAACAAATCAGTATCTTCCTAGAGACAAATACATCCTCAGAGATTTCTGCCGGAATACTCTGGGAAACTCTCTTAAGGCCTTCTTAAGAGGACAGATTATTTCATATCTTTCCCACAGAAATAAATTAGAAACCAAGAAAATATCAGAGCTAAGAAGCGAAATTACTAGAATAGATGAAGAACATGCCAGGCTTTCAAGTGAGGCTCTACATAGGAAAAGGCAGGCTCTGCATTCAGAACTAAACCTCTTGACAACTAAAGAAACTGAACAACTAATTTATAAATCCAGACATCATTACTATGAACACGGAGAGAAAGCTAATAAGCTTTTAGCTCAACAAATTCACAAGCAAGAAGTCCGCAACGCAATCCCTGTAATCACCAACACGAATGGAGACAAAATCATCGACCACAGAAATATAATGCACACATTTAGAGACTACTATAAATCCTTATATTCTACTGAGTTTAAATAAGACAACACACAATCTAATGCATTTCTGGATACATTACAGATACCACAAATAGACACTTTTAGTGCGGAGGAACTCGATAAACCTCTGGCATTATCAGAATTACTAGATGCTATAAAATCACTCCAAGGCGGGAAAGCAGCAGGCCCTGATGGCTACCCTGCAGAATTTTATAAGAAACTAGCAGAATACCCACGCTTCACAGCGGAGAAGTACTGTGTTAAAGAAGTTATGAAAAAGAAAAGGAAAAATTTTAAAAATAACGTAACTTGATTGTTAATGTAATTGTTTTGTCATTGATATGAGTGTTGTTGTCATATCTATCTATCTATCTATCTATCTATATATATATATATATAGCAAAATACCCGCGCTTGGCAGCGGAGAAGTAAAAAGAAAAGGAAACATTTTAATAATAACGTAACATGATTGACAATGTAATTGTTTTGTCATTGTCATGAGTATTGCTGGCATATATATATATATTGTGAACGCTGGCCCCGGCACAGACAGACGGACAACATTTTCTCACCCAACACACTGTTTATTATAAATATTTACAAATGTCACGTGCACTCACAACCCCAGTGCCTCCAGCACCGATTTCCCCAAAGTCCAGGGCTCACAGTCCTTTTGCCTTCCTGGCCGCCTCCCGTCCTCTCTCTCCAGCTCAGTCTGCTTCCTCCCGACTTCCACCTCCTGACTGGAGAGAGGCGGCCCCTTTTATGGGGACCCGGATGAGCTCCAGCTGCTTCCCGGCACCTGACGTTGGCCACACCCCTGTGTGGCGGAAGTGCCGGCTGCGCACCCGGAGGCCGTCCGTGCATCCCCAGTCATCTTCCCCCCGGCACTTCCGCCACACGGGATAATTAGGCACTGGGGCGCCGCCTGGCGGTGGCCACGGGTCCCTGCAGGGCTGGGCTTCCAAGCCCTGTACCCGAGGCCCCCTGCATAACCAGGACGGACGCCCCCACTCGGTCTGGAGGAGGCACACGCCCTCCTCCGGTCCTCCAAGGCGTCCCGACCGGGCTCCAGCCCCGGCCGAGGACCAGATGGGATAAACCGGCATCGGGGCGGCGCCTGGTG
>JANRMT010062792.1:20384542-20408028 GCA_026402145.1 Polypterus bichir lapradei
ATATATATATACCCGCGTATCGCAGCGGAGACGTAGTGTGTTAAAGAAGCTATGAAAAAGAAAAGGGAACATTTTAAAAATAACGTAACATGACTGTAAATATACAGTAATTGTTTTGTGAGTTTTACTGAGTGTTGCTGTCATCAAGGATTTGATTATCATTATTTCTTTCAATCAGGTTCATATTTGTAGGATGTGTTGTGTTCAAGTTACATTCCGTGTTTGTCAATCGTTGTAAAGATGACAGGTTTCATTCATCGATTCGTTTCTTACTGCATCAATAAACAGCTCGTCTTCTTCTTTATCTGAGACCTGACACACTGTATGCACGGGTTTTTTTTTTACACTGTCTTCCTTTAGCGGGACATTGACTTTTTCCACCGTGTGCTTTGTTTCCACAGTAGCTGCATTTATGAATATGCTTGTATGTATCAGACGCTTCATATTTTTTTGCTGCCTTTTCAATTGAGTAATTCGGTTTTTGTTCAGCGCTCTTTGGAACTGTTGCTTTTTGTCTGTGCACTGCGTCAGTTCACGTGAGCCGCTCGGTGTACATGCATCGAAGTTTCCCAGCTGTGCTGGTGCCATGTCGTGCTATGTCCATGGCTGTATCTATTGTTACCGAAGTCCCGGCACTTAAAACTTTCTCTCGCAGTTTCGCTGATTTTGTGCCAAACACCACCCTGACCATCTCATCTTCCTCTGCATAAGCACAGTCCTTCACCCGTGAATATTTACCCGTGGCAGTTTGCTATTGGATTGCCACTGACGGACGGCCTTATATGGGCAGGCACTAAATTACAAACGCCAGCAGCAGCCTGTCTATGAACTTAATTTAAAGTTTAGGTTTACATCGTGCTTTGTTTCCGAAGTAGCAGAACTCATGAATATGGTTGTATATGTCACTCGCTCGCTTCTTATTGTTTCGCTGCCTTCTCAATTATATAATGCATGTTTTCTTCAGTGCTTTTTGGGCCTCTTCCTGGTTTTCTACGTACTGCGTGATTACGTGGGAGGCGTAATGATGTCACACGAAACTCCGCCCCCACGGGTTTCAAGCTCATCTCCATTACAGTAAATGGAGAAAAACAGCTTCCAGTTATGACCATTACGCGTAGAATTTCGAAATGAAACCTGCCCAACTTTTGTAAGGAAGCTGTAAGGAATAAGCCTGCCAAATTTCTGCCTTCTACCTACATGGGAAGTTGGAGAATTAGTGATGAGTCAGTCAGTCAGTGAGTGAGTGAGTCAGTGAGGGCTTTGCCGTTTATTAGTATAGATTCTCCGCTCAGCTAGCTCCCCTCCTATTAGCAATATTTATAGAAGCCAGAGACAATCAAACTCTTCCTCAAACTTTTCGCCAAGCATTAATCACAGTTTTTCCTAAACAAAATAAGGACTTATTGCAATGTGCATCATACAGACCAATTTCACTTTTGAATAATGATGTTAAAATACTCTCAACAATCATAGCTAGAAGGATGGAGAAAGTGCTCCCTTTGGTAATATCACAAGATCAAACTGGATTTATTAAGGGTAGACACTTATCTTCAAATCTTCAACACCTATTTAATGTAATATACTCACCAACTAAGTCAAACACCCCAGAAATATTATTATCATTGGATGCAGAAAAAGCATTTGACATGATTGAATGGAAATACCTTTTTACTACATTAGAGAAATTTGGGTTTGGCCCGAACATTTGTGCATGGATCAAACTACTGTATGCCAATCCAAAAGCTTCAGTTTGTATCAACAACATTTGTTCAGACTACTTTAAACTAGAAAGTGGTACCAGACAAGGATGCCCCTTGTCACCGCTGCTGTTTGCAATTGCCATTGAACCACTGGCAATACACTGTCAAACTACTGATCAGATAAAGGGGATTATCAGAGAGGGACTGGAACAGAAAATTTCTCTCTATGCATATGATATGGTACTGTATATATCAGACCCACAAAATTCTGTGCCTGCAGTCTTAACAGCACTTAAAGAATTTCAAAAGATCTCTGGTCTCAGAATTAATCTGAATAAAAGTGTACTCTTTCCAGTGAATTCTCAAGCATATAATATTAGATTAGACACCCTACCTTTTATCATTGCAGATCAGTTTAAATACCTTGAGGTAAACATCACAAGTAAAAGCTCTTTATCAACAAAATTTTGCCGTCTGCATGAAAAAAATTAAGCAAGACTTGCATAGATGGTCAACCCTTCATTTCAATCTAGCTGGAAGAATTAACACTGTTAAGATGAATATTCTTCCTAAGCTCCTTTGTTTATTTCAAATCATTCCAATATACATCAATAAATCATTTTTTAAGCAATTAGATTCAGCAATAACCTCATTTATTTGGAACTCAAAACATCCACGTATCCAAAGAGCGACCCTACAAAGACAAAAGGCAGAAGGTGGCATGGCTCTACCTAACTTCCAGTTTTATTACTGGGCAGCAAACATACGTACAAGCTATAAAAACCTGGACACAAATAGATGAACATACACAGGCCTGGTCCGCAATAGAACTAAAATCCTGCAGTACTTCTTTATATGCACTGCTCTGTTCCCCAATAAATGCAAGTTATCGGCAGTATACTAATAACCCAATTGTGCTTCACTCACTCAGAATATGGAACCAATGTAGAAAGCATTTTTAAGATGGAGAATCTTTTATCAGTGGCACCTCTGCAAGAGAACCACCCTTTTCAACCTTCGCAAACATATGCAGTTTTTAATATCTGGAAAAAATCTGGGATTAACTTGCTTAAAGAGCTTTATATAGACAACATCTTTGCATCCTATGAACAATCACAATCTAAATTTAACATTCCAGCTACACATTTCTTTCACTATCTTCAAATTAGGAACTTTGTTAAACAGAACCTGCCTGATTTTCCTCATCTTGCACCCTCGTCCACACTGGAAAAAATATTGCTCAAATTCAAGGACTCAGACACCATCTCTGCAATATATAAAATTATTTTACAGTCCCTCCCTTTCAAAGATCCAAGAGGACACTGGGAAAAAGATCTCTCAATTAATATATCAGAAAAGGAGTTGAAAATAGTAATGCAGAGAATTCACTCAAGCTCCATATGAGCAAAGCATACAATTATTCAACTCAAAATTATATATCGAGCACATCTGTCTCGCCTAAAACTCTCCAAAATGTTTCCAGTGCAAGATCCAACCTGCAAACGCTGCAATCAAGTCCTAGCCTCACTGGGTCTCATGTTTTGGGCCTTCACCAAATTAATGTCATTCTGGACCAAATTTTTTAATTACCTTTCAGTCAGCCTTGGTGTCACAATCACTCCTAATCCACTAACAGCTGTGTTTTTTGTTCTTCCAGATGGGTTTAAAGCGGAGAAGGACAAACAAACTGTGATTGCATTCACTACACTTTTGGCACACAAACTTATTTTGTTAAACTGGAAGAATCCTGACTCTCCTCTTTTAAGTCAGTGGGAAACCAATGTTTTATACCATTTGAAATTGGAAAAAATCAAATACTCAGTTAGAGGATTTGTACAGATTTTTTTCAAAACATGGCAGGATCTAATCAGTAATATTTTAGAATAAGCTCTTAAAGCACAGAGGAAGCAATCATTTCTGTACATGTATTCCTTTTTCTTCTCCATTCATCTCTATTGGCTTATCAAACTCAGCAATTTAGGTATGTTTACAAGCCTTAAGTTTTACTCTGTTGGCTCTCTCTCTCTCAGGGGTGGGGGTCAATTTGCTCTCAATCCTACTTTTTGTAAAAATTGATTGATTTATATGGAATGATTGCAATAAAATTAATAAAATTTCAAAAAAAAAAATCCTGGCATTTTGCAATTATATTCCTTCATTGCAACTGGCTTGTCAAGCTCCCTGCCTTTCTGGCTTTCCCCTTTCATGAATAACTTTCTCACAGGTAGCATCTGTTGTCAGACAAATAACTTGTTTCATGTCCTGCCATGCCTCTGCCACCAAGTTTTCTGCCTGCAGAAAACTGCATGATGACCACATTTGATTTTCAGCATGTTTGGCTCCAGTTGCAAAGGCATATGTCTCCTGTTTACCTTTACTGTGCTACACACTCCAATTTCCTTGTTCTGTAGCTCAATGAGTAATTCTGGAGATGAGTAGAATTTATCCACATACACCAAGTGACCCATATATCCAGACCCATCTAGCATATCCAGAACAACTTCACTCGTCAGGAGAGGGCCCTTTCACAGAAAGGAGTATTTTCCTGTGTATGTCATAATTTTTAGGTAGAAATCAGTGTTTGCTTCTGCCAACATAAAATCCTTTATTTTGTTCTTTGTCAGTGTGTTTGCTTCTGCCAACATAAAATCCTTTATTTTGTTCTTTGTCAGTTTGTTCCGCATATACTGACAGAAAAACACATGTTCCTGGCTAATAAACTTGCTTGTACATTGGCACAGAAAGGTCTAGGAGAAGCTGAATTTCATACAGGGGTTTATACCCTGGTTTATCCCTTGGGATGTGCTTCTTGTTGTCATAAAAATGAATGAAACTTTGCACGTACCTGTCACAAGGCATAACTTGTCCAAAACCACCAAGAGACAGAGCACGTTTGGATTAGTGCGCCCTATGGTTAGAGTGCCAGTGCAGTCCTTTATCAATCTTCAATGCCACATAGCCCTTCATTTCTTCTTTGGTTGTTGGCTTCTACTTTGACAAACGAGGATGTGGTGACAGCTCTGCTGGGGATACAAAAAATTGTTCACTGTACCTGTTTGCCTTGTCACTCATGAGCTGAAAGGCAGTCTCTGGAAAGAACAGCTCGGTGTGTCCACTAGCATGCAGTGTCATCTTGTGAAGTCTGGTGGCCAGCTTGCCTTGCGCAGATCAATGTCTGGGTAGTCCTCTCAGGCAAACGCTGCCATAGGTGAATAATCTACACAAGCATATTCAGCACCATAATCAGCTAGCGGCCAATCAGCTGGGGAGTGAGCAGCTGATGCCGGTACCTCACTTTCCTGTTTGATCAAGTCAGAGCCTGATTCAGAGATAATATGCAAAATGTTGTATGCTGAGTATTTTGTTTTGCGCATTTGCCTTGCTCTCTTGCCTAATGTTGATTCAATTTTTCCCGTTGTTTGTTCTTCACTCCCCTGCAAGCTCATGGAATCTAGGTCAGATAAAGAGACTAACTTTCTTTCTACTGAAGAGAGGCGAACTTTAACGTAACGGCTGGATTTACCAATGATTACAATTGGTTATTGCCCACTACACATAGATACTAATGTCGACATCCGCTTTTAACGATTTTTAGCGACATGTTGACTTCCACCCTGAAAGAGGTTCTCCTTTTGCTTACACTGAAAAGCCTCAGCTGTTTTAATCTTTCCTCATAATTCATCCTCCATAGTGCTGGAATCAGCCTAGTCACTCTATTCAGGACTTTTTCTAGTATTGCTATGGCCTTTTTGTAGTCTTTAAAAGGGGATTAAGGGATTAGGGGAGTTAAGGGCCCCGGGGGTGGATGAGATACGCCCGGAGTTCCTTAAGGCTCTGGATGTTGTAGGACTGTCTTGGTTGACACGTCTCTGCAACATCGCATGGACATCGGGGACAGTGCCTCTGGATTGGCAGACTGGGGTGGTGGTCCCCCTCTTTAAAAAGGGGGACCGGAGGGTGTGTTCCAACTATAGAGGGATCACACTCCTCAGCCTCCCTGGAAAAGTCTATTCGGGGGTTCTGGAGAGGAGGGTCCGTCGGATAGTCGAACCTCGGATTCAGGAGGAACAGTGTGGTTTTCGTCCTGGTCGCGGAACAGTGGACCAGCTCTACACCCTTAGCAGAGTCCTGGAGGGTGCATGGGAGTTTGCCCAACCAGTCTACATGTGCTTTGTGGACTTGGAAAAGGCGTTCGACCGTGTCCCTCGGGGAGTCCTGTGGGGGGTGCTCCGGGAGTATGGGGTACTGGACCCCCTGATAAGAGCTGTTCAGTCCCTGTACAACCGGTGTCAGAGCTTGGTCCGCATTGCCGGCAGTAAGTCGAGCCCGTTTCCAGTGAGAGTTGGACTCCGCCAGGGCTGCCCTTTGTCACCGATTCTGTTCATAACTTTTATGGACAGAATTTCTAGGCGCAGCCAGGGTGTTGAAGGGGTCCGGTTTGGTGGACTCAGGATTGGGTCACTGCTTTTTGCAGATGATGTTGTCCTGTTTGCTTCATCAGGCCGTGATCTTCAGCTCTCTCTGGAGCGGTTCGCAGCTGAGTGTGAAGCGGCTGGGATGAGAATCAGCACCTCCAAATCCGAGACCATGGTCCTCAGCCGGAAAAGGGTGGAGTGCCCTCTCAGGGTTGGGGACGAGATCCTGCCCCAAGTGGAGGAGTTTAAGTATCTCGGGGTCTTGTTCACGAGTGAGGGAAGAATGGATCGTGAGATCGACAGGCGGATCGGTGCGGCATCCGCAGTGATGCGGGCTCTGCATCGGTCTGTCGTGGTGAAAAAAGAGCTGAGCCGTAAGGCAAGGCTCTCAATTTACCAGTCGATCTACATTCCTACCCTCACCTATGGTCATGAGCTATGGGTAATGACCGAAAGAACGAGATCGCGAATACAAGCGGCTGAAATGAGTTTCCTCCGCAGGGTGTCTGGGCTTTCCCTTAAAGATAGGGTGAGGAGCTCAGTCATCCGGGAGGGGCTCAGAGTAGAGCCGCTGCTCCTCCGCATCGAAAGGAGTCAGATGAGGTGGCTCGGGCATCTGATCAGGATGCCTCCTGGACGCCTCCCTGGTGAGGTGTTCCGGGCACGTCCAACCGGGAGGAGGCCCCGGGGAAGACCCAGGACACGCTGGAGGGACTATGTCTCCCGGCTGGCCTGGGAACGCCTTGGGATTCTACCGGAAGAGCTGGAAGAAGTGGCCGGGGAGAGGGAAGTCTGGGCTTCTCTCCTTAAGCTGCTACCCCCGCGACCCGACCTCGGATAAGCGGAAGAGAATGGATGGATGGATGGATGGATGGATGGGGAGTTAAGAAAAATATTAAAATAACCCTATGACCAGGTAAAAACAGTACCCACTTGTGTCAGTTACATTCTTTAGCTTTCGCCCCCTATCTCTTCACCATATGCTTTATCTCCTTCTACTCCTGTCTACTTTCTTTATTTCTGTGATTATCCCAATTCTTCTTCACCAACCTCTTCCTCAGTATACTCTCCTGTACTTCCTCATTCCACCACCAGGTTTCCTTGTCCCCGTCCTCTCTACAGGTGTCACACCAAGCATCCTTCTAGCTCTCTTCCTTACCACTTCTGCTGTAGTTGTTCAGCTTTTTGGTAATTTGGTAACTCTTCACTGCCACACAGTGCCCGTCTTACCTCCTCTCTGAACTCCACCTTACGGTCTTCTTTTTTAACTTCCACCATTTGATCCTGGATCTTGGATCTGCCCTCACTCTCCTCCTCTTCTTCATCTCCAATGTCATCCTATAAACCACCATCCTATGCTGTCTATCTATGCTTTTCCCTACCAGCACTTTGTAGTCTCCAGTCTCCTTCAGACTGACTCTCCTGCATTGGATATAATCCACCTTGGTTACACTCTCCACCACTTCATCCATCTCACTCCTGAAATCTTCTTTCTCATCCATTTTGGTGTATACACTAACAACATTCATCATCACACCTTCATTTTCCAGCTTCATAATCATCACCCTGTTCGAGACTCTTCTCACCTCCAAAACACTTGACATACTGTTCCTTCAGGATAACCCCTTCCCCATTTCTTTTCCCACACCATGGTAGAATAATTTGAACCCACCTGCAATACACCTGGTATTTTCCCCTTCCATGTGGTCTCTTGCATGGACAATATATAAACCTTCCTTCTGTCCATCACATTGGCTAAATCTCTCTCTTTACCAGTCATACTACCAACTTTCAAAGTTCCTACCCTCACTTCCACTCTCCTACCCTCCCTCCTTTCTTCCTGCCTCCAGACACACTTTCCCCTTTTCTTCTCCTTCAGTCAACAGTAGTCCAATTTCCACCTGCACCCTGCTGGCAGCCGTTGTTAACCAGGGCTTCAACTGATCAGGTTTGGAACTCTGTATTGTTGTTCGCTTCTTTATCTGGCAAAATTTTACACCAGATGCCCTTCCTGATGTAACCCTCCCTATTTATCCAGGCTTGGGACCAGCATTAAGAAAAACACCACATTGTGCATCACTCTATGGCTTTGTTTTCAAAGACATTAAATTAAAAGCTCCGTTTTATTATAGAAGGGTTAAGAATATTCAAGATGCAGCAGCTCAGAAACAAAGACAACTATTTTGTACCTGTTTCAGATCCACAGATAGTACCACAGCTGTGTTATTTTTTTATTATATTCCCACTTTTGCACCATAACCATGGAAAAAGAAACAGATTTACCAGCATTCACCCTGCATTTATAAAACAATCATGAAATGTATTTCAGATGCAAAAGCCTTGCCAAAGTAAATTACATCTCTGTTACAGCATAAATCTCAATTTCTGTGTTCCTGTCCATTGGTAATGCTGCAGACAAAATGGTACATATGAGAGGGCATGGCAAGTACAAGACAGAGTATAGGAGTCAGGTTGAGAACTATGTTTCGTGGTGCAACGAGAATTGTTTGCATCTTAACATCAGTAAAACCAAGGAACTGGCTATAGACTTTGGTCACACCAAAGAGCTTCTATGCCTGGTCACTATTCAGGGAGTGTATGTAGAGGTGGTCCACCCCTAGAAGTACTTGGAGGTCCACATTAATGACAGGGTGGGCTGGTTTTGGAGCACAGAGGAACTATACACAAAGGGCAGAGCAAGCTCTTTTTCTTAAGGAGACTGTGGAAATTGACTTCTTTCACATCTTCTACACATCTGTGATGGCCAGTGCAATTTTCTACGCTGTGGTGTGCTGGCTTGGTAAAATCACTTCAAGAGAGACCCACCACATTAACAAACTAATTTAAAGGGCAAGTTCAGTAATACTGCAAAACATATTTCTGCAACTTCCAGTTGAGCAAACTCTGGCGGTACTGGTCGGCGTTGTTCACTGGTAACTTTTTTTGCAATTAGTTTACGAGCTAAAGGACTGAGCAACTGTTTTCATTTGGCAGACTTATTCTTTGAGTATTATTTTTCAGTTATTTATAGCTAGACTGATGAATTCTAGCTCGACTGGTGATTTTGTTGACACTTCAGTGTGGCTGTGTATGGACTAGTTTCAGCCTAACCCTGTTTTGAGACTTACCTGGTTCTGTTCTTCGGAGTTGTCTGTGTTCTCACCTAAAATGTGGACTGGTAGGACATTTATTTGGTTCATGTTTGTTTGGTCCCTTCCTGTCTCTAACTATCCAGCCTGCGAAGGGCCTGCTTCAGTACTCAGCTGCTGAGCTCCTCCAACTGCGCTTCCACCTATCTGAGCCTCTGCTGACTGCACTGTATCTCTACATGGACATTGTATTCCTCCCCTGTCGGAAATACATTCACCGTGAGTCTCCAGGCTGACACCTCGAAAATAATAAACTCCATCTGGTCCAACTCTCGACCTCTTCCACTTAACATAGGCATTGCTGACCACAATGTGTTAGAGAGCCTAGCTCGATCGGCTAACACCATTGCCAAGTGCAACAACACCATTGTCAACTTCAGTTTGTTGAACATGTGCTCACTTACAAGCAAGAGGCATCTCATCCAGGATCTCCTCACTGATCATAAGTTTGACTTTTTCTGTCTAACCAAGACAAGGCAACAACCTCATGACTTTTTCCAACTTAACGAATCCACTCCCCCAGGGTTTGTTTAAATTTGTCAACCCCATGGTTCTGGCCAGGGAGGAGGTCTCGTGATAATCCCTAATATCATTGCAACTATTCACCGCCCCCCTGAATCAAATAATGACTTTTTGAATGACTTTGCTGTTTTTCTTACACAACTATCTACTGTTTCTTCAAACAAAATACTTCTGGGAGATTTTAATATACATATGAATAATACCAATGTCCCTCTTACTAGAGACGTTACATCCTGCCTTGAGAGTTTTGGATTACAGCAGCATGCTAATTCCCACTCACTCTAAAGGACATATCTTGGATTTGATCTGCTGCTGTGGAGTTATCCACCTTGATTGTACTGCAGATGAACTCCCCATAACTGATCATTTTCTTCTTTCATTCAAGGTTAAACTTGCTCTTTCCATTACTAAGCTTCCCTGTCTCATGTCTTTCCATAATATTAAGAATATTAACTTGGATTTTCTTTCCTCTAGTATTGATTCCCTTATGGACATTCATAATTTATCCACTTCTGAAGAGCTGGTGTCACACTAAAACACTGGACTCTATGGTATTCTTAACTCTCTTGCTCTGTTAAAAACTAGATCTGTTTCTTTCTCTTTTTCTGCTCCCTGGTTCACGCTTAAACTTCAGCTTTTGAAAATCAAAGGCAGGCACCTTCAACAATGGTATAAAAAACTGGGCTCTTTGTTCATAAAGAGATGCATACTAATCATACACTATATTACAAGGACTATATTGCTCAAACAAAATCTAACTATTATACTCACATAACTTCTTCCAGTAAAGGTAACACCATGTTATTTTTTTCCCTGCTTAATAATATTACACAACCCCCAGATTCTCTACCTTCTCACCTTTATTCAACTGATTTTTGAAATTCACTTATGTCCTTTTTTAAAATGAAAAAATCTACAGGATACACCTGTATCTTGGTATGGATTCACCTCCAATACTTCATTTGAATTTCATCCACCTGCTCACTCATTTTCCTCTTTTCAGCTTCCTACTTTCTCAGAAATTTCAGATCTTGTCTGTAAATCTAAGCCATCCACCTATCAACTGGATCCCATTCCTAAAGTTCTGGTTAAAGCCTGCCTCCCTTCTTTGGTTCCTCTTACACTGTGTGCACAATTATTAGGCAAGTTGTATTTTTGAGGATTAATTTTAATATGGAACAAACACAGTGCTATCAGTCAATCCAAAATGTTAATAAACCTGAAACCTGAATGTTTCACAACGGAAATGTGAGTGTGAGCATCTTTAGGGGAATACATATGTGCGCACAATTATTAGACAACTATTAGTGTGCAGATTTATTATGCAACTAAAGGAAAAATGAAAATTTTCCCATCTCACTTGTTTATTTTCATCTGTTATAGTGAGAATAATAAACAAACACCTCAAAATTTACAAATAAACATCTCTGACATTTCAAAAAAAATAAATCAGTCAATCAATGATCAATATAGCCACCCTTCTTTCCAATAACAGTCATAAGCCTTTCCATTCATGGAGTCTGTCAGTTTCTTGATCTGTTGACGATCAGCTTTTTGTGGAGCAGTGACTACAGCCTCCCAGACACTCTTCAGAGAGGTGTATTGTTTTTCTCCCCCGTAAATCTAACGTTTAAGAAGTGCCCACAAGTTCTTGATAGGGTTTAGGTCAGATGAGGAAGGGGGGCCATGTCATTATTCCTTCATCTTTAAGGCCTTTACTGGCTGGCCACGCAGTGGAGAACTTCGATGCAAGCGATGGAGCATTGGCCTGCATAAAAATCATGGTCTTCTTCAAAGATGTAGACTTTTTCCTGTATCACTGTTTGAAGAAAGTGTCTTCGAAAAACTGGCAGTAGGTTTGGGAGTTGATTTTGAGTTCATCTTCAATGCAAAAAGGTCCAACTAGCTCATCTGATGCACAGGTCCATCCATCTGGTCCATCAAGAGTCACTCTCATCTCATCGGTCCATAAAACCTTTGAAAAAAATCTGTCTTCAGATATTTCTTGGCCCAGTTTTGACGTTTCAACTTATGTTTCTTGTTCAGTGGTGGTTGGGTTTCAGCCCTCCTTACCTTGGCCATGTCTTTGAGCACTGAACACCTTGTACTTCTGGGCACTCCAGGTAGGTTGCAGCTCTGGAATATGAAAGCACTGGAGGATAATGGGTTCCTGGTAGCTTCACGTTTGATTCTTCTCAAATCTTTGGCAGCTAATTTGCGTCTTTTGTTCTCAACACGTTTCTTGCGACCCTGTTGACTATTTGCAACAAAATGTTTGATGGTTCTGTGATCACACACTAATATCTTAGCAATTCCAAAAGTGCTGCATCCCTCTGAAAGACTTTTTACAATTTTTGACTTTTCAGAGTCAGTTAAATCTCTTTTTTGGCCCATTTTGCCCGAGGAAAACTAGCTGCCTAATAATTCTGCACACCTTGATATAGGGTGTTGATCTCATTAGGCCACACCCTCCCTCATTACACAAATACACATCACCTGATGTGCTTAAATCCAATAAGCATTCAAGCTAATACAGCTTGGAGTTGGAATATACACATAAAAATGATGATATGGTCAAAATACTCACTTGCCTAATAATTGTGCACACAGTGTATTTCTGCTATAACTCACTCCCCTCTCACCACTGAAACTGTTCCTTTATCTTTTACACACACTAGGGACAATTTAGAATCGTCAATGCACCGAACCTGCATGTCTTTGGACTGTGGGAGGAACCCGGAGTACCCAGAAGAAACCCACACAGACATGGAGAGAACATGCAAACTCCACACAGGGAGGACCCGGGAAGTGAACCTGGGTCTCCTAACTGCAAGGCAGCAGCACTACCCACTGCGCCACCCCAACATTATCCAAAAATGATAATTTTTCATTTGTTATTGATAATTCCTCTGTTTCCCCCTTCCCCACAGTCTGGGTTTCATCCTTGATAGTAGCCACATCAATAACATCTTCAGGTCTGTATATTTCCACCTGCGTCACATTAATCGTATTTGGCCCCTCCCTCACTCCCCATGCAACTGCTGTCCTTGTTCATAGCCTTGTCACTTCTCGTCTGGATTATTGTAATTTCGCGCAAATCTCTTTATAAGCTTCAACTGGTCCAGAATTCATCATTGCTAGAACCCCCTCTATTCACCATATCACTCCCGTCTTGCAGCAGCTTCACTGGCTTCCGGTTAAGTTCCACATTGTCTTCAAAATTCTCCTGTTTACATTTACAGTGGTGTGAAAAACTATTTGCCCCCTTCCTGATTTCTTATTCTTTTGCATGTTTGTCACATAAAATGTTTCTGATCATCAAACACATGTAACCATTAGTCAAATATAACACAAGTAAACACAAAATGCAGTTTTTAAATGATGGTTTTTATTATTTAGGGAGAAAAAAAAATCCAAACCTACATGGCCCTGTGTGAAAAAGTAATTGCCCCCTTAACCTAATAACTGGTTGGGCCACCCTTAGCAGCAATAACTGCAATCAAGCGTTTGCAATAACTTGCAATGAGTCTTTTACAGCGCTCTGGAGGAATTTTGGCCCACTCATCTTTGCAGAATTGTTGTAATTCAGCTTTATTTGAGGGTTTTCTAGCATGAACCGCCTTTTTAAGGTCATGCCATAGCATCTCAATTGGATTCAGGTCAGGACTTTGACTAGGCCACTCCAAAGTCTTCATTTTGTTTTTCTTCAGCCATTCAGAGGTGGATTTGCTGGTGTGTTTTGGGTCATTGTCCTGTTGCAGCACCCAAGATCGCTTCAGCTTGAGTTGACGAACAGATGGCCGGACATTCTCCTTCAGGATTTTTTGGTAGACAGTAGAATTCATGGATCCATCTATCACAGCAAGCCTTCCAGGTCCTGAAGCAGCAAAACAACCCCAGACCATCACACTACCACCACCATATTTTACTGTTGATATGATGTTCTTTTTCTGAAATGCTGTGTTCCTTTTACACCAGATGTAACGGGACATTTGCCTTCCAAAAAGTTCAACTTTTGTCTCATCAGTCCACAAGGTATTTTCCCAAAAGTCTTGGCAATCATTGAGATGTTTCTTAGCAAAATTGAGACGAGCCCTAATGTTCTTTTTGCTTAACAGTGGTTTGCGTCTTGGAAATCTGCCATGCAGGCCGTTTTTGCCCAGTCTCTTTCTTATGGTGGAGTCGTGAACACTGACCTTAATTGAGGCAAGTGAGGCCTGCAGTTCTTTAGACGTTGTCCTGGGGTCTTTTGTGACCTCTCGGATGAGTCGTCCCTGCGCTCTTGGGGTAATTTTGGTCGGCCGGCCACTCCTGGGAAGGTTCACCACTGTTCCATGTTTTTGCCATTTGTGGATAATGGCTCTCACTGTGGTTTGCTGGAGTCCCAAAGCTTTAGAAATGGCATTATAACCTTTACCAGACTGATAGATCTCAATTACTTCTGTTCTCATTTGTTCCTGAATTTCTTTGGATCTTGGCATGATGTCTAGCTTTTGAGGTGCTTTTGGTCTACTTCTCTGTGTCAGGCAGCTCCTATTTAAGTGATTTCTTGATTGAAACAGGTGTGGCAGTAATCAGGCCTGGGGGTGGCTACGGAAATTGAACTCAGGTGTGATACACCACAGTTAGGTTATTTTTTAACAAGGGGGCAATTACTTTTTCACACAGGGCCATGTAGGTTTGGATTTTTTTCTCCCTAAATAATAAAAACCATCATTTAAAAACTGCATTTTGTTTTTACTTGTGTTATATTTGACTAATGGTTAAATGTGTTTGATGATCAGAAACATTTTGTGTGACAAACATGCAAAAGAATAAGAAATCAGGAAGGGGGCAAATAGTTTTTCACACCACTGTAAATCTATCCACAACCTTGCCCCTCCATATCTGTCCAGCCTCCTTCATGTTGCCATTCCCTCCTACACCCTTCGATCCTCTTCTTCCATTAACTTGACTGTCCCCTTCATCCGTCTTACCACCATGGGGAGCAGCGCATTCTGTTGCTCTGCTCCCCAGCTCTGGAACTCATTACCATCCGAGCTTAGAAATGTTGATTCATTCTCACTTTTCAAATCTAAACTTAAAACTCATCTGTTTAAGTCTGCTTTTTCTCTTTGATTGCAATTTCTCTGTCTTATTTTAATTTTTGTATTTTTGTTTATAATGTGTGTTTATCTATTGTTTGGTGTCCTTCAGTGTTTAGAAAGGTGCCTACAAATAAAGAAAATGTATTATTATTAAGTGAGAAGAAAATCCATGTTTCTGAGTTAGATGAGAAAGAGAACATTTTCATCACTGATGGATTAATTACTGTATAGATAATGGTTGAGTTACTTTAGAAGACAGGATGCAACCATTGAACATAATATTACAGGGGATGATTCAGAGGATACACAAAAATAGGGAGAGACAATCTTCCTTTTTCAGAAGATGATATTTTGGGTTAATCTTCAAATTCCACTCACAGGTTCAACCACAAAAGTCTCCCCTGCATCAGTTATGTTAATCTGACAAGGATGAAGGGGCACAATGAGATAAAGAGAATAAGTTATAACTTTGTTAAAGACGTAATTATTATTTTTTTCTAAATGTGTTTAGCAATTCCTGCACCAATAAATGGGGGTACAACTGGAATATAATATGTTTGGCATACTCTGAATTGGTCTACGAGTGCACCATTCATAGACTCTCCTGTTGTCTGCGTTTTGCCCTGTCCACTCCTTTCACTATCTGTTGCTGGGCAACACTCACTGCAGTAATGTGATGGGAGGGGCAAAGAAAAAAATGTTTTTGCCTTTGGGTCTGTGCAATTTTCTGTGCCGTGGTGAGCTGGGCTGGTAACATCACTTCAAGAGAGGCCCACCGAATCAACAACCTAATTAAAAGGGCAAGCTCAATTATAGGACACACTCTGGACCCCCTGGAAGTAGTAGCAAAGGAGAATTAAAACAAAACTGAGTGTTATTAAGAACAATGCTGCGCATCTTCTCTCTGACACACTAACACTGAGTATTATCAGTCAAAGAATTATTGAGCAAACATCTGTAAAGAAACAGTACTTTTTACCAACAACAATACGTCTGCATAATGCCTCACTGTGACTGTGACGGCAAAATAAATAATGCAAAAAAATGGAGAGATGGGCTATGGCATTACATTTATCGAGAGACTGCTACAGGGCATTGCTTGAATGATGAAGCAACCCTTTAAAAACAATACAAACCATAATAAAGTTTTTGTATTATTCATGATGCATACTGTAAAATAAACAATGAGAAATTGGGGATGCCAGCTTTCTTCCAAACACCTTTGCACCATGATACTTACCTTTTTCTACTTTACGCTTAGTACTATAGCCAGGGGCGTAGTGCTTGAAACTGCCTGCCTTTTTAACTATAGTACATTAGTACTTTTTAACTATTAGTACATTTGTACTAATACATTTAAATTAGAAGATGAGACTGTATTTATCACCCTGCAGTGGGCTGGTGCCCTGCCTGGGGTTTGTTTCCTGCATTGCGCCCTGTGTTGGCTGGGATTGGCTCCAGCAGACCCCCGTGACCCTGTAGTTAGGATATAGCAGGTTGGATGATGGATGGATGGGCTGTATTTATCATTAGCTTTATGTTTTGTTCTTTAATAACAGTTTACCTATAAGAAGTCTTATGTCTATGAACCAGATATTTACTTAAGACTTTTAATACGTTCAACTAATTTGGCATTTTACATACTACTTAAGGGATGTAACTAGAATATACCATTTGTTTGTGTGCTAATTGGAGGACGTTAAACATATTTAAATGTTATTTAAATTAACCTAAATGACTGAAATAACTGTAGTGGGCTGGCACCCTGTCTGGAATTTGTTCCTGCCTTGCACCCTGTGTTGGCTGAGATTGGCCCCAGCAGACCCCGTGAACCTGTGTTAGGATATAGCAGGCTGGACAATGACTGACTGACTGATTGAAAGAACCATTATCGTAAGACTAATCAAGTCTTGCTTTTGAGAGCTTGCTGCTCACATGGGGGGCACCACTGTACAGGTGTAATAAAGGATGTCCATTTTGAATTTTATTTGTAACGATGATTCAAGACTCTTCCTTGTCTTCTAAGTAGTTTTTGCAACAGTTTTGTGCCAAAAACCAGACTTATTCCTACATCTGTGTTTCCCTTCAATTGGGCATTTCATTTCAATCACGAGGCTGGTTTGCCACAGAAGAACATTCCTCACAGCCACTGAATCATTTTTGCTGACTGGAGTTTTCTAGCTGCTGGACCAATGTGGTGGCGAGTGGGATGGAAGGGTGAATATTTTAAGAACTGTTGTTGGGTGTTATTTAAATTCATCCATCCATCCATTTTCCAACCCGTTGAATCCGAACACAGGGTCACGGGGGTCTGCTGGAGCCACTCCCAGCCAACACAGAGCGCAAGGCAGGAACCAATCCTGGGCAGGGTGCCAACCCACCGCAGTATTTAAATTCATTTTGTGCTTTTATGGATTTAAAAGTTGTAGTCTATTGTTATATATAGGGTTTAGATTTAAGGTTATTTTCATAAGAAAATTACAAAAAAAAAACTAAATAAATAAGAGATAAAAGAAGTCTCTATGTGAGACCTCTTGTTAGCCTAAAAGAGAGCTTATGCCATTTCATGAAGTATTGGGATGCACTGGAAATCATCTGTGTGTATGAATTCCACATGACATCTAGATTGAGGAATTGAGTTTGAGTGTGACAGAATTTTGGGTCACCATCCAGGAGAGTTACTTGCCTCTGTTGCTGAGACTAAAGATTCATGACCACAGACTCTTATTGGCCTATAGTCCAGAACATTGCAAGGACACAGCTTTTGGGAATATGTTGTGGATGTCCATGACAGGGCTGCTTTTCAAGAAAAGCACTGAAGCCAGGGACTTGTTCGTTAGTAGGCTATTGTTTAGATTAGCATTCTAGATCTCAGTAAAAAAGGTCTCAGTAGTAAGTGGAAGGCAGTGCCCCTCTGAAAAGCGTGTTAAAAAAAAAAAAAAAACGAAAAACTAAATAATGCAAGATATTTTTATCATAAAATTAACGTTAAAAAATGGGACTGCACTGAGGCCAGCTAATTAAATACTCTCTGTGAAAACTGAACAAAAACAAAAAATAATAAGAGAAAATAGGCTGAGATAAGAAATTGGGATTTTTAAGGACCATAGCTGCATCTTCTGAGTTATTATTACAGTTGCCTAAGTCATCATTGAAATTAATTCTCCAAAAATATGGGGGGAGGAATGAAAGGTAAAAATGTTGTTTTAGTTGGTTTTATAATGTAAAATGTTTTAGAGAAAATATTGTGAGTGATTAAATGGGTTAAAATAATGCTAAATATGCCTTAAAATGTCATATTATGCCTAAGACACAATGTGTAAAATGGATTTAGTTGTCTGAAATATACTAGTATTAAAATGTTGTTGGTACCATTTGATCGTTAAAGCAATTAATAAAAATATATTGTGCATACCAAATTAGAAATGTCATTGGTATAAATTAACAGAGCTCTGAATTTATTTGGGTAAAATATTAAAATGGGTTTTGAATATGTAAAATATTTGGTATACAGAAAATGTCTCCACATTTGCTGATAAAAACCTGTTTTAAATGGAATTCCTGAAGTAATAAACTGAGTAGTTTCTGTGTTTTGGGGTCAATGCAGAAATTACAAAACTAAGTTTGTTAAATTCTCCCACCCCTAACCGGGGCACGCTACATGCCAGCCACTTCGCGTCTCTGCTGCTCACGTCGTGAAGGGGAGGGCGGGGCTGAACGCACGATAAGGAGATGCGGTCGGATCAGCTGCTGGCCTGCTGCTGTTGCTGCCAAGCTGCATGTTCTGCTTTTCTCGTTGTGCATCGATCATTTAAAAACCTGTGCAACAGCTGTCCTTTTGTCTCACTGCCTTGTCTTGCAGGACATTGAAGTGTCTCTCTCGGGACTTTAAAGTGTCTTCGAGAAAATCACATATCATCTCCTTCCAAGCCTTCCAAGATTTTTTTTTATTATACAGAGATGTACTAAGCAGTGGAGTGTGAAAGAAAACCCCTTAATACCAGAAAAAGGATTGGGGCAGCCACCCGTATACTTGAATAAGGCTGCAAAAAGTAGTCAATTAGATACAAATTCTTTACAGATCTGAGTCAAAAACAGAACTCAGTAACAGAAGGAAGATTCTGGGTTTTAAGGTTGGTCAGGGGAAGTGATGTCATTGGGAACAGAACTGGAAGTGATGTTACTGAGCCCGGAACCAGATGTTATGTCATCATGCTCGGTAATGAAATGGTATCATCAAATCCAGGTAGAATTTCCCGTTTTTGGTCTGCAGGGATAATAGAAAAAGGATTATTGCACTCTGCCACCCTTTGGCCTGGCATGGAATTACCTTCTTTTGAGCCCTGTAGCTGCCTCCCATGTGCACGTGTTTGACAGGAAATAATGTACTGTAGTTGTTTTGTTTCTTTTTTGTACTTTTTAACAATATTTTCATTGTGATCTTTATTCAACTTTTCCAGGTGTTTTGGTTATTTAAATCATTATGTGCTAATTAGTTGGTCTGACACTGAAGTTGTTGCAGCCTTTTATCATTCAGTGTTGTTTGCTTGTTTTTAGTTACCATAAATAGGATACAATAAAGGGAGAAAACAACATAGGATATTTTCTTCATATTTCAAAGGATTTGAGAGGGATTATATAAAAATAGGATAGGCAGATTAAGATTTAGGATTCTGATCTGGAATATACAATTTAGTGGAAGAAATCACAAAGAAAATAGACTTAAAGGACAAAAAAACACAAGTAAATATCAACATAAAAATATCAACATAAATATATGTTGGCACCCTTCTGTGGGAAAACATAAAATCACAAGAGCAAGTTGTCTGCCAAGGCTCTACTGGTTAAATGACACCTGGCTTAATGGAATTATGCTTTTTATCTTGGTTGAGCAGAAGACGCGAGACTTGAGGTGTATGTGACGTCAAGTGTCTTCTGGATGGTCTTCTTCGTCTCAAAGGAAGGAAGATGATATTGTGAGGAAAAGTTTTCCACCTGTCTGGCAGACACCATTGTTATTTTCAGAAAATTTTGTGCTGGAGGCTTCTGCTGCCTGTGCGCATTACAGTCTCTTTTTAGTTTTCTGGAATTGTCGTATATGTGAGCAGCGTTAACACCAGATAAAGTTATGGCTAATTATAAAAACTGTGGCAAAGGACTAAAAACATATTAATATGCAGTAAATACTTACCTTTAGCCAAATCTTTCTTGCCTAACCTCAAAAAATGCTCTTCTTTCCTGGTTGAGAAAAACTCAACCTAAATACCAATAAATAATTTCTGTATTCATTAATTAAGTTGGTACATAAAAAGAACTTTACCTTATTTACCTTGTTACATCTTCAAATAATGAAAGTGGATACTTTTTCAATCTAATAATGTCTTCAAATACATTCAGATAAGTGAAGATATGCAAGACATTTAAAGGTAACTGACTTATTAGGTAGAATACTACACTTTCACTGGAACATAAATGTGGTTTACTATTAGATTTATACTTTAACCATTTAAACAATAAAAGTTTTGGGAATTGGGAAGTGCAGAGCTGCATGCTAAGCCCTCTGCTTTATACCCTCTTCACAAGTGAGTTGCCTCCCAGAATAATACCAGTATCATCAAATATGCTGATGATACATCTGTCATTGGACTGATTACCAGCAGAGATGAGACTGCCTACATGATGAAGGTAATTCTGGTAATGTGGTGCCAGGATAACAATCTCTCCTTAAATGCTAGGAAAACAAAGAAAATGATTGTGGGCCCATGGAAAAGGAAGGAACAACACACATCTATGTACACTGTACATGTACACTGGTGAGGCAGAGGTGGAGATTGTGAAAATCTTTACATTTTTCAGTATATATTATGTAAGATTCACACCTGATCCCACAGAAATATTTAGCTGGTAAAGAAATCTAGGCAGCATTTGTAAGTCCTGCGAAGTCTCAAGAATATCAGTGTGCCAACCAAAATCCTTAGTAGCTTTTATAGAGGGTGCTATCACTGTGTTGTTTGATAACAGCTCTGCACAGGACCACATTGCCCTAAAGTGGTTGGTCAGGACTGCCCAACATTTTCAGGAAGAGCACCTTTATCTTTGGATGGCAATTAACATACCAATGTCAACAGGAGAGCTTTATAAAGGCAGACAATATGGGAATGTGAAATCAAGAACTACAAAATCACACCTTAGCAATGCATGCGACTAGTTTCTCCATACAGGAGGCATTTTGAAGCCGTCATTACCAACAAAGGCTTTTCTACTAAGCATTAAATTAATTTCAGTAAGAGTGTCGATACTTACTTCCTGTGTCATTCCATTTTATTACACAACTTAATTTATGGACTTATTTGTTTTGATTTCTTTTTATGTGTGGATTACTTGGGTTGTTACCAATTTTTTTAATATATTATTTTATATATTTACTGAAAAAAATGTTAACATGTTCAATACTTATTTTTACATGATACTGATGGTATTTGCACTATACAGTATATTGTTGCACTGATGTATTTTCTTCTTCTTTATCTCTTCCAACCTCTATGTGAGGTCGATGTGTTTGATCAACCTTCTTCATACAGCTTGGTCCTGTACTTCCTGTTCCTCAGTCAAACCTATTCGTTCCACTGCTGTATTTATTGTGGAAATTTGACTATATACCATTAGCACTTTAATTGTATTGTCATTTGTTTAATTTGTGTTCACTGGTGGCTGGAAGAGGATACAGAGTTTAAGATTTTTCTTTCTACTGTGCGACTGTTTACAATAAATTCTTATTTATTTAGTTTTAACTTTCCTACTCCAGGATAACACTAGATGGCAGGCTAGTTTCAGCTATGGATCTGAAGAGACAAATAAGTGTTCATAGGTATGTAATTTGGCAAGAGAAGCAGAACAAGGAGCCTTGGATTCAGTTGTGGAGTGTAATAGGTTTTTATTTCCAGCATTGTCTTTACTTAGAAGCAGATTTTTTCTGTTAATAAAGAAAGTAACATAGTTTAATGTTTGTTATTCTGTATTTGAAATCCTTCAGTTTAACACTACAGGTGACAATCAAATTCCAACATTTATTTTTTAATTGATTTGTTAAAAAATAATTTTCAAATAGAATCCTTTCTTTTAATATTAGTTGGTTACTTGCTAGCTACTTTAACATTTGTGCTTAATTATAAATTGGCTTCAATTATCTTTTTCATATTCACACACACATAATCAGATAGCTAACAACTATACTTGTACTGTTTACATTCTGAGTAAGAAACTGTCTTCCATTGTTCAAGGGCATGAAGTCAATGTTGTTGAAATTCAGACCTTCTTACTCATAGTTATAACTATAAATATATGTAGTAATATAAATTTCATAACAAATGCTTCTTGTCTTTAGAATCCCAATTAACTTTTTGCTTTCCAATAAGGCCAACCTAACTCTATGCATTCAAGTTAACAGTATATTCTGGCCAGTGCACTTTCAAATGATTAAACTCTGTTGTCTCTATTTAATTTAGCATCATAACAAAAGTTAATTTATTTTCAGGTAATACTGTATATCGATTTTAGCTGCCAATGGGCCTTTCATAACAAAATGTGATTGCCACAATTATTAGAATATTAATTAAGAAGCTGGAAAAATCATTAGGGAACATAAACACAGTATTCAATACAATATTATGTGCTTCAATTATCCTTTGAGTGATGTTTTCTGAAATTATGTGCTCTTAATAGGTTTACCCATGGTGAACTGGTCTTAGTGGGAGGCTAAATAGGAATACCAGACATTGGTGATGAAAACTGACTCTTGCAACATATAATTTAATTCCTTTGGAGGTAAAATAGGTGCAGCTTATTCTTTAGTTAAGGTAATGATACTCACTTATCAAGAGTGGCAAATTATTGTATGTTGATTAACACATGCAAGTACAGTAAGAAATTCACTATGACAATATTGACCCTATGTCCTCTATACATGGCATCTTTGTGATACAGCCTACTAAAGATAATTACAGACGTCAGGTTTAAAGCACTTAAAACTGTTAATTAACTAAATTGCTACACTGACAATGATAACTGCAGAGAGATAAACACAATATTTCTTAAAGTCAACCATATTTTCCATAGCTTTTTTGATATTCACTGCATGGTTATTTTCTTGTGATTACTTTGTACACCTCCAACTACAAATATAACAGATACTCCCAGATAATTCTGCAGACAGAGTATAGAGTCAGGTGGAGAACATTGCTTCTTTGTACAAAAAGAATTGTCTGCATTTTAATATCAATAAAACCAAGGAACTGGTTGTTGACTTTTGCTGCACCAAAAAGCCTCTATGTCTTTTCACTATTCAGGGAGTGGATGTAGAGGTGGCACACTCCTACAACCACTTGGGGTCCACATAAGTGACAGGCTGGACTGGTCTTGGAATGCAGAGGAGCCATATATAAATGGGCAGAGCAAGTTCTTTTGGCTTAGGAAACTGTGTTCCTTTAATATGGGAAGTGACATCTTTCATGTCTTCTACAACTCTAGATAGATAGATAGATAGATAGATAGATAGATAGATAGATAGATAGATAGATAGATAGATAGATAGATAGATAGATAGATAGATAGATA
>JANRMT010062792.1:20408038-20423936 GCA_026402145.1 Polypterus bichir lapradei
ATAGATAGATAGATAGATAGATAGATAGATAGATAGATAGATAGATACTTTATTAATCCCAAGGGGAAATTCACATACTCCAGCAGCAGCATACTGATAAAAAACAATATTAAATTAAAGAGTGATAACAATGCAGGTATAACAGACAGACAATAACCTTGTATAATGTTAACGTTTACTCCCGCGGGTGGAATTGAAGAGTCGCATAGTGTGGGGGAGGAACGATTTCCTCAGTCTGTCAGTGGAGCAGGACAATGACAGCAGTCTGTCTTTGAAGCTGCTCCTCTGTCTGGAGATGATACTGTTCAGTTTATGCAGTGGATTCTCCATGATTAACAGGAGCCTGCTCAGTGCCCGTCGCTCTGCCCGTCGCCATGGATGTCAAACTGTCCAGCTCCATGCCTACAATAGAGCCTGCCTTCCTCAACAGTTTGTTCAGGCATGAGGCGTCCCTCTTCTTTATGCTGCCACCCCAGCATACCACCGCGTAGAAGAGGGCGCTCGCCACAACCGTCTGATAGAACATCTGCAGCATCTTATTGCTATGGCCAGTGCAATTTTCTATACTATGGTGTGTTAAACTGATAACATCACTTCGAGAGCGACCCACTGAATCAACAAGCTAATTACCTAATGATGTATTACAGTGGAAATCTTCCACAGTGCTTGCTGTTTGTTTTGTTTGAGTGACAAATGTCAAGAACCAGGTCACTATTAATAATGAAATCAAGAGTCTTTAAAAGTGAAATAATATTGTTTTTCATTCTCAAATTGGAAGAAGTTGAAAATGTAAACTAGAAATCAAAATATAAGACAAGTGAGCATGTATCAATTAAGAAAACTTTTGTAAAGAGAATAAAGAAGAGCCATGGATGTGCTCATTTTTAGATATATCATAGGGTTTTTGGTATGGCAGGTTCTTGAGATATGTTGCTCACTACACTGTAGTAGATTTGTCAGAGCAACTTGTATCTGTTTTTGATGTTTATTTATGCTTTTTATTTAACCCAGCCAAAGGGGATGCACAAACCAGTGTGTTTCTTCGTGCCAGTCCCAAGCCCGGATAAATGGGGAGGGTAACGTCAGGAAGGGCATCCTGTGTAAAATTTTGTCAAATCAATATGCAGACAACAATACAAATTTCCATACTGGATTGGTCGAGCCCCGGGTTAACAACGACTGCCACCAGTACTGTTAGCCAAAAGGGTGCTGGCAGAAATTGGGCTACTGTTGGCCGAAGAAGAAGGAGAAGAAGAGGGGGAGACGTGTCTGGAGGCAGAAGGAGAGGAGGAAAGTAAAAAGAGTGGAACTGAGGGTAGGAACTTTATATGTTGGCAGTATGACTGGTAAGAGGAGAGAGTTAGCAGATATGATGGAGAGAAGGAAGGTTGATATATTGTGCGTGCAAGAGACTAAATGGAAGGGGAGTAAGGCCAGGTGGATCGGAAGTGGATTCAAATTGTTCTATCATGGTGTGGCTGGGAGGAGAAATGGAGTAGGAGTTATTCTGAAGGAAGAGTATGTGAAGAGTGTTTTGGAGGTGAAAAGTGTGTCAAGCAGAGTAATGATTATGAAGCTGGAAATTGGAGGTGTGATGATGAATGTTGTTAGTGCATGTGCAAAGCAAGTTGGGTGTGCAATGGGCGAGAAGGAAGATTTTTGGAGTGAGTTGGATGAAGTGATGAACAGTGTACCCAAGGGACAGAAAGTGGGGATTGGAGCGGATTTCAATGGGCATGTTGGTGAAGAGAACTGTGGAGACGAGGAGGTGATGGGTAGATATGGTGTCAAGGAGAGGAATGAAGAAGGTCAGAGGATAGTGGATTTTGCCAAAAGGATGGACATGGCTGTGGTGAATATGTATTTTAAGAAGAGGGAGGAACATAGGGTACGTACAAGAGTGGAGGAAGATGCACACCGGTAGATTAATCCTATGCAGAAGAGTCAATCTGAAGGAGATTGAAGACTGCAAAGTGGTGGCAGGGGAAAGTGTAGTTAAGCAGCATAGGATGGTGGTCTGTAGAATGACGCTGGAGATCAAGAAGAGGAAGAGAGTGAGTGCAGAGCCAAGGATCAAATCGTGGAAGCTGAAAAAGGAAGACTGCAAGGTTGAGTTTAGGGAGGAGGTGAGAGAGGCACTGGGTGGTAGTGAAGGGTTACCAGACAGTTGGGCAGCTACAGCAGATGTAGTAAAGGTGACAGCAACACTGCAAAACATTTTTTCTTAAAAAGTAAAAATTTCTTATTTTAAGGTAATATATCTAATATTTTGCCCCAAGAGATTAAATATCTCATGTTGCAATGATACTTGCTAGATTATTTTGCTCAATTCAAGATAACTGGTCTTAAGATATCTGACTTAGATATAAAAGTGTAATTCCAAGACAATTTCAACTTAAAAAAATCACAACTGTGAGAGAAAAGTCTGTTATCAACTACAGTGATGAGCATAGCAGGACATACTTCTTATTTCAAGAACCAAAACTTTCTAGGTTTGTCTTGTTTTAAGAAATGAGTAAGACACAACCCCGAGACTTAAATTAAACTCTTTTTATTCCAGAAAGGTTTTAGAATGCAACCTTGATTTTGTTAACAACTATGACATTTTAGATTAACACTTGCCTAATTCAGTGGCCTTTCTCTGTAACTAGTATGATTTAACAGCTGGATTCCCTGCAAAGGGTAGTACTTTATTATATTCAAATGATAATATTTTTCTTCAAATCAAAATGGTTTCCACATTTTAAAATAAATGACCCTTGTATAAAAAATGTGTCTGGTGGTTTGATGCAAGAGATTTTTCACTGTGTCAAATAAATGGCTTAATCCAAACAGTGTTGCTGGAATTTATTAACATAAAAAGAAAAGTTCAAGAATTTAGGAATCTTTAAAAGTTTTATATAGTTCAATGATATCCCCATGGTAGTACAGTGGAACCTCGGTTCACGACCATAATTCGTTCCAAAACTCTGGTCATAAACCGATTTGGTCGTGAACCGAAGTAATTTACCCCATAGGATTATATGTAAATACAATTAATCTGTTCCAGACCGTACGAACTGTATGTAAATATATATTTTTTAAAAAATTTTAAGCACAAATATAGTTAATTATACCATAGAATGCACAGCATAATAGTAAGCTAAATGTAAAAACATTGAATAACACTGAGAAAACCTTGAACACCAAAGAAAACTAACACTGCAAGAGTTTGCACTATAGCACTACGAACCACTTCCTAAAAACACTTTTTTTAATGAGTTTTAAGCACAGGGAAAAAAATGAACATTTGAAAAATCCGTAATTTAATAAACCACCAAGAAAAGTAACATTGCAACAATGCACGCTATGAACCGATCGCTGTAAATAGAAGTGAAGTGGAGGTTAAAATCCAATAGAAAAAAAGTCTTCATTAAATGCAACGAGCTTAAAACAATGCTCGGATCTGTCTCATTAAAAACAAGCCTTATGCGTCCAGCCGTCTCTCTCTCTCGCGTGCTCACATGCATGTGTGTGTGTCTCTCTCTTTCTCTCGCGCATGTGTGTGTGTCTCTCTCTCCTGCGCACGTGTGTGTCTCTCTCTCTTGCTCATGTGTCTGTGTGTCTCTCTCTCTCTCTCTCTCTCTCTCGCTGCACAGGGAGAGACTGAACACGTGCGGAAATCATCGGCGCGCACAAACCAAAAGGGAAACTGGCTTGTTCGTATACCGAGTCTGTGGTCGTGAACAGAGGCAAAAGTTTGGTGAATTTTTTTGGTCGTAAACTGATTTGTACGTGTTCCGAGATGTTCATGAACCGAGGTTCCACTGTACTTCACAAGAATAGCATCAACAAAACGGGTGTATTTATTCAGGTTAGGGATTTTCATTTCAAATGACAAAACATCTCTATCAAAGACACAGCATCATGAACTTGAAACTCCAAATAATATAATGTGTAGTGTTGATATGGTTCAAAAGTTGTTTTAAACTCAAAGCCACAAACAAGCAGCAAATAAAAAAACGCAAAATCATCTTTGGTGTTTAAAGAGCAAAAAGCACGGGTGCTGAGCAACTGAAGTCGTTATGTGGTGTAATATACAGGGTCATTCCATTATTTTAGGAAAAAAAATATTTACGTCAATGACATTGTTGAGTATATAAAAAGCTAACGGTATAATTACAGTTTCTTTGCAGTGTCCAATTGTTTTTGCTTGTTTTTTTTTTTTTACAAATACATTTTTTTTTTCTCAAATATAATATATAGCGTTGTTTTTGACCCCTTCTTTGGATGTAATGGAACATACCTTTCTTTGAGCTTGCGTAAATGCGTTCCCTGTGAAGCATCCTTAACTTTCCCGCGCATCAGACGCTACATTTCGAAACGTTCTCACGGTAAGGTTATTAACAACGTTACATAGATAGGTAAAATACTGCTTTGCTCTTCGTAGCTGATAAATAACATATTTCCGCATATAAACCAATGGATTCACTTGATGAAGTCATACTGGAAATATTTAAAGGTAAGTTTCTAATTGACATTTATTGTTGCTGCAGTGCATTCTGTTTTTATGAATCCACAAGAATTCACCTGTCCACGTTGATACCTATAGTCATTATGACACAAAACAGAAGTAGTGGGGCAAGCTAGTTCGTGTAACCATTACATAAAATTTTAAAAATAAATGCAGGTGTTTATGTTATAAATATTTTTTCATTTCTAGTTTTCACCTTTGCAATTTATCCAGCAAACACTGTCCTGAATTATAACTTCAACTGCACGCAGTTCTTGCATTCGAACATATTGGTACATTTAGCGCTTCTCTTGCCATTTTAGGCATTAATGAGTGGTTTGAGGCTGCACAGCAACACCAGACTTTTTTTATCGAGCGCCATGATTGTTAGATTTCATATATACAGAGAGTTATTATGAAATAAATGTTAGTTAAATGTTGTTGATTTATTTGTTACAGTGATTTATTAAAAAAGTTGTTAAAGACATTCTGATACAGACTTCTGCTTGCTTAAAATAAATTGAAATATATCTTTTAAAAATGTACCAAGTTCTATCTGTATTGCACGCGCCTCATGTTATTACCGGTAGTAAAAGCAAACACAACCAAGTCACTTCTATTTGAGATACCTTTAAAGAAAAACTTTAAAATTTAGAGGCCAGTATTTTAAAATTATTATCGATTTTGTGGTATCCACAATTATAAGCTCATTGCTCGAATATAAAAAAATTGCTGCGCTTGAAACTGCAATGGGAGCACCTGTCCCCCTTAACTTCGTTATCAATACCATATATGAGCGCGTCATATAAATATATATATTCTAAAGTCAGCCCTGAGTGAGACAGTGCTCTTTATTACTTTAATGGCACAGGTGAAGGCCCCAGTCTGAGTGAAATGTTAACGCCCTGCTAATTTTATACACTCACAAATTAAGTTAGTAAGTCGTATGTATCGCGTCCTTAATCAGGCAACACAGTAAATACACCTCTGTAGGATATCTCTACTTGCCTAAAACCTGAGTATGATATACTTGTTCAGAAAAGAAACAAAATATAAAACATTTATAAAAAGGTATCATGAATTGCACTTGTACCATCTTCCAAGAAACTCTTAAACTTATCAAAATTTGTAAATTTAGCACTTAAAGCCTAAAACCTGAGATGGAAATGACTGCTGGTAATTGTGCAGATGACGTCCGAATATGAATGAATTACTGGTCTTCTCTGTTACTTTCAAGTTGCAAATGTTACAGAAGAACATTTCCTTCAAAGAAAAACCTCATGGCCAGCAGTACATCAAGAGGTCAGCATTATTTATTTATTTTTTTTAAGAAATATTGTTGAGCAAACAATATAGTTATCACTTTTGCTATGTTCTTTTTGTTGAGATTAAGGACTCCTGTGGCAACTTTTATGTCAGAAGTGTCCTTGTCCTGATATTTGAGATCAAGCAGGGTTAGAAACATAAATGATAATAGGGAAAAGGAGGACGTTTATGATATGAAAGTGATGACAACATAAATATATATTTATAGATTTTTGAAATTTGAAGAGTAGAAACTTGGGCTTGGTCCTTCTCAATTAAAATTTTCCATAATTCAATAAAAGCAGTTTGAAAAGTCACACCTGAGCACAGGACAGCTCATGCATCCATCAAGGCTGTTGCCCCAACATGTTCACCTCACCATATGAATCTTTGTGTAAATACATATTTATGTATGTTTGTAATTTAGTCTATATTAATTTAGAAATGTTTTGATAAACTTTATCATGGCGCCAGAGAATGATAGCGTGTTACATGTTAATTAGCACACTGAAGTAAGAATTTCACAGTACTCATGTAGCACTTATTTAGTTCAATACAACATATTGTGAAAATACTCCATATCAATAGATAACTGAGTACATAATGTTTCTGTGTTTTATCTGGAAGTAAAGAAGATGACTACTATCTTGTTTTTAGTTACCTAAAAATTTTAACAATGAAAATATAAGTGGTCAGATATTTCAGCAATGCTGTCTTTGATTACTAATTTCATTTACGTTAAATAAAAGAAAATATTTCCATTTATGTCAGGCTTCATCAAATTTCATAAATCATAAACAGTTTATTGATAACTGGTGACTATTTTCAATGTCCTTTTTCTGTATTTTTTTTAACATGTGCTGCAGTTTTCTGTGCAGCAAGATAACTTACAAGACAGCTGCACATCTCCCTCTTCATCTGAATGCCATACTCTTTCCCCTACCCCTCAATCCAGTGAGCAAGGATGTTCCAGAAAACTTTTAAGAGAAGCCATCCCCTCTAAAATCATTCAACTACCAAACCCCGAATACATACTTCATAGTGACAGTGAGTTGGAGCAGGTCAGAAAACACTGCAGCGCATAGGAAAAAAGGAGCATTGTATTCTTTCAAAGGATATGCGCTGGAGATTAATTAGAAATACAGTGTCCAACATGGTGCCCATATTTAGGAGAACAATGAGGGAAGACAAATATACCTCCAAACATGAGGTTTCTTCAATGGCAAAACGTATAGTAAAGTATTATCCAAAGCTATGTGCAGCTGAAGATCAAAATTCATGGGTGAGTGTAAGTAACTAGTTTTTATAGGGGTTTTAGACTGAGCAGTCACACCTTGTATTCACTTGCACACTTTTAAAAGAATGTAATCTCATTACAGGAACCTGTGTTTAAACAACTCCTGAAAAGGCTACTGAATATCTGCACACCTCAGAAGCGACAGGGCTGTATGAATCATATAAATAAAGAGATGCCGCGGCGTCACCACTGACAAGCCTGATGCTGCTGAAGTCGAGAATTCAGGCGAGGCTGATTCCACTGCATCATCGGGGAATTCTATTGCTTCAGCGACGCTTGTTAACGTGTCACCTTCTAGTCGTACCCAGGAAGTTACAGCAGAGAAAGAATGTGAACCATCTGGTAAGTGCACAATAGAGATGGTCATATCCCATCTTAGTTCAGACTGTTTAAAAAACACAACTGATTGGATTATTCATTTATATGTTTTTGCAGCTGTTGACACAATAGTTGACAGCCACCAAATAAAGGCCAGGCTCTACAAAACACTACAGGACCTTTATAAGAAGCCAAAGCCAAATAAATTAGCAGTTACACAGCTCCTTGATCATGAATTTAATGCACAGAGGACATTTATAGATTATATGGGAGGCTTACCCAGGCTTTAAAGAACTGGATCATGTAAGTACATAAAACACAGACATTTGACTGAAATATGTTTTGAAAATGGTTTCTTAAAACAAAATATGTGCTGACTTAGAGTCTGCTTATTTTATAGGTAATGGATCAAATGCGTTGTATTCTTAGTTGGAATAATCTTAACTATATCACAGAAGTTAAGAGCAGATGGACCAGTTTTTATGGAAAAGCACAGTTTTATTGTGTAATGAAGAAGATCCTGAAGCCTCCACATATGCACGATGATGGTAACATTTGTCATGCATATTTTATTCAAGCTCATTTTATAGTTAGTTATGCACTTTACTCAGTGTTGAAGCATGATAGGCCTAAATGAAAGTCAAATTGAAGTTGTTTAAAGTTATGATATTTTGCAGTTGATGCTCAAAGGGTTGCACTTTTTATGCCATTTTTTTTCCATAAACACCTAGTCTATATTATAACAACAACAACAACAACAACAACAACATTTATTTATATAGCACGTTTTCATACAAGAAAATGTAGCTCAAAGTGCTTTACAAAATGAAGAATAGAAAAATAGAAGACACAATAAAAAATAAACATAAGTCAACATTAATTAACATAGAATAAGTAAGGTCCGATGGCCAGGGTGGACAGAAAAAAAAAAAAAAAAAAAAACTCCAGAGGCTGGAGAAAAAAAAATAAAATCTGTAGGGATTCCAGACCATGAGACCGCCCAGTCCCCTCTGGGCAATCTACCTAACATAAATCAAAAAGTCCTCTTTGTATTTAGGGTTTTCATGGAAGGACTTGATGATGATGGTCACGTAGACTTCTGGCTTTCAGTCTATCAATGTTGGAGCATCATGATGCTTTGAGTAGGTGGTGGTGGCGCAGGCCGCCACCACAAAGAAACCGGAAAAAGAAACAGAAGAGAGAGTAGGGGTCAGTACGGATTTTGGAGCCACTATGAATAGATATTATGATGAATTGAACATACAGAGTATCAGTATTAAGTTAAAGTGAAGTTATAAAAAGGTCATGTTAAAGTAATATGTTTTCAGCAGTGTTTTAAAGTGCTCCACTGTATTTGCCTGGCGAATTCCTATTGGCAGGCTATTCCAGATTTTAGGTGCATAACAGCAGAAGGCCACCTCATCACTTCTTTTAAGTTTAGCTTTTGGAATTATAAGGAGACACTCATTTGAGGATCTGAGGTTACGATTTGGAATATAACGTGTCAGGCATTCCGATATATAAGATGGAGCGAGATTATTTAAGGCTTTATAAACCATAAGCAATAATATAAAGTCAATCCTGAATGACACAGGCAACCAGTGTAGTGACATCAAAACTGGAGAAATGTGTTCGGATTTTCTTTTCCTAGTTAGGATTCTAGCAGCTGCATTCTGCACTCGTTGCAAGTGATTTATGTCTTTCTTGGGTAATCCTGAGAGGAGTGCGTTACAGTAATCTAGTCTACTGAAAACAAAAGCGTGAATTAATTTCTCAGCATCTTTCAATGATATAAGAGGTCTAACTTTTGCTATGTTTCTTAAGTGAAAAAATGCTGTCCTAGTGGTCTGATGAATATGCGATTTAAAATTCAGGTTACAGTCAACAGTTACCCCTAGGTTTTTTACTTCCGTCTTAACTTTTAATCCTAATGCATCAAGTTTATTTCTGATAACCTCATTGAATCCATTTTTGCCAATTACTAAAATTTCAGTTTTCTCTTTATTTAGTTTGAGAAAATTACTATTCATCCATTCAGAAATACCAGTAAGACATTGTGTTAGTGAATCGAGAGAGTCGGATTCATCAGGTGCTATTGATAAGTATAGTATAGTAAGCCAAACTTTGAGAAATTTTCATGTAAAATATTATTGCTGCTCTCTTTGCCAGTAACTGTTGATTTGTGAATTCCAGGTTCCCTTTTCTTCATTGTATTAGAAAGTTGTACTGTGTTATTCTGAAATAAATTTTTCCCTTTTAATTATGTTTTTAAAAAGCCATTTATTAGCATTGCAAATAGTTTTGTCTAGCATCTTTTTAAGACACAACAGAATAATAAAATGACTGACACTATCCTTTATTAGGTATAAATAATGAAGGAATATTTTAAAGAATACTTAAAACTTTAAATATGATCTATGTAAGGTTAATTTCAATTGTTCATTCATGTTGTAGCATATTGGTAGGTAAAAATAATACCAGACATCATATCATTTTTGTAGTCTTTCTTAATTTAAAGCTTGCTGTATGTAGTTGTTTTCATTAAAAGGAGAATGTTTGAGTTATATTAGAACATAATGCGAAAGATATTTAATAAGATTGTTTTTTTTTTTTCATTAGTGAAAAATGCCATCGCCATGTTTAGAGCTCTGCCATCCATGTTTCCTTCACTTTCTCTACCCCCAAAAAAGCTGGGAAACAAAATATGAGGCATTAGTTCATGGCCTTAAGGTAAAACTTTGCATTTTTACATTGTTTAAAGGAAAAATAAAGACAGTTACTGCAATTCTATCCATCTGTGACTGGCAGCAATTTTTGGGTTGTTTGTAATGTTAGCTACAGGAACGACATTATACATTAAATGGTTTGATTAAAAAGACTCAACAGAATATAACAATCTTCAATTTTTAGTGATTTCTTTGCTATTTCAATTACAAGCTGTGTATAACTGCTTCTATTAAAATTAGCACATTAATTCAGTATTATAAATAAGTAAATGTATAATAAATCTGTATAGGACTACAGAGGATAAAATAAATTCAGCCTGTTTTCTTTGTTGGTTTTTGTTTGTCTTGAAGACCTCTGAGAATCCTGATGCCTTTCTACAGTAAAGACTGACCACTGACTAGCACCGTCCTTATTGTGGACCAAGATAACTGCATGCTGGCTATTGGAAGTAAGCCTGTGACAACTTTCCCTCAAGAAATGTTGCAGGAAGGTATCATGTACCTTATGGCATACTATTATACACTACATCTAACATATCCTAAGTGCATTGCCACTGTCCTCTCTGCAATTCAAACTGAAATATTACTGGACACAATTTGAAGGGAAAATACAAATATGCTAGAAGAAAAATTATGTAAGCCAAATGTAGAACAGGAAATGCATGTCTATGATGTACTGTATATAATTACCATAATATTTAAAAATCAATTAGATTGTAAATAATTTGATATTTTGTGGATTTTAACATGTTAGGTTGTATTTTCTTTGTCCTGTTTTTTGGCAAAGTTATCACTGTTAAAATTTTGTTTATGTAATTAAGTTTGTTATGCATTTCTGACTGTGACAAGATGAGACAGTCCTGAACTACAATGTACAATAATGATATGGATATGACGTTTGTGTTATATACAAGGTAACCTTCCTGTGTCAACTAATTTTCATGTGCTTATGTTTTTCTCTGTTTCTGTATCAGTAGTGCTGTTGGATACTGATGTAATACTTAAATAAAGAGCAATGCTAATGATTATGTCTTTATTGTAAATTATTTTATCTATTCAGGAAGCCAACATATATCAGGAAATTATATCTTAATTATGTCTCTTGAATGTAGGAATGAATTCCTAATTCAAACCTCTGCTAAAATATTTGGTTTCAATTTGAAATGAAGACCATCCTAAAATGAGAGCACTGTGCTACTTTTACCTTATTCTTTTGTAGGTGGACTGAAATTTGTTATATATATCATGCAAATATAGCTTAGTATGTGTTGAAATGAACTACTTTCAGGATTTTTTAAAAATCCAAGTCAATATATCTCACCCCATTGGCATATAATTTTGCTTATTTCAAGCATTTATTTCTTAATAATCGTATATTTTTTTTCTTATTTTGTGATTTTTGTAAAATAATTTTCCTGTTTTAAGATATATACTCTGAGATTAAATATTGGACTACTAATTTCAAGTTGAGCTAACTTGTTTCAAGTAACATGACTTTCATTCTCCACTGGTATTAAGAATTTTCCACTTGTATTAGTGATTTATTCTCTTGTTCCTTGTCCTTCATTTTTCAAGGTGCTAAAATTAAGAATGCAAAACAACTGAATTAAAAATGATTTTCTAATATTCAGTATATTTCCACTGTGGAAAGTCTAATCTCAAGTAATTTGTTCTAAAAAACATCATTTTCTACTTATTTCAAACCTTTGAACACCTATCAGAGCTTTCTTATTTCTAGAATGGAACTAACTTATTTTAAGATTTCTTGGCAAGTAAAATTATCTTTCTGCATGGACAGATAATTTCACTAATATTAAGTCATTTTCTCCTGAAATTCAGTGTTTATATCTTATTTCTAGGCTAAGTTTTTTTGCAGTGAAAAAGGGTACTTGGCGTGACATCTGGAAAGAGGAAGGAGGAAAAGGAAACCTGGTGGTGGAATGAGGAAATACAAGAGAGTATACAGAGGATGAAGATGGCAAAGAAGTGGGGTAGTCAGAGAGATGCAGAAAGTAGACAAGAGTACAAGGAGTTAAGGCGTAAGGTGAAGAGAGAGGTGGCGAAGGTTAAAGAAAAGGAGTATGATGAGTTGTATGAGAGGTTGGGCACTAAGGAGGGAGAAAAGGACCTGGACCGAGCTGGGAAAGATGTGCAGCAGGTTAGGGTGATAAAGGATAAAGATGGAAATGTACTCACAAGTGAGGAGAGTGTGTTGAGCAGATGGAAAGAGGACTTTGAGAGGCTGATGAATAAAAAGAACGAGAGAGAGAAGAGGTTGGATGATGTGGAGATAGTGAATCAGGAAGTGCAATGGATTAGCATGGAGGAAGTATGGACAGCTATGAAGAGGATGAAAAATGGAAAGGCCGTTGGTCCAGATGACAATCCTGTGGAAGCATGGAGGTGCTAGGAGAGATGGCAGTGGAGTTTTTAACCAGATTATTTAATGTAATCTTGAAAAGTGAGAGGATGCCTGGGGAGTGGAGAAGAAGTATACTGGTGCTGATATTTAAGAATAAGGGGGATGTGCAGGAATGTAGTAACTACAGGGGAATAAAATTGATGAGCCACAGCATGAAGTTATGGGAAAGAGTAGTGGAAGCTAGGTTAAGAAGTGAGGTGATGATTAGTGAGCAGCAGTATGGTTTCATGCCAAGTAAGAGCATAATAGATGCAATGTTTGCTCTGAGGATGTTGATGGATAAGTTTAGAGAAAGCCAAAAGGAGTTGCATTGCATCTTTGTGGACCTGGAAAAGCATATTACAGGGTGCTTCAAGAGGAGCTGTGGTACTGTATGAGGAAGTCGGGAGTGGCAGAGAAGTACGTAAGAGTTGTACAGGATATGTTTGAGGGAGTGATAAGTGTGACAGTGGTAAGGTCTGCGGTAGGAGTGATGAATGCATTCAAGTTGGAGGTGCCATTACATCAGGGATTGGCTCTGAGCCCTTTCTTATTTGCAATGGTGATGGTCAGGATGACAGACAAGATTAGACAGGAGTCCCTGTGGACTATGATGTTTGCTGATGACATTGTGATCTGCAGCGATAATAGGGAGCAGGTTGAGAAAACCCTAGAGAGGTGGAGATATTCTCTATAGAGGAGAGGAATGAAGGTCAGTAGGAACAAGACAGAATATATGTGTGTAAATGAGAGGGAGGTCAGTGGAATGGTGAGGATGCAAGGAGTAGAGCTGGCGAAGGTGGATGAGTTTAAATACTTGGGATCAACAGTACAGAGTAATGGGGATTGTGGAAGAGAAGAGAAAAAGTGCAGGCAGGGTGGAATGGGTGGAGAAGAGTGTCAGGAGAAATTTGTGACAGACGGATATCAGCAAGAGTGGAAGGGAAGGTCTACAGGACGGTAGTGAGACCAGCTATGTTATATGGGTTGGAGACGGTGGCACTAACCAGAAAGCAGGAGACAGAGCTGGAGGTGGCAGAGTTAAAGATGCTAAAATTTGCACTGGGTGTGACGAGGATGGACAGGATTAGAAATTAGTACATTAGAGGGTCAGCTCAAGTTGGACGGTTGGGAGACAAAGTCAGAGAGGCAAGATTGCATTGGTTTGGAAATGTGTAGAGGAGAGATGCTGAGTATATTGGGAGAAGGATGCTAAGGATAGAGCTGCCAGGGAAGAGGAAAAGAGGAAGGCCTAAGCGAAGGTTTATGGATGTGGTGAGAGAAGACATGCAGGTGATGGGTTAACAGAACAAAATGCAGAGGACAGAAATATATGGAAGAAGATGATCCGCTGTGGCAACCTCTAATGGGAGCAGCTGAAAGAAGAAGAAGAAGAAGAAGATTTATGCCTTTTATTTCTTTTTTGTCATTTGAATAACAACAACATTTATTTATATAGCACATTTTCATACAAACAATGTATCTCAAAGTGCTTTACATGATGAAGAAAGAGAAAAAAGACAGGATAAATAATTAAAACTAGAGAACACTAATTAACCTAGAATAAAAGTAAGGTCCGATGGCCAGGGAGGACAGAAAAGACAAAAAAAACTCCAGACACCTGGAGAAAAAAATAAAATCTGCAGGGGTTCCAGGCCACGAGACCGCCCAGCACCCTCTAGGCAGTCTACCTAACATAAATGACCTCAATCAGTCTTGATTGTATTCAGGGTTCTAATGGAAGAATTTGATGATGATGGTCATGTGGACTTCTGGCCTTTAATCTATCAATGTAAGGACATCACGGTGCTTTGATTAGGTGGTGGTGGCGCAGGTCGCCACCACAGAAAACCGGAAAAAGAACAGAAGAGAAAGTAGGGTTTAGTACGGATTTTGGAGCCACCATGAATTATAATGATAATTAATTGAATATATAGAGCATCAGGATTAAACTATGATGAAGCTATGAGAAAGCCATTTTAAAATAATGTGTTTTTAGCAGTGTTTTAAAGTTCTCCACTATATTAGCCTGACAAATTCCTATTTGCAAGCTATTCTAGATTTTAGGTGTATAACAGCAGAAGGCCGCCTCACCACTTCTTTTAAGTTTAGCTCTTGGAATTCTAAGTAGACATGCATTTGAAGATCTAAGGTTACCATTTGGAGTGTAAGGTGTAAGACATTCCGAAATATAAGATGGAGCGAGATTATTTAAGGCTTTGTAAACCATAAGTAGTATTTTAAAGTCAATTCTAAATGACACAGGTAACCAGTGTAGTGACATCAAAACTGGGGTGATATGCTTGGATTTTCTTTTCCTAGTTAAGATTCTAGCAGCTGCATTCTGCACTAGTTGCAATCGATTCGTCTTTTTTGGGTAGTTGTGAGAGGAGTGCAATACAGTAATCTAGCTGACTGAAAACAATACTTTTTAAATTTTTTTTTAAATAAATGTTGGCATAATCAATCATTTATAATCAGACATTTATTTTTGTACAATGTTTAACAATGTGAAACATGTTTGTATAACTTTAGTATGTTTATTATTAAAGGAATCATGCACTATCTGCATAGAAAGTGAATGGGCTGCAACTAGTGTCCCTTAGAATGCTGAAATTTGTGATGGGCTGGAAGCTCTGAAACCTGGTGAAGAAGAAAAGAGATCAATTTCAAGGTAGAATTAGATGAAAGCTTCCTACCACCAATGTTATTGATAATTATGAGAAATGCACAGTCTTTACAGAATAAACTTGACTAAACTGGACTATTCACAGGTAAAATAATGGAAGGAATTATTAAGAAAAAGATTGTTTTACTGAACAGTCAGCATGGGCTCAGACAAGTGAAGTTGTATTTTACTAATATGCTGGGATTCTATAAGGAAGCAACAAAAGGGCATGATCAGAGTGGAGTGTGTGATATTATTTATTTGGACTTTCAGAATGCATTTGATGAGGTGCCACCTGAGAGGTTAGGCATCAAACAGAAAGAAGTGGGAATTCAGGGTGATGTATGTAGATTAGTGTAAAATCGTCCCAAACACAGGAAGCAGAGGGTGATGGTGAAAGGAACCTTATCAGAATTGGCTGATGATGTTAAGAGTGGTGTCACCCAGGGGTCAATGCTAGGGCTGCTGCTATTTTTAATATATATATTGTGATATATGGCCGGCTGTTCATCCTGGCCAATACCCCCACGCCGCCAGGTGGAGCCCTCCCTGCAGCATGGAGGTGCCCCGAAGGCCAGCAGGGCATCATGGACATTGGAGTCTTTATTCACAGCCCTGCTGGATACCAGGGGGGCGCTAGGAGGTGCTGCAGGGAGGAACAGCGATTATTTGCCTTACACCCTGGAAGTAC
>JANRMT010062792.1:20433092-20455228 GCA_026402145.1 Polypterus bichir lapradei
ATAGATAGATAGATAGATAGATAGATAGATAGATAGATAGATAGATACTTTATAACAGCAACTGGTTGATGTCTTTCTTAGGAACATTAATTTAGCTGACTAAAAACAAAACCATGAATTAATTTTTCAGTGTCTTGCAATGTTATAAGAGGTCTTAAGTGAAAAAATGTAGTCCTAGTAATAGTTAATGTGTGATTTAAAGTTTAGAGAAGTTTTTAACTTCCACATTGACTTTACGTGGGTCAAGTTTATTTCTAAGATCTTCACTATTTCCATTTTTCCCAAAAACTAAAATATCTGTTTTTTCCTTACTTAGCTTGAGAAAATTACTATTCACACATTCAGTAACACAAGACAAACATTGAATTAAAGGGCACAGAGAGTCATGGTCATTGGGTGCTATAGATAAGTAAATCTGTGTGTCGTGCACATACCTGTGGTAGCTCACATTGCGCTTTGAGATAATCTAGAAAATGGGAGCATGTAAACTGAAAATAATAGTGGGCCCAGAATAGATCTTGTGGTACCCCATATAAAATATCATGGATCCTTGAGCTACAATAACCATAACTAACAAAAACTTTCCCGTGTGTTAATCCATCCATTATCCAACCCGCTATATCTTAACTACAGGGTCACGGGGATCTGCTGGAGCCAATCCCAGCCAACACAGGGCCCAAGGCAGGAAATAAACGCCGGGCAGGGTGCCAGGCCACCACAGCCCGTGTGTTAAATATAACTGAAACAAATTTAGGACATTTAGGACATACCCACCCAATGGCTAAGAGGATTAATAAGAATGCTGTGGTCTATGGTGTTGAATGCTGCGCTCAAGTTTAAAAGAATGAGAACAGATATATTGCCTTCATCAGCATTATTCCATAGGTCATTAACTACTTTAACCAATGCAGTTTCTGTGCAGTGATTTGGTCTAAAATCTGACTGAAACTTATTAAGAATGGCATGGTTATTTAAGTATTTATTTGGTTAAAAAATGGCTTTTTATAGACTTTTACTTTAAAAAGCAGGTTAGAAATAGGACAAAGGTTGTCAAAGACAGGGTTGAGCAGGGTTTTAACTACTGTTGTATTTAGAGAATCTGGGGAAACCCCAGTATCTAATGAGGAGTTAACTATATCAACTACATTATCAATTAGCACATTAGAAACTTCTTTAAAAAAGGTGTGTTGGGACCGGTTCAAGGGTACAAGTGGAAGGTTTTAATTGAGGAATTAGTCTCTGAAGTTCAGGTAAACCTATTTTAATGAAGGAATTTAGTTGACTATAGTGAGCAAAATAAGGGTCAATGGTATAGGCCTTTAAGGGATGTACTGTATTATATTACATCTAATATTATTTTGTTATTACAGAATGCTGCAGAAGCTTTTCATGTTTCACTTGAAGTATTCAGCGGGCAATCCGCTAAATCAGTTGGGTTTATAAGATGATCAATAGTAGAAGATAAAACTCACATCAAAACTTTCACTATGCCCATGCACTGTCCTGACCACCATTTGTGCTTCCTCATACACTGAAATGAACGCAGACGATAACCATTCATCCACATCTAATTTTCTCAATGTCCTCACCACTTCTCACAACCCCCTGCCAAATGCCTTCTTCAGAGCTGCTTTCCCTTCACCTAATTTTTTTCCTGTATTTGCCTCACAACAAAGGCAGCATCTGTTGCTCCCTTCCAAGGTATAAAACCAAATTGTGTTTCGCTAACATCACTTGATCCCTAATTATTTTTTCTAGCACTCTCTTAACTATCTTCAATACTTGCTACAACTGCTTGATTGTGTGATATAATCCACACTCCAAAGGATCACTGTTCTGCCATGGAATAAAAAGAAATCAGAGGAAAAAAGAATATTTTAAAATGCCAAACTGAAGAGCTAGCAGTTCAGTTGGACTGTAGCATAGGCAAAGCCCACCTGCTTTTAAAAGTCCCCTGTACCATGCTACAAATAGATGTTGACAAAAAAGGATCAGGGGTCTGATGTATAAACAGTGCGTACACACAAAAATGTTGCGTAAGAACGTTTCCCTGTTCAAATCGTGATGTATAAAACCTAAACTTGGCGTAAAGCCATGCGCATTTCCACGGTACCTCATACCCTGGCGTACACAAGTTCTCCGCTCAGTTTTGCAGACTGGTGGCACCCGGCGTCAGAGCAGTGCTACTGTTCCTGTTTGGTTACCCTTTCTTTTTCAGATCCATATCTCTGACGTGTCTTTATAAATACACTGAAATTAACTGCATATTGTTTATTAGTTTAATGTATCTGATTGTAATTAACCAGTAACAATATAATGGTTCACAGATACAATAGCTGCTTTAGCGTTGTTACTCTCACTGCACCTTCTTCTTCTTCTTCTTCTTCTTTCAGCTGCTCCCGTTTGGGGTTGCCACAGCAGATCATCTTTTTCTATATTGCTTTCACTGCACCACTCAGAATATTTATATCACTGTATCTGAGTAGGAAATCAAAGATCTACAGAAGCCGAGAAAGAGAATTATCGGTATACAGCATCAAGCACACGCTGCCTCAGCCATGCTGTCTATTGAACTGTTCTCACACAGCAAACGTTTCAAAGCATTTCCTGTACGGACCTTGCGGTACAGAAACAGTTTCATCCTAAGAACCATAAGCATACTCAATCAGTCCATCAAGTGCTTGTACTTATAAGTACAATTACCTCACTGTAAACTTGCACTACAGTTATAATATTGCACAACCTGAGCCACTTTATAAAGGGCGTATTTACATATGATGACGATGTCATTTTTAAGATGAAATGCAGCAAAATATGTTTATTATATTATACAGATAAAACTTTAACTTCATTTAAATAATCAACATTGTTAATAATTAAACGTGCCATGACACGGTGCTGCAGCGCTAGCAAGGATCTGGCGCACTGTTCACGGATTGTTCGTGCCTCTCGCTGTATTCTTGCTTGTGCTGGTGCGACACTTGAAGGATAGATGGACAGAATAATTAAACATGTACTACAAAGTTATTTCAATGTTCCTTAAAAGTTTTGAAGAATCGGCGTTCTAAGCTTACAGATGGCTTAACGTCTATTACAGAGCTGATTGTGTGGCGATTGGGTATTTGGAGAAAGAAAAGTAAGGACAGGAATTAGGGGTTAGTACGTTTGAAAGAGACAGTACTGCTACAATAAAGTATTTCATCAAAGGTCACGCATGGTGCAGCAAGCATCTTGAACAATCACTGTGCCACCGTGTTCCCATGTTTAATAACATGATTTAACTCATATCATCATGAAAATTATATCACGTATACATATCAGTATTTTAATTATTCAGAGAGCTGTAATATCATGAATGTAATGGATTCTGTGTCCTGTCGGAGGAAGAGAAAGCCCAGAAGCACGTAGTGATTCACACACATAGAGCACATAGAAGGTCAAATACAAAACAAAGCATTTAACGTGCTACTTTAGTTACGATGGGATTTGAGAAACTAGTAAATTAAATGATTTTAAGTTGAAGTTGTTCTACTTTAATGACAAAATAAACTACGTGATTAAAGTGAAAATTTAGAGATTAAAGTTTGTGCTTTTTCCCACTTTGTGCCTATTTTTTTTGTCTGTACCCTAATAAGCTTTCATATGACACTCAGACTGTGGGCTACAACTCACCTTTTCATGGCGACTTTGATATCTGACAACTTCTTTTTTATTTCGGGCAACTATGTGAACTTGAGCTTTCTGACACTCTGTCACTCCATCAACTTCCTTTTGTTGATTATATCACTGTTTAAACCAACAAATAGTACATTTTTCCTTGCCTCCACTTGGTATTCACTGAAATTCTTCTATTTTCCCTCTTGCTTTTCCCATTGTCTTTTCACAGAAGGCTATGCTTAAGGGCTATTTATATTGATTTGTATATTCAAAGAGGCGTAATTCTGGGAGGAGTTGGTGCGGGACAGCAGGCGCGTGCACGTGCGTTACTTTTCACGCTGAACGGGATTTATGTAGTGGAAGAATGTGGAAGTTTGCGTACGCACAGATTTATGCATCTGGAATTTTTTGTGCGTAAGCACATTTCCGCTTTTGTCCGTACGCCAGGTTATAGTGTGAATTCTACGCACGGCGTTATGCATGAGGCCCCAGGAGATCAATTGGAATCGAAATTCTGAATGGAATTTGTTTACAGGGAATTCAGAACAATCTAAAGCCAAAACCAGAATGCTTACCAGTCAAAAAGGATATACTAATACTAGAAGACAGAAACCACAATAATTTGTTAAACCAAGATACAAGTGTGCATCTGTTGTCTGATGTCACGCAGCATGACTTGTGTGAGCCTGTCCCAGGCAACCACACATTACAGCAACAAAAGCACAAACTAGGTATTGGCGGGACAAAAATGTAACGAAAATAATTATTCAAACTTTCTGAACTATGATAATCATGGCTGTGCTTTTATCATTCTCATTACTCATTTGATAAGTTCTATTATCATAACTTCAGACTGAAAGAAAAAAGGATATTGCTTACCTTGTTTCTTGATGTGTGAATGGGGATTGTGAGTTTGCCACATTTAGGTGAGGGGCAGGTGGTGTGCTTCGCATTGTTGTGAGAGCAGATGTCTTGAGTTGGCACAAGTTCCTAGGTGACATATGAGTGGTGTGTACAACCTATTTGGAGGGCATGCTCCTTTTGCCTGATAGCGAAAGGGACGGCCAGTGTAGTGGTATGGTGCTCATGTGTGGATTGTGCAGAGCAGATGAGGGGGAAATTTAATAGGATGGCCCAAACAAACATGTGGGCACACATACTGATGTAAATTCATAGGTGGGCTAACTCAATTGGCAAGGTCCTGGGTGGTGTAAAGTTTACTCTCATGTAATGAGACTGATACTATATAGGCAAGCTGGGGTCACAGAGACCAGAGAAGTGCAGAAGGAGACTGGATGGGAAAAGCTGCAGAGTACAGAGGGAAGGATGTCCAGGATGTCCAGGAATGAAATAACTCTGTGTTTGTTGGCTACTCTTGCATGTCTAAACTTTTCATATTTTTACTGTTTGTTGGATGAACACTTTAACAAAATAATTGTTAGGATTTCCACAATAAAATTTTTTGAGATTCTATTTTTTTCTCACTCACTCTTCACTGACTCACTGGTCCTCAGTCTCGATACCTAGTTTTAGACTCCTTTTAAAATAAGGGTTGAGTAAGGGTGAGGATGTCTGAAGTTACAGTTACCCTTTGCTCTGTACATTAGCATTAGTTACATGAGCACACTACCCATATTCAAAAATCATCCCTTCATACACAATTCTGCTGCACATGAAGCAAAGCCAGAAAGAACATACATAAGAGAGAATGATCAGATGGAAGAATGGAATGTTACAGAGTGAGAGGACGATGATTACTTAGTTCAGAGAAAGGTTTGATGTGGAGGTGATAGGTGGTGTGCTGAGGAGAAACAGACTATGGGGGTTGGGCATGTGGAGCAAAAGGCAGAAGATGATAGGGTGAGGAGGTGCATCAAGAAGGGTGTGGAAAGAAAGAAGCCAACAGATAGGCCAAAGAAAACATGTTTGGAGGTGGTGTGAGATGTTATGAAATGAACAGATCTCAAATTAAAAAGCTTAGGATCATATATAGTGGAAAAAAAATAAATTGTTTGGCAAGTGGCTAACTTGTACAAACCCAGAAAATGGCATTTAAACCAGTAATGATGATGGTTATGATGATGATAAAAATATAATACAGTAAATGTTTTGAAAGCATGCTGAGTCTTTTGAAAAAGTGTCATGGTCAAAGTGTGGAACAAGGCCATGCTCTAATGCACACTAATTACTAAGCTTGTTATTTAGAATTTCAGATTTTGACTCAATGGCATACTGTACATTGCCCACCAGTACTATTACAGTATAATGAACTGTTAGACCTGGGCAAAACAGTTTATTGAAGTGCCTTAGCTTTAAATGGCAATGTAGGGAGCAGTGGTTTGTGGGTATTGCATGTTGTTGGGACATACTGTAGTTAGGACCGAGTGTAATGTAGCATCAAACTAAAGGCTTATGTTAATTTGTTAAATAAGAATTTATATATCCATATTAGATTATCATACAAACAGATTCAAGATTACATATGCTATGTATATATTATTTAAAACAGAAAAATGCAACCAAAGCAGTTAAGTAAAAGCTGATCTTCAGCATTACAATAAGTCATGAAATGTATTAGATTTCGACTCTTAAAGGTGTGAAGGGGCAAACGGAGTGAGAATTTAAATGATACAGAGCTGAGAGCTCTCCCATGCATCAGCATTTGTTAGAAGTTATTTTTACTTGGTGAGACTCAGTTTTTAGAACCCTAAATAACAGAGAAAGGAGAGGTCTGCATTCAATTTTAAGTTGCTATTTTGGTAAAGAGGAAAGGAAAAAAACACAGTCATCAGAACCTTCTGCCTGGTCAAATCATTTTTTGCAGATGGCTAGGTACTGACATTATAAAATGTCAGTATGCCACAATTTTGCATTTGTAATCTTTCAAATGTAAAGACATAATCACTAGTGTTTAGCTTTAATGAGATTTTAATTATAGCTTTTTTGGAAAATGTAATTTTTGGATCAGGCAGCAAGAGATATATCTGACAGAAGAGATAAGAAAAAACAACTAACCTCCTGAAATTACACATGTGAGTACTGAAAGGCAGATTAGCCAGGACTGAACATTGACATGTTTGAAATGTTTGGTAAATTACTGAAGCATTTTCATTTTTTAATAGTATGTTATTGGATCTGGATCAGTATTGCATAATTATACTACTTATACAAGTTATTCATTTATGCTTATTATGGATGGAAGCAGAGCCATTAGAGAACTTTGAAGTGTTACATTTTCTTATCTGTGTCTTTCAAATAAGTTCATGGCCCACAGCCTATCCCAATTTGTATGAAATCGATCTTAACCAGATGGGGTCATATCATGGTAACCTCAGGACTTTCTTTCAGCAGATTCATTGCACTTGTTTGTCAAGTACATGAACAAATGAGTGACTACGACAGAAGCCTGATATATGTGGTGTGCAAACCATTTGGGTGACACAGTGGCTTGATGTTACTTACAATGGCTGAAAGAAGACTGTTACAACTTTCAAAGCCCAAAGGAATAAGAAAACTAGAGGATTGGCGGACTGTGTGAAAGGCTGTCATGACTCCTAAGAAAGGCCTCAGACTAGTAGAGGCCTTTTCTTGTATTTATTTATGGCCGTATATTTTATTTTTCTTTTTATGATTTGTCATAATTTTGTTATCTATGTACTTAAGCATGAGTGGAACTGCTCTCTGCCTTTAAAGGTAGGCTTGAAAAAGCAAGTTCCTTTGCTGTTCATTGAAATTGCTTGGTGGTTTTCTGTGAGTATTGTGATTTTCTAGCTTTTGATTATTTTCTGCTTCTGGCTTTGGATTTCAATTTCTGATAGTGTATTGGGATTTTTCACCATAGATTGCTTTCAGGAGACCCCTTTCTGCTTTTTTGAGCCATTTTTAGTATGAATCTTTATTTGAAAAAATTCTGATTTTTCCATAAAGATTTCCTGGAGACGGCTTGTCCCTTTAAAAGCCAAAGATTTACAGTTTTCTCACTTATGAGACATTTTTGAGACTACGGAGACTCTTTTGTTATTTTTTTAACTTTAAAAGCCTACTCTCTATGTTTGGGGCCTAGAGAGGCCATAGGCGGCTTCTCATTTACCTAGGGTCAGGCTTACCTGAATAAACCCTATATTGGGAGAAGCCAGAGAGGATTATGGGCTGTTTAAGGCCTCACCCATTTCACTATTTTGGGGTGCCAGAATCATAACAGAGGCATGAAAGATTCTGAATTTCACATCTGAAGGTCTTTTTACAGCTTTTAGCTTTCCTATCATACAAGATAAATATGACATTGATAATGACAAAGGCAAAAGATGTGGGCTTTATTCCCTTCTGTTATATTCACCTCACCTTAAGCTGTCCCAGGGCTCCAGAAATGATGTAAAAAGAGTATCGGAGGAGACAGATAACTTTAAATAGGGAATCCTCCTTATCTAGTTTACAGTATCTGTTTTTTTCCTCTCATCCAACTGTTCCAGTAAAAATGCAATAGAGTGCTTACACTGTACTGACTCACTAGAAACGCAGTCAGAGAACAGGCAAAGGTCAAAATAGGGAGACAACATGATTATTCGTGAAAACCGAAAGAAGAACAGTAAGTTGAAGTCAAAAACAAGGGTAGAGATTGAAAAACTGAGAAAGGCAAAAAATACTTTTTTTAGTACAGCAAAACAGGGTTTGTCCATCAAACTTGGGGACTACAGAATTGCTTTAACATGTCACTCCAATGATGTTATCAACAAACAATCTGCAGAGTATTCTGGGAACCATGGCCAGGGAGAAGGCAAATACAAAAGCTCTGCAAGCCTATTTCCTGCTGAAGGGACCAGACTGATTGGCCCAATAGTGTTCTCCGTACCCATGAGTGTGAGTGTGTGTGTGCATGTGTAACCTGAACTTCTCATTTTGGCAACAGGGCTTGAAGGTCCATATTAAAATGAAGACTGCTTGTTAATAATTTTTTTGGACTTTTGCACATCTGGTTTGACTTTGTCCTAGTCAGGTTTATGTAGCACATGCCAGCAAATAGGTATACAAAGACCAGTACCACTTGCTTCCTTAAAAGTATCTGCAGTAATCTGAAAAAAAAGAAAGGAGATCAATATCTAGTCTTCTGTTGACCAGCCTAGCTACACGGTATTAGTGTTGCAACTAGATGTGAAGTGTGCCATTAAAATTGTGCAGTGTGTGTAGTCTGCATATTCTTTCTATGCTATTGTGGCTTGTGCTGTTCCATCTCTGCGTGGTTACATCTGTGTTGTTTATGGTCGTTATGCCCAGTGCCAGTCAAATAACACAATGGTCATATGATGTATTGAGTCATCATTTCCCACCTATAAAATTTACCAGTACTGGAATCTGAGTATTGGATTCAAAATAAAACTCTATTCTAAGGCTTAATTAGTGGAAAAACCCAAGGTTAATGTTAGAATCCCCTGCTTTTGAACTTTATTTTGCTGACTACAATTTTGAATTTGAGTTTTAGATTTGACATAGTTTCTAGTTCACTTCTTTTGGTATTTCATCCCTAACCTGTTTTTAGACTTCGGTACTGCACCTTCCCTCTATGATTTCTTCTTCCTTCCTAATCTACTTCTTTTTCTAGCAGGCTCATGTGCAATGTGTGGACACTTTTTCTGTAGTGTCGTTTCTTGTGACTGAAGACAGAGAGATATAATTAAAGTTAGTAAAAAATCTTTTATTAATACACACCAGGCAAAGGTAAAATGACAGAGAAGCATAGTCCTAGGACACCTGCCCTTCATCTGCCTCGAGGGGTCGGTGTCTCAAATCTTTTATAGGGCCTTTGTCTTATGACTTTAGTTGCATAAGAATTTCAAACCGTTACATCTTACAACATTTTGCTTGGATCAGCATTTACCACATCCTTTAAGTTCATCAGTTGGTCACTTGTGGTTTTTTGTTTGTTAGGAGAAACAAGAAGTTGCACTTGTCATGTGCACTATGGACAAGACAGGGTCTGCATGGCTTTTGTCACATACACCAGATTGATCAAACTGTTTATTATTTTTCCACATTACCCCCTTTTGAACAATCTGGGTGTGACAAGGGATAAAGGAAAGTTAGATGGTGGAGGTAAAAAGTGGGGAAGGAGGAGGAGAGGGGGAAGGGGATGAGAGAGCGGGTGTCCTAACCTTAATTTGAAAAAATCCTCGGGGATCATAACTACTTGCATATGCAGCTAAGACATAAGTTCCTGAATCATGCAGAGAAGGATTCTTCAGAGTAATGATTAATGGATTACAATGATTCTCGGCACACTCATGAGGGGTGTGTCCCTTTAAAATAGAGAATCGAGTTTTCAGGCCACACTGTGTAGCCTGCCAAGGTTCATAACCCCAGTCATTTGGTCCTGTATTTGCAAACACGTCGCTCCAAAATCCACATTCAGAGTATGTATATTAAGGGTGCCATCTCTTGCAGTGTGAAGCGTGAATCCAAGCGGGCAATCCTTCAACCTTTACGGCGTGTGGTGTGGACAGAAGAACTTGGAATGGTCCTCTCCACCTAGGCTGATGCCAATGTTTCCTCCGGGTGTCTCGAACCAGAATCCAGGTGCCCAAGGGAATCGGCGAGTCTTCAGATGGAGGGCTGGTTCTCCAGGCCTGATTAACCTGCTCGTGGACTTCCTTCAGGGACGCTCGGAGACCTGTAAGACTAGAGAGAAGATCATTGTCCACGGTATGCAGGTTCACATTTCCTATAACCATGCCAACGGGCATGGGTTGTCAGGTCAGAATTTCAAACGGCGATAGTCCCAATTGTCGGTGTGTCTGCCCCCTCAATCCCATTAGGGCCAGGGGCAGAGCATCTGGCCACGATAAATTGGTTTGTTCACAAATTTTTGCAAGCTTGGCTTTTAGGGTGCCATTGCATCGTTCTACGATACCCCAACTTTGTGGATGATATTTGCAGTAATGATGTACATTGATCTGCAGCCAGGTGGTTAATTAATTTATAATGGAATTCACAAAGTGAGTACCATTGTCTGTTTGTAACTTTTGCGGGATGCCCCATCTTGGAATAATTTCTTTAATTAGTGCCTTAGCAACTGTTTTAGCATCATTGTGCTTAGAAGGGAAAGCTTCTACCCATCGGGAGAACACATCGACAATCACAAGGCAATATCGGTAACCTCTAGACGGTGTTAGCTCAATGAAATCCATTTGGAGGTGCTCAAATGGATCCACTGGGTTAGGAGTAACGGCGGGACTTACCTGTGTGGCTTTTCCTACATTAAACCTTTGACATAATGCACAGCGTCTACAGAATTTCTCTGCCTATGTAGAGAAGCCTACAGCTTCCCAATGTTTTTCAACATCCCGGACCATGGCATCTTTCCCAGCATGGCCGAGGCCATGAGCTATTTTTGCCATACCTGGAAAAGAAGCCTTTGGGAGAAAAGGTTTGTTAGTTTGCTTATGAGTCCAGACTCCATCAGAGAGGGACCCTTCTTTGGACCATTTTTTCTTTTCGATGTCCGTGGCTGCACTCTGTAAAGAAATAATTTGATTATCAGGGTCCTGATCATTTCTCTGTTGGAATAAAGAGATTGGTGTGTTACTGTGTGCAGCCTTTTTAGCAAAGTAGTCTGCTAATTCATTTCCTTTGCTGACAGGATCCTGCTTTCCTGTGTGAGCTTGACATTTAACAATTGCTAGCTTTGATGGTTTAGTTATGGCTTCTAAGAGGGATTCGATTAACTTTTGATGTTGGATGGGCTTGCCAGTACTGGTCTTGAATCCCCTCAATTTCCATAATGCCCCATGATCATGGCAGACTCCAAAGGCATATCTAGAATCTGTATAAATTGTTATGATTTTTCCTTCAGACAGCCGACATGCTCAGGTGAGCGCTATTAGTTCAGCCGCTTGTGCACTCAAACTTGATGAAATTCGATTTGCTTCCAGCAGGCGGTCCCCTTGGACCACTGCGTAACTAGTTGAGGGTGTTCCGTTTTCCAATCGCAAAGAACATCCGTCTACAAAAATAATTTCTCCAGTTTCTAAAGGTGTTTCCTGTAGATCTACTCGAGGTTTTACAACCTTTGCAATTTCTTTATGGCAATTATGCGGTTCGCCTTCTTTATTTGTTGGCAAAAGGGTGGCTGGATTTAAAGTGGAGCATCTTTCAATCGTGACGTTTGCCAGAGTACAGAGTAAATTCTGATAGTGTATTGCCCTAGCAGTAGTGAGATGTGAGGTCTTAGCCTGTACTAAAATGGAATGTACAGCGTGAGGCACCTTTACTGTTAGGGGGTTCATGAGCACTAATATCTGTACTGGCTAGCACAGCTTCTGTTGTGGCAGCCACAGCCCTAAGGCAAGGCGGAAGTGCTGCAGCCACTGGATCCAATTTTTTCGAAAAATATGCTATTGGTCTTTGTTTATCCCCATATAACTGTGTTAAAACTGCGTCCATATATCCCCCCTTTTCGTCCACGAGCAGAGTGAATGGACGTGAGAAATCCGGTAAGCCTAACGCAGGAGCCGAGGATAGTGCGCTTTTCAAGTCACAGAGAGCCTTCTCAGCCTGCTCGTCCCATTGCACCTGACCAGAAAGAGGAAGTCCAGGGGTGTTTGCTAGATTTTGTAACGGCTGTGCTCTTTCAGTGAAATTCAAAATCCATTGCCGGCAGTAACCTAGAATGTCCAATACAGACATAACCTGTTGTTTTGTGACAGGTCTAGGAAGATTTTGAATGGTGTTAATGCGATTACTAGAGAGAGCTCTTGTTCCATTTGTGATGTCATGACCTAGATATTTTACATTTGTTTGAATTAATTGCAATTTAGCCTTTGAAACTTTATGTCCATTGTCCCCCAGAAACAATAGTAGTTTTTTAGTGTCCTGCGCACAATCTTCTTCTGTAGCACTGCATAACATAATATCATCTACATACTGTATTAATGTACTACCTCGGTCTGGCCAGAACCCTTCTAAATTTTGAGCAAGCGCTTGTCCATACACACAAGGGGCTTCGGCATATCCCTGAGGCATGACAGTCCATGTCCAACGGCTGTTTTGGAAAGTAAAAGCAAACCAAAATTGAGAATCAAGGTGCACAGGGACAAAAAAGAAAGCATTGTCTAAATCAATCACTGAAAAATAACGAGCAGAGGGAGGGATTGCAGAAAGAATAGTGGAAGGATTAGGAACAATAGGGGCCCTAGGAAAGATTGCAGAATTTACTTGTCGTAAGTCTTGAACAAAACGCCATGAACCGTCAGCCTTTTTTACAGGTAAAATGGGGGAATTGACTGGGGAATATTTAATTGGAATAATCGCACTGCGTTTCACAAGATCGGAATGTACGGCGAAGATGCCAGCCTCTGCTTTGGGAGACAGAGGATACTGGACACGGTGCGGGCGGAAGGAAGAATTTGGGTAGATCGCCAGAGGCTCACAATAGGCTATCCTTCCATAATCATTCTTTCCCTGGGCCCACAGTGAATCAGGAAGCATAGAGAGCCAAGAAGGGGAAATAGTTTGCAATGAAAAAACAGAAAGGGACGTGCGGCACAATGCACGATGCACTAAAAAATCAGCTTGGAGCACAACTTTAGTTATCAAATGGTCTGAGGTATCAAAAATACCTGGGGCAACATGTAACCAGTCTGTTCTATTAAGACATTGTTCTACCCATGGTCCGATTTCAACCCAATGGACAGTACTTGATTTGGCTAAAGAAACATGAGGGACTGAACCACCAAGATAGAAAATATTCTGTGAGCATGTGAGATGAACATAAGCAGCAGCTTTTGTGGATGAAATGAAGATACAGGGAATGTGAAGGGTTTCGGGGCAGGTGCCTGAAGAAAGAAAAGATTCCAGCCAGGGGGTGTCTACTTCTACAGGGAAATATTGAGCAGTACAGTGTAAAGTGTCAGGGACCTGTAAGTGGGGAAAAATACAGGAGGGAAAAGAGTGAAGGGCTTTAAGAAGGATGGTGTGTGGGGAAACATTTCATTGAAATGGAGCGACAAAGTTTTGTCATGAGATCCCTTCCTAAGAGGTTAACTGGACAGAGCTGATTTAAAAGAAATCGGTGTGTTAAAGTGGAACCACTGGAATGCAGCTGAACTCGAAGAATCTCTTGAGGCAGGGACCTCCTTCAGCGAAAGGGTTGAGCGCGTGGCTCCTGTGTCCACGAGGAAAACAGTTTCAGTGCCATTCACCAGCCAGCAAAGTCAATAATGGATCAGTCTCTGAATTATGGGTGAGCAAAGGCAGTTGAAGAGAAGGGCTGGGGGTTCCTGTGGATTCCTATGTCCATGAAACATCAAATTGTTCAGGTGGTGGAGGAGGGGGTGGGCACTTGTGAGGGCAATTGCGGCGGAAGTGTCCCATTTCACCACACCCGCAACAAGCATAAGGTGTAGCGTTTGGATCTGGAGGGGGAGGCAGCTGAGTGGATGATCCACTTGGATTAGGTAACATATATCCGCGACCTTGTCCCTGGAGAAATCCTCCACGTCCACGACTTCTGCCGGGAGTGGCCCCACCAGTGTAATAGTTCATTTGTGCTGCTATCAGCTTTGTCTGGGTGTCTGACTCTTTCTGCTTGCTCTGTCATTCAGCATGCGCTGCGTGACGTTTTACTTCCTCAAACGCGGCAGCCTCACATCCAATACAGGATACCTTGTTTTGAATGTTGCTTCTAAGTCCGGAAACAAAAAGAGGAACTGCAGCTTTAGTTCGGTTGTCTGGATTTTCAAGGCCGGAGTGTGTTGCCATTAACTCTTAAATTCAGTGTGCCCATTCATCTACTGTCTCATCTTTTTTCTGTTTGGCAGCCGAGATAAGAGACCAGTCTCTGCCTTTCTTATACTTGTCCTTAATATTATTTTAACATGTTCCCATTGCGTAATAAAGGAACCTTCATCCCGGCCCCGAGGCAACGCCTTGTTCCACTGCCACAAGTTTCCGTTATTCTGTCCATGATTGACAGTGTCCCATGTGGTGCCAAGCTTTCTCCACAGCACCTGAGTCCATTCTGCGGCATTAGGCTTATACATATCATACAGCTCCTCTAATTGTTCTATGAATTTTTTAAACCCACCGATGACTTTGGGATCAGGCAATTCGGACACAACGTCCTTCAGCTCTTGAATGTCCCAGTTACAATGTATCATTACAGTAGTGGGGTTATTAGCTCCTGAAGGTTGCATTGAATCATGTCGGGGGGTTCTGGGATATCAATCAGGGGGCATTCGAATAAGGGGCCTGTGGGTTTGGGGGACTTTAAGGGGGATTGAAAGGTGGTGTTTTGATTAGGGGGCTGAAGGAATAGGGTTTGACTTCTAGTGCGTTGTGAAATGGAGGTTCTAGGATTGTGAAACCCACCCGCCGCACCCATTACGTTACTTTTGTCATCCCCGGATCAGTGTGTAATGAGGGATCATAATGATATTCTTCAAAGAAACCAGACCCCAAGGGATCATCTTTTAATTCTGGTGCGGTGGGCGCTGGAGGTGGCAGAGGAGAAGGTGGGGGCTGTGGATGTGGATGGTGTAGGCAAGGTGGAGGAGCAAGTACGGGATATAATGTTTTTTTTTTTTTTTTCTTGCTCTTCTTCCGCTTCTCATTCGACTGCGGTCCCGAATCTGCTTGCACTTTCTGTAAAAGCTATAAATAACTATTTTTTTTTCCTTCTAGTTTTAACTTTCTGCAGCCAATAATTCATTTCTGTACTGCCTTTAAATTATGATCTTTAATAACCAACTCCCATCTGTCATACATAACACGGACCTTTGTTACAACATCCTCGTACATTTCTACATACAACATCCTTGTGCATTTCTACATAATATTTTTCTAATTTCCTGTACTTCATTCATGTCTCCAGCTCCTTCCAGTGGCCATCTCCCCCCACTTTGCTTATTCCACTTTTTGCATGCCTTCTTAAAATCTAATCCTGTCTTCTTTTCAATGAGCTTCTAGGGGATCCCCGAAAATAATCCTTCTAACATTAAGGACTTCGAACCCTCGGGGTGCCGATTGGCAGGCTTGCTGTTACGTGTTCCCATTATTCCCTTTGCCTTTTCGCCGGACCCTTTGGCAGATTTACCCTTCTAGTCTTATCCTATTCCTACTTCTGTCAACAATGAACTATTGGGTTTCTGAGTGTGCCACTCACCCACTTCCAAAGTTCCCCTTAATATTCCCAGAAGTGGAATACCATAACATTCCCTTTGTTACTGTCACAGTGCACAGCGAAAGCAAAGTATTTATTTTCCCTTTTTCCAATACGTACTTGCTTATTATTCCCCTTGTTTTATTAAACTGTTATTCTTCTATTCCATCCTCTATCCTCCGTCCAATGGAGTTATTCGGGCTTTATGGGTGTGCCACGCACCAGATCCCATTGTAACTCCCCCTTATTATAATTCCCGGAGGATAGTGTACTATTCTATCTTTCCCAACAGCAGTGACTTAAAACAAGGTATTTCTTTTCCGTTTACTATTCCCAGTCACTTTTTATATTCCACAGCAAGCCTGCCTCCAGCCTATCTTTTACGGAAACCCCCGACGGTACTTACCCCAGCCTGGGTGTTAGTCAGCTCTGTCAGGAAATCCTTCTCAGTCACCGTGGTTGTACCAGAAGGAGACCGGGGACTCCTCACGCAGGAGCCGTCTCAGGACAGGGCAGTCCTAACTTTTGTCGGAGCTGCTTGCACTGCTGTCGGAGCTCACAATATCGGCAGTCCGCTTCAAGAAGACGGATCGCTGAGGTATTCCCGCTCGAGGAGTCAGCCGGCCGTCTCCTGCCCCACGTTGGGCGCCAGAAAACTGTGGACACTTTTTCTATAGTGTCGTTTCTTTTGACTGAAGACAGAGAGATATAATTAAAGTTAGTAAAAAATATTTTATTAATACACACCAGGCAAAGGTAAAATGACAGAGAAGCACAGTCCTAGGACACCTGCCCTTCATCTGCCTCGAGGGGTCAGTGTCTCAAATCTTTTATAGGGCCTTTGTCTTATGACTTTAGTTGCACAAGAATTTCAAACCATTACATCTTACAACATTTTGCTTGGATCAGCATTTACCACATCCTTTAAGTTCATCAGTTGGTCACTTGTGGTTTTTTGTTCGTTAGGAGAAACAAGAAGTTGCACTTGTCATGTGCACTATGGACAAGACAGGGTCTGCATGGCTTTTGTCACATACACCAGATTGATCAAACTGTTTATTATTTTTCCACAAATGCTTTCCTTTGTTTTATAATGAAGTTTGGACACCACTCTAACCATGGAGTCTTCTTATATAACATGACTCTCATGATATCAGAGGTCACATGGCAAATGCATCAATCTAGCAACCATAAGGCATCATAATGTCCCTTTTGACCACCCTAACCCACTCTCACCTCGGAGTACTACATCCTCCAACTATCATTTTGCTGATACCAGCATAGGAGAGACATCCCCACCCACAATTACAGCAGCCCAGGTAAGCAGAGAGCCGAGGAGACTTTGTGCCAGCAAAGCACAAACAAAAAGGTCCAGATGGAGAATCGCCACGACTGCTGAAGGCCTGTGTGCAGTAACTGGGGAGTCTTCTATAGTGCATCTTCAACCTGAGCCTGGAACAGGGGAGAGTACTGAGGCTTTGGAAAACATCTTGTATCACCCTAGTCCCAAAGGTATTACGTCCTAGTGAGCTGAATGACTTCCGGCCTGTTGCTCTGACGTCACATGTGATGAAGACCATGGAGCGGCTGCTGCTTCACCACCTGAAGCCACAGGTTTGCCACGCCCTCGACCCTCTGCAGTTCGCATACCAGGAGAAGGTGGGGGCGGAGGATGCCATCATCTATATGCTACACCGATCCCTCTCCCACTTGGACAGAGGCAGTGGTGCTGTAAGAATTATATTTCTGGACTTCTCTAGCGCCTTCAACACCATCCAATCTCTGCTCCTTAGAGACAAGCTGACAGAGATGGGAGTAGATTCACACCTGGTGGCATGGATCGTGGACTATCTTACAGACAGACCTCAATATGTCTCGGGAACTGTAGGTCTGACATTGTGGTCAGCAACACAGGAGCGCCGCAGGGGACTGTACTTTCTCCGGTCCTGTTCAGCCTATATACATCGGACTTCATATATGATTCAGAGACCTACCACATGCAAAAGTTTGCTGATGACGCTGCTATTGTGGGCTGCATCAGGAGTGGGCAGGAGGAGGAGTATTGGAACCTAATCAAAGACTTTGTTAAATGATGCGACTCAAACCACCTACACCTGAACACCAGCAAGACCAAGGAACTGGTCGTGGATTTTAGGAGGCCCAGGCCCCTCATGGACCCCGTGATCATCAGAGGTGACTGTTTGCAGAGGGTGCAGACCTATAAATACCTGGGAGTGCAGCTGGATGATAAATTGGACTGGACTGCCAATTCTGATGCTCTGTGTAAGAAAGGACAGAGCCGACTATACTTCCTTAGAAGGCTGGCGTCCTTCAACATCTGCAATAAGATGCTGCGGATGTTCTACCAGACTGTTGTGGCAAGTGCCCTCTTCTATGCGGTGGTGTGCTGGGGAGGCAGCATAAAGAAGAAGGACGCCTCACGCCTGGACAAACTTGTTAGGAAGGCGGCTCTATTGTAGGAATGAAGCTGGACAGTTTAACATCTGTAGCTGAGTGACGAGCACTAAGCAAATGTTATAATAAGTTTGTTATAATATTAAGAATTGTGTCACTGTATCTGTTTTAGATCTCTTTAAATGTATTTTTCATTCTTTTTCTGTGTAACATGCCATGAAGAGCTGAGCCAGCTTTAGCACAGAGTGTCAACTTTCAGAAGTGCTGCACCAGGCAAAGCATAAAGACAGACAGGAACAGCTGTGGTCAGCCCTAAAAGGCCTAAGTGTTATATGATCTGACTGTCTGATGCTTAGCTCAGTTTGTCTACCTTGTTTGGCATTGTACTGGGGGATTTGGTCGTGTGGACACAATATAAAAGAACGCTGGAACCTTGCCAAGCTTTGAAGACCTGTGGGAGTGGAAGCCATAGACTCCAAAGCCACCTCCGTTGTGACAGCAAAGAAGCAATTTCTGCACGACTGAATTCCCAAGGTTTACAGATGAAATTTCGCTGGTCTTCCCTGTCTTTTTATAGCAACGTAAGCCGCATTAAACAAGCTAAGTATATTCTGTCTTTTCTGTGACTTTGTCAACGCCTATCGCCGAAAAGAGGGATATCGCCATTATAATTTATAATTATTTAAATAAAGGGTTATTAAAACGCCGCAATATAAAAGAACATATTTCCACGGAGCTAACACTCCCATCGGAAACAGCAAACTCCTGTCAATCATGGAGAATCAACTGCATCCACTGAACAGTATCATCTCCATGCGACTCTTTAATTCCACCTGGGGGAGTATATGCTAACATTATTCAAAGTTATTGTCTGTTTTTAAAATGCATTTTTATTACTCTTTAATTTAATATTGTTTTTTGTATCAGTATACTGCTGCTGGTTTATGTGAATTTCCCCTTGGGATTAATAAAGTATCTATCTATCTAAGCTTTTCATAACATTCTGTTATAGAGAATGGATCTAGACCATTAATTAAATAAATTACTGTCTTAATATTTGGTCCAAAGCAATTCAAATCTGCTTCATAATAATCCGTAATTCTTTGCATTTATATAGCGCTTTTCTCACTACTCAAAGCGCTCAGCAATTGCAGGTTAAGGGCCTTGGTCAAGGCAACAGAGCATTGGCATGCAACAATCCACCAAATAGTCTTTGCTTCCTAAACACCAACTGTTATATAAATGGACAGTACACCATATGTTCTTCTATTAGTTAGTCAGTTGAGTAGTTAGTTGCTTTATGTCACAATGACTGCAGAATTGGTTTCACAGTAAAACAAAAAAATTTAAAAAGTATGGAATATATTCAGGGCAGCACAGTGGTACATCGCAGTTAGGAGACCCAAGTTCGCTTCCCGGGTACTCCCTGAGGGGAGTTTGCATGTTCTCCCCGTGTCTGCGTGGGTTTCCTCCAGGTACTCCAGTTTCCTCCCACAGTGCAAAGACATGCAGGTTAGGTGTCCCTAGTGTGTGCTTGGTGTGTGGGTGTGTGTGTGTGTGTGTGTGCCCTGTGGTGGGCTAGCGCCCTGCCCAGGGTTTGTTTCCTGCCTTGCGCCCTGTGTTGGCTGGGATTGGCTCCAGCAGACCCCTGTGACCCTGTAGTTAGGATATAGCAGGTTGGATAATGGATGGATGGAACATATTCAAGAAAATATATTTCCTAGAAAAAACTAATGGATACAATGCATGTTATAGAGCAGTCCTTCAGTACTGACTTCGATCAGATGTTATTTAAGGTCCAAGGGTCTATCAGGAGACAGCATGGCTGTCTATGCTTGGCCAACCAGACAGTCTAAAACTAGCCCAATGTTCTTTGCAGGAAGCATTTAGTTATATTTTTCCAATTATGGTGACATATAAATAATAATTGCTGTATGTCTGGTCACATTTTTAAAGTTATTTGTTTTCATAAGTTAAGCGATTACAGAACAATTCTATTTTATAATTCACTTTTCATTTGCAATTTCATAGCTTTGTGTGTATTTTCAAATTTAATAACAACCACTAATTCTTTTGCAAATATATATTAATCACAGAATCATTGAACACCTTATGTCCATATGGCCTGTGATATATTTATTTGCTTTCAAAACCAAACTTACCTGACTTTACCATTTAAGTTTAATATAATTGGGTAACTGAACTATCGCTAGGAATCTCAGTCAAAAGGCTGCTTCAGAAAGAAGGGAGTTATTGCTCACCTTTACTATTGTCAGCAGTACCTTATAGCTAAAAGGCAAAGTTTGAAAAAATGGTGCACTGATTTTTAAAGAGCTTGGCAAAACCATTATTTCTACCATCATGCTACATAACAGGAGGTCATGTATAAGCTAATGGATCTCCATTCAGAGTGGGTGTCATCCTAAAATATTAGCCATCAGCTCTCATTTCCCCTGTTAGTTTGTCTTTGACTCTGGGATTATTTCTGGGACACACACTATAAACTTACACTCCAACCCTAACCTGCCAGTTCCTTTATCATTCTGGCCATTTGAAGCCTGCAACAGCACTGACCACGTGTGCCCTCTTCTCCACAAGCAATTAGGAAATACTTCAAACTTACATAAAGGCAGCAACAGTTCATTTTAACAAAATGCACTACCATGCTACCTCAACCAAAGTCAACATTTAATATACATTTTACAGGGCTTATATATTTTGAATACAAAAATTAAATTATGAACATATCTAATTATGTCAGTGCTAAAGTGTCTTCTAGCAGCTGTTTTATTATCCTTCATTTAATTTTATACTGTATATTAGATCATTCTCGAATGGAATATATATCCAAAATGACCTGTAGTCATCACACAGTACAATTAGTTGGAGCCATGTGCTTCATTTTGTAAGCTGTAATGTAATTTACACATAACGCCAGCATCTGTTAGTAGTGTAATTGTCAGATTTCTAAAACAGTCCTTGTGTTCATTGTTACTTCATTAAAAACATGACTAGCTGCAACTGACAATTATTTTCACTTCAGATCTGTGCATTATCTAGCAGCAGATGAAGATTTATAACCATGTGTTCTTTCTGTTTCATGTTAAACTAAAAAAAAGCATGATGTATGCCTGAAAACGTATGGATTTATTTAGAACAGAAGAGTTATTCTGAATATCATTTTCCACATTTGATTAATCAAACAGATTTTTCATAACTTCAAAACTGACCAAATGAATGAGGCAGAAAAGAGAAATAAAAAATACGGTATTAAGCAACATTAAAAGTAATTTTGATCAATTATTTACAAAATGTCATTAGTTAAATTTGAAGACTATTTTTTTGAAAGTCAGGACTCAGAAGGAAGGCGTTCATTTCAATCTCAAGGAAAGAATGATCTATCGACTAATAAAGAAGAAATGTTGGGTGATTTTTCTATAGACATTATGTTAAAAAAATTGAAAATTAGTTTACTTATTAATAGGTAAAAAATGATAGCGAAGTTGAACTCATAAGTCTTATAACTTATAACTTTTGAGATCCTACTCCAGTTTGCTTTTTCATGAGTGTTAATTTTCGACTGTCACTGGGACAGAAATAAAATATTAAAGTAGGCTAAGTATTGTATGCCACCTATATTAAGGTCATCTATACTAATAAACGGCAAAGCCCTCACTGACTCACTCACTCACTCACTCACTCACTCACTGACTGACTGACTGACTCATCACTAATTCTCCAACTTCCCGTGTAGGTAGAAGGCTGAAATTTGGCAGGCTTATTCCTTACAGCTTCCTTACAAAAGTTGGGCAGGTTTCATTTCGAAATTCTACGCGTAATGGTCATAACTGGAAGCTGTTTTTCTCCATTTACTGTAATGGAGATGAGCTTGAAACCCGTGGGGGCGGAGTTTCGT
>JANRMT010062792.1:20465228-20492996 GCA_026402145.1 Polypterus bichir lapradei
TGACAACAACACTCATATCAATGACAAAACAATTACATTAACAATCAAGTTACGTTATTTTTTAAATTTTTCCTTTTCTTTTTCATAACTTCTTTAACACAGTACTTCTCCGCTGCGAAGCGCGGGTATTTTGCTAGTCTTTAATAAACTTACACCATTTGTTGATGTTTTGTGTAATACAGTACCACCACGCCCTTTTCATTTACATTTACATTTCATGCCTGATAGTTTTTAATTAGTTCATCTTTTTACAAAAGTATATCTGTATATGCATATATTTATAAATATTTCCTAAGTTAAAACATTTTTCACATAACTGATTATTTTTCTGATTTTCTTTTATGTATTTTCATACCATTTCCACAGATCAATGTTTTTTATATAGAACTGCACAGTCCCAAAATGTTTAAGAAATTTCAGCTTAAATGATTAGAACATTGGATCAGTATAAACCCCTAAAGGAATTTGAATCAAATGGCATCATAGTTCTGTTTTTTTGTTTTGTTGTATTTCTTTTAGCATTTAATTTGATCTGTGTGTCCCCTTCTTTTACCAAAGCACCTCACAATAACAACATCATTGTATCCACCCTGGGCTATTTATTGCCATTTTGCAATCATTGTCACTATGGGTTTGGCATGTTCTTCTTATATTTGTCTGGATTTTCTTTGAGTATTTTAATTTCTGCCCTCATCCCAAGGGTGTTCAGATTATATTGGGATTAGAGTTATAGAGTGTGTGTGTTGTGGAAGTGTGAGTGTGTCATTTGATGGGCTGGCACTATGTCCTGAGATGGTTCATGCCTTGGGTTCTGTGCTTCTGCAGTAGGCTTCAGTCCTGATGACCCTGGTTGGATAGAGACAGTTTAAAAAAAGCATGCATGGATCTATTTCCATTTTTTTCTGTATGAGTCTTTGTAGTTGATGTTGCCTCATGGTCAGATAAACATGTGCCTACTGTAGTGTGAACATGTTTTTGATGTCTGTTACCAAAACTTTTTGTGCCCCTTGTTGCACTCCACTTTGAAGGGAAACTAAAGCCATTCTGTTGTGGTGTTGTTTTGTTTTAACTTTTATTAACATTATTTGATACTATTTTCATTTTTCTTTGTTCCTTTAGGGGTTTTACAACATGGGGATTTTATTTCTCATGTCAAAATCTGACTATGAGCTATACTTAAAGTCATTCAAATATTTTCACATTTTTCATAACGCCATATTTGTTTCTTTGAACCTCAACAGCAAATACCGCCAGGCTCAAACTGTGCAGTTGGACACATGAACTCAGCTGCTCTTGCAGTCAAAGAGGAGACTGGTTACATGTGAATTGGTGCTCTACAGCTGCCAATTGCATGCTCAGCACCATCCAATCTTTTGGGAAAGACTCTTCCAATAGCCTCTGATGTACCACCTGCTCCCTCAGTCCCCAACCATTGGCAGTGGTGATAACTGTGATTCAGTTCTAGCAAGTCTCCCAATCCATTGAACCTGCCACCATCAGTCTTACTTAACTAGGACTGGATGTTCCACACATCACTGGGTCCACTCTTTAGGGTATGTACACCATCAGTTTTTTTTTTTTTAATTTAATAATAAAGCTAGAATCTCTGATAACCATCTCTCAGTATTGCTCTCTCAAAGATCCACCACCAACATACCAGTTTATGCATGGGGCTCCTATGTATCTACTTTCTGAAAGCCACCTTTGTTCATGATGCTTGTATCATGCAGTGCTCTGTGTTCTTAACACAGTCAATCAGAAATTTAGCCATGCTAACTGAAGAGTTGGTTTGCCAGTTGCCGCAATATCTTTGAAAATATACAATTTATAAAAAATATTGATGCAGTACATTAATGAATAAAGTGTGTTTCTTCAGTACTGACTTCATTGTGCTAATGGTCCGGGTACGGAGCACAGACTCTCAGGAGACAGCTTGACTATATGTTTTCATTTAACTAAAGAGTTCAAAGTGTTTGGCGTGTTTTTTGCATTTACTGAGACACATATACATAATAATATTTTTTATAATATGTCAATGTGTCTAGTCAGAGCTCAGTATTCATTTTCAAATATAACATACTTAAAATACCCACTATAACCCAAAGTTATAGTAATTCCAGAGCTGTTGTACACCTTGTAATCATGTGAGCCGTGCTGTGTTTATCTACTTTGCCAGTGAATGCTGTGTGCAGAATTTTCACCAGTTTTATGGAGACAACAGAAGCAAACACACCTAACTTTGCCAGTGGTTTCCTAAAGATGTAATTGTGAAACTGAGCTATCATTATAAATATCAGTCAATGAGTTGCTTCAGAAAGAAGTAACTTACTGCTCAATTTTTCCATTTTCAGCAGTACCTTTTAGATTAAAGGAAAGGTTTGAAGAGTGGTCCACAGGTTTTAGACAATGCAAGGTGCTCTGATGGTGCCCTGAACCCAGCATAACAGTGATAAGACCAAAGGTACCAAAAAGGATGTATTTATTAAGACGATAAAACAAACATACACTAGGGAAATAAAATGAAAAAATGAACTTCAAAGTTCAAAATGCAGTAGAGCACTAAGGATAAGCGCTCTTATTTTCCCTCCACCTCCCATTTGAGCTCTCAGGCCACACTTACATCCTCCAGTTAAATCTTTGTCTTCCATTGCCTCCAAACTCAATTTAAGAAGTTTTTAAACTCTGATCAAGGTACTACCTCTGGGGCTATCTCCAAAACCATTCCCAGGGTCAACATTTCCCTGTGGAACTCCAAGGTCATCCTCTTTATACTCCACCTGGAAGTTCCAGGTTTCTCTGTAATGCTGATGCACTGGTAACTCCTTGTTATTCTGCTCACTATTATCCATGTCATTATGCCATGTATAACCTAAAAGATCACCCATCAAACATGGGGTTCTCCTAAGATATTATTCATCAGTCCTGTTGGGGTAAAACTTTTTGTATAAATTTGTAAAGTGCTTTAGACTATAAGTGTCTTTTTAACTAAGACATTCTGTATTATCTGTGCCCAGTACATTACCAGTTCTGTATAAGAATTGATATATAAGAAGTTGCTCTTTAGATATGGATATATGCCAAGACTTTTTAATCTGTTTAACTATTTTGGAACCTTTAGATAATATAAAGATATAGGTGTGCTATAAGTTTATACCATTTATCTGTATGCTGATTGAGGCAAACTAATGTTTTGACTGTGTTATGTAAATGAAACTAGCTTACTTAAGATAGTTTCTTTGTTGTATTCCTCACCCCTGTCATGAAGATATGGGCTGTTCAATTCCTCAAGCTTGTAGTATTAAAGTATGTCCAACAGGTCAAGCTATTCATAACATGATCTTGACTTTTTTTAGTTTAAAATACTAATTTCCTTGACAATCCCTTGTGGAGGACTGCCGGCTTCCCATGCCGGTCCGCACCCCCAGGCCGCCAGGAGGAGCTCTCCCGACAGCAGGATCATGCCCCGAGTTCCAGCAGGGCCTTATGGACTATGTAGTGTTTTTACACAGCCCTGCTGGATACCTTGGGGACCACCAGGAGTCGCTGTAGGGGGGCTCATGGGCTCTTGTGTGCCCTATAACCCGGGAGTACGTCACGGTCATGTGACAGGAAGGAACAACGTGCTCCCGGGTTGAAGAAAAGGACTTTGCCCTGACCCGGAAGGAATAAGGAACTGTGGACTGTTGGGACAGGAACACCTCCGGGTCAGGGGCTATAAAAGGACGGTGCCTCAGTCCAGACACTGAGCTGTGCTGGGTGGGAGAGGAGCAAAGTGTCTGGGCGAGGAGGAGAGAGTTATTGTGTTTATTGTAGTTCATAGTGATTTATGAGTAGTGTGGAAGGTGCTTGGTGCACTGTGGGAAAAAATAAAAAGTCTTGGACTTTTACCTGGTGTTTGGAGTCATCCCTGAGGGTTCAAGGGAGTGCTAGCGCCCCCTACTGCCACACCCTCCTTTAACTGGAGTTTTCTATTACTTGCAGGGTATATGTTATACAGAAAAGCTACATTCCCACCTCCATGGTTCCTTTATCATTCTGGCCCTCTGTTGTTGCTGAATCAATGGTCCCCACCAGTGACTGCTCTATAAGGAAATGCCTCAGCTAAACCCAAACTTATATAAAGGCAGCAACAGTTTATTTTAGCAAAAATAATATCTATACATTCTTCTATTCATTTTTAGAAACTATTTTCCCTTACAAGGGCACATTCACATGCCAAGACAATTAAGAGAGAACAATTGACATACCATGCCCATATTTTGTAATTTGGAAGGAAACCAAAAGTACCCAAAAAATCCACATGAAGACAGAGAGAATATGCAGAAATGCCATGCATGCGCTTGATGCTGTAAAGGTAGCAGTCTTAAGTATTGCACCATTATCCTACCATATTTAATACAAAATACATAAATGTCATTCATGACAGGCCATGTGATGCTGGAGTTTTCTAGTAATTGTTTTGCAAACCTTTCATTTGTTTTATATACTCAATAATTTAGAAATGCAAGTTACATCCTAGAAGATCCTTTGCATGTTACAATTTGTAACAGCTACACATTTAATTTTGTAAGACGTAACATAATTTACACTTAATGACAGTAACTGTTAGTTGTGTAATTGTCACATTTCTAAGTAGCTGGCTAAAACAGTCCTCTTGTTGCTTGTTACATCATTAAAGACATAACTTACTGCAACTAATTATATGCCACTTCAGATCTATACATTACCTATCAGCAATTGATAAACTTTAGCTTTTATTTTCCTTTCATATTAAATTCAGCCAATCACAAAGTGCATGATGTATGTCTGAGGGCAAAAATGAATGAATTTATTAACAACAGAAAAATGGAGAGTACTACAGTCAGAAAGCGAACATCATGTACAATCTGGTACCTTTAACCTAAGGCTTCAAATTCATACCAGTCAAAAGTATGTGCAGCTACTGATAACTCTGGATCAGGGGATGTCTTAGTGCATTTTTTTTGCACTGTGTCACTGTTTTATTCATTTTCAGTTTCATTGTATTTTTTGTTTATTTTGTATGTAATTTCTGTTATGTTGGTTTATTATTTAACAAATTTTGTACAGTGACTCCATTCCATGTACTTTGTGGGTGGAGCCCCAGAAGGCAGGGCCATCCTAATGTCACTACTGCTGGGTTCTCCCTCTGCCTTTATATTTGGCCAGAGAGATGGGCCCTGCAGTACATCACAGAGTTTGTGTAGAAATTGCATTTCTTGTTTATTCTGTTTTTAGATTGACATTTTATCTAGATTACTTATTTTTTACGGATTACTTATTGAGACTTTTTTTCTCTTTTTTGGTATGGTGCCTTTTTGTGTTTTCTGTCATTCATATAATAATGTATTTGTTTATGAAGGTTTCTTTGTAGTGATTTCAATGGGTCCTCGCTTCCATAAGTCATTTTTGTATATTCAGCTCCCCATTTTTAGATCTGTGTAGACAGCAGCCTGCAGGGAGCAGTTGAATGCTGTCTGATTTAGGGTGAGCCTTTACTGGACAGGCTAGTGAAGTTCCTGCTTTATGGAACTTTTTGTAGGCCTCACACCTTTTGTCATGTTTGTGCCGCATCATCACAACAGACATAATTTTGAATAGTTTTATCTATTCTGATGTCATATGTCTACCTATTCTGAATAATGTAATTGGCAAATAGCATCTTCGCCAACAACAGAATGCATAGGAATAGTGTCAGCTGAAAATATAGTCATGATGACAACCAAAAAATCGTAAAAATAATAGTATAAATGGAAATACTTCAATTAAAAAGAAAAATAGCTATTGTAATATACTAGCTGTGTAAGCCTGTGCTTTAAAAAGCCCAGTTTCCTAGAAACTATTGAAATCGTCAGAAAAAAACCTGAAATGCAGTGTCAGTGGTTTTGTTTTGCGGACGTGCTCACCCCCCTTGTCTATCAGCAGCTAAGTGAGTTTCTCTCTCTTTTGTCTTTCCTCGGCAGTTTCACTTTGGCGACAGAGTCACTTCATTTCAGCTTCATGCTGTAGCCTCGTACTTCTTTCTTCTTCCGACTCGTTAACTTGGGGCCGCCTTACCAGCTCTTTGTGCTTTACGCTGTAGCCCCGCACTTCCAAGTCTGACAGACACACACACACTTCCACGCGTAGATGTTTATACAGTATATAATATACTTATGAATAAAAGACAAACATTCCTATGAGCATTAATTTAGCTGAAATACTTATTACTAAAAACAAAGATTGTTATCAACATTAATTTACCTTAATAAATGCTTAGAGGTAAAAGAAAGGTAGCATATCATTAATTTACCTCAATAAACTTTTTCAAAATGACTAAGATGTAACTGTTATAATATTGGTACTTTGTGTCAAGCACATAAAGGTTGTATTGAACATCAGTTGCTTCACGATGTTATGATTTACATCAAAGGGAAAGCCAAACCATTATATGCCACTCCAGCACTTAGACCACACAAATGTCTAAATTATTAATTACTTAATAATAATTAATTTTGAAAAACATTTTAGAATAACAAACAACTAGGGCAGTGAAATAATTAAGACTCAAAATGAACAAACAAGGAAGTTTCAATTTAAACTAAATAAAATTGAGCAAGGGTAAGGGCAGATTACTTGGATTATTAGGATCATTAAGTAAATATATATTCCGCACTTCACTACTTATAAATATATATAAGCATGGTGCCAGTACACATGGTTCCTTGAAGTGCTTTTCCATGGCCGTTTATCAGTTCACTATCCTAGCAAGGACTGCTCACCCAGCCATCCGTACTAGACTGATGACAAGATGGCTGTGCAGATGTCATGATAGGAGATAAAGAGAATTTTTGGGCAACCAACCCAACCATCCACGTTTTACTTCTAAGTCCAAGCAAAACCAAACACACAATGGTGTGAAAGAATATAAAACTATTGCCATGAGAATAAAGTAGCTACAATCAATCTGGCTTTCTTGTCTGCCTTTGGAAATTCACAGAGCTCCTTAGCTCTGGTCGTTCTGGTTAGAAGTAAAGCTTCCTTCCGGGTGGACACATTTTTATAGCCCAGGGACCAAAAGGGGTGGAGACAGTTGCCCTCACTGGGTGGTTTGTCTATACTGCGGAGGAAGAAAAAGGCAAGATATTTAGTGGCAGTGACCCCTCTTGCTCCGGGGTGGTATAAAATACCTGGGAAGAACTTGGATGCATTACAATATATGTATTAATATATACGCTACCAGCCAGATACTTTCATGTTTTTGATAGAAATGTATACTTTTTTTGCAGAATGAAGGCTATTCCATGTGACAGACTGCTAAGAAAACTGAAGATTTCATTCAAAGGTGTATTTTACTGTCTTGAGACAACTGGACAGAGTGGATCTAACCAGGATAGAAAAAGAGAGCGAAGGCCAAGATGGACAACTGCATTAGAGGATAAGATTATCAGAGTGTGCAGTGTGAAAAACAGATGCCTTATAGGTAAGCAAGGCATTTTTGGGAACATGATGTTTTTTATTTAAAACTTTAAAAACTTAAACAAGTATGAAGCTTTGAGTTGCTCCTATCTCCCAACAAGGCATTGCAATATTGGAGATTAGTTTAAGTTAACATTTGCTGTGCTGTGTACCCAGTAAAACGAAGATACTTATTTCCATGTCTGTCACAGGCCGGTGGCAGTAGTAAAATACAAATAACAACTAAGATTTAAACATTGAGATAGAGAATGTATTTCCTGAGCCAGTTTTCCCAGAGGCCACTTTCTCTGATCTGTTAAGATTGGTTGGTACAAGCATGACAGTAAATACTTGGATTCCTTCCCAAAATTATTCTCAACCTTTGGCTACCTCTGTGACCTGTGTGACATCATGCAAGACATTTTTTCCATCACGGCTTGAACTACAGAAATATAAACCTATTTTAAAAAGCACTTGGGATTTGCAAATTACTTTGGTTTAAAGAATGACCTAAATTCAATAATTTCAATGAAAGCGACATAAAAAAATTAAAATCTGAATATAAATATCTTGCAAGGCTTTCTGCAATACTTTTAAATAAACTTCAAATTAAAAAAAAATCTTATAAAGAAGATATAATAAAAGCGAATGATCATCTGGAAAGTTTAGTATGTTCAATGTTTCAACATTACAGAACAAACAAGTGTTGGATTTTTACACTGTGTGTGGCTTGCCGATAGCATTTCTTTGTAAATCACTTTACTCTTCTGTTTGTTTAATTACATCTACAATTTGGATATCCATCCTCTCAAGCCTTTTAATGCCGATGTTTCCATTATTACACAGTCCAGCTTGCTTTCTGTTGCCATTGAGCTTGTGGAGATTCCCTTTATTCAGAAAGTCCATCCCTGAATCTTTATTAATTCATTTGAATCTTCCTTTTCTATATAAACTCCAGAACATATTGTTTCTTCTTGGTTTATTTGGAACATACAGTAACTCACAACCATTTTCGGTTCATGTATTTGTGGTAACTTTTGTGAGCAAATCATATACAAAACAGGAATGCTTCTTGCAGAATTGAAGCCCAGCTCCTAATTGAATTCATCACACTCTGATCTTCCAGTGTCTCATCCCAGCAGTCATTTAATACTTCTTTGTGTCATTTTGTCAAAGTTTATAATGTTAAACCAATTTTATATATAGCCAGTTGCATGTTAATCAGTGCCCCACATCTCAGTACAATGTGGATAAGCAAAAGAATTATATAAAAACACTTATTTTAAATAAAAGATTTCTCTTTGTCCCATATTAATAAAAGCATAGATAAATAATTAAACAGCCAATGATAGCATCAATCAAGTTGTCAACAAATTGAGCCGCTACCAATCATAAGAAAAAAGGAGGCTGCAATGCAAGTTAGACATTTCATCAGCCCAATAATTTCAAAGGGATAAATAATGATAAACTAATCATGAATCAAAAACAAGCATGGGATATTGAAATCCTATCACTAAACTCATTATATATTATTTGGTGCATGGTACATCATAAAACTGATTCTTATGTGCAATAAAGCCTTAACATTACATTAATCATAATTAACACACAAACCCCAGAATTATTTTCATGAACCAGGGTAAGAGTCCCAAAATACCAATCACCACTCAAATCATCTAGAAAGTGTAAGTTCCATCCAATAGACATGGGTTAGCATGACCGTTATGTCTGTAGCACGACCATATAATAAAATATCTCCACTTGATTGTCAGGATCCCGCAAAGTCTACTGAATGACTTCAAGATTTTCCAGTTGCAGGTAATAGGAGGCCAGGACATGTATGTCAATACCAGAGAGAGGATGTGGCAGGACACTGCTGTAATTAGACCAGGAGCAAAATCTTCAAAGCATTTCGGGACTGTATTGGTCACTATTTCAAGGCTCTTCTGATCCCAGTATAAAGTAAAAGTCACTCTGAATTGTAGGCTAGAACCCTACGCACTGAAAAAAATATATAAATATGAAAAAATGAATCACAGTTTCATTAATTCTTTCATTGGGTTGTTTAATTAATGATCCAAATTTTTATTAATATGATATAAGGAGAAATCTTTTATGTAATTCCTTTGATGTATCTCTTTTGATTATCCAAGTTGTACTGAGACATAGGGGGTAAAAGTTTGACATGTCTTTTCTAGGGTGTGACCATACTTCTTTGTTACTGCTCCACTGGAAAGCTACAATTCCCTTTTCAAATTTCATTCACTAGTATTGACAAATTATATATCTCCTTCTTTTGGAAATTAATTTTCCAAATTATCTGGAATTACCCAGAAAGGATGTACTGTATTTTGAATTAAAATATTCTGGACACATACATTTTATTTTGTGTCTAGTCAAGAATGTAAATTGTTTATCTTTGGCTTTTTTACACTTTTTTTTAAATTCTAAAGTAACATAATGGATACACTGCATATCAAAGACAATTTTATTCCCTCTGCAATGTTTCCTTGAAATCTCATTGAGGAGCAGTCCATGTATCTTTTCTGTACATGTTATTTATTTTTACTTTTCTTTAATGCCTCCGAACCACAGCTGTTATTAACACGTTGATCATTTGTCTTTTAATGCATTCAAAATAAAAGAGAAAAATGTAATTCTGTTACAGCTTTTTCTCTTCTTTTATTCACCTGGGTTGCCGAGATAATGCCGCCAAGTATTTTCATACTAGCAACACAGATGTTCATCCAGGAATAACCTGCACAAAAAAAAGCATTGATTGGCCTTAAACCTCCCATTTTAAACATTTCTCATGAAAAAATTACACTTACAGTAACACCAAATTGCTGCAAGGGAAGGTAATCTAAGCAAAAAACCTCTTACATAACCATTTCAATTGATCATGTTTGGAAAATAAGAAAGATGAGTAAAAAAGGGCAAATGGGTCCAAACTGGTACACAATACTGTTTGCATCATTGTCAGTTGTATTTGATTTGATATTGTAAATCTATCAAACAGATCCAAATTTGGCTGAGGGTTTTACTCTTGTGTAGATAAGCAGGATTGAGGACACTGGTAAAAACAGAAGTGGAGAAGTACTCATGTAGTTGCTTTTATTGAGGGTTTCCATATAGTTCAAAACAGTTCAGATGTAGCTACCAGAAAAGCATTCCAGTAGTAAAATGGCTCATGGTACAAAAAAAAAAAAAAGTTCAAATGTCTTCTTTTTAAAGATTTTAGTGAAATTCAAAGCAAACAGTTAAACAATGTAAGGAAAAATTTGGACATGAGCCTCAGTAGGCTTTGTGCCCTAGGAACCAAGTTACCCAAACTATTCTATAAAATTTCAGTAATTATTTACTGTTCTGATGCTGAACTTTCTGATCATAAAATAGGTCATTACAATAGCAATTGATGGGAAGAATTCATAATTAATTGCAGAATTACGGTATTTGAGGGATCCTCTAGAGTGCCTCTTTCTTTTGTATGATTTGGCTCAAAAACTAATCAGCGCATCATCATCCCATAACAGGCTTAAATTTTGAGTTTGGTATTTTTCCGTTCAGCCATTTTAGCTCTAGACCATCATCAAGAAACTGTTAGACACAGACACACACAGACAGAAATACACCAATTATCATGATTTTGATGTTTTCGGAATCAGGGGACCCTAAAAATCAGGATCTGTTGAAAAACCAGAGATTGAAACTTTTGATGAATCTAAAGCTTTTGCTCCTCCCCTATAGATAATAGGTTTAATGCTAGTGCAGTAAAGCAAAAAAGTTAATAATATACACAAAAAAAGGGAAAAGGAAAAACATATTGTCTATGGTATTCCGCTTTAGGTTTACATATCTAGATTATGGCTTAAGGTTTATATGTAATATAATTTACCGCACATCCATTCATGTGTAGATAATAATCTGAAAACTATAAGCTTTTAATGCCTTTCTGTCTAACATTTTATGTTTCTTTCTAGCTTTAGGTTTACATATTTAGGTTATGCTTTGGTTTGCTCCCCACCCTACCATAACCTATTGTCTATGGAGAAGGAGTGAAAGCTTTAGATTCATCAAAGGTTTCAATCTCTGGTTTTTCAACAGATCAAACTTCAGAGCTATTGTCACACAGAGCTGACATTAAGAACATTCCATTACTTTTAACTTTTTGGGAGTGGAACACAATCTTTCATTATCTGTGTTACAGCTATATTATATTCAGGTTCAAACTAAGGAAAAACTAAGGTACATTTACCACTAACATTAACTTAAAGGGTACAAAGCATTTGTCAATAAGAAATATTGCAAACCTCCAAGTATAAAAACAAAGCATGAGGACATTGAACCTCTAGCAGTTAATATAATGCCACAATATCTGAAATGGAAAATAAATCAAATTAGACTTTTTCATGCTTGCATTGCTACATTTGCTGACACTCAGGCTGCCGCTATTGTTGTTCATTAATTAGTGACTAAAATGAAGTAAAGCTGTGGTTGCACCCAATTTAATTATGCTACACTTTTATGTCTGCTCTCGGTGACCATCTGCCAGACTTAGCAGCATGTCAAGGGCGACACTCATAAAAAAGCCTCTATTGACTGATGTTATGGTAGAATTGATGGTACTCTTCTATGTCCAGTGCATTACCAGATTTAATCATGGCCAAGCTTATACTTACTTAGTGCCCACAGCTGAGACACATAAAATCTAAATAGATCTAAATAATAAATGGGTCAGCGTAAGTGACTGAGACTCTTTTGAATGTACTGGCTAACATGTGATATCAGTTAGAAGAAAGAACATCAATGAGGCTGGAGCAGTGGTTTTTGAAAAAGGATGAATAATATAGAGAAAATCTGTCAGCTTCTACTGGTCCTTTCAGCAGAAACTAGACAGTCTTTGTCATGTTTTTTTCTCCAGATTTACTTTTGTTGTACATTTTTGTATACCTTTTTTGTTTTTTTGTGTTTTGAAAAGAGCTAAACTTTGAGGATTCCATGTAGTTCTTCTGCCCTGTTTTCTCTTTTTAGTGCGTTAGCACTATGCCGTTTTAGATTCATGTGGTTTCCTCCTTTCACCATAGTGACAAATAAAGCTTTGACAGTATTTCTTTGTTTCTTTGCACTCTGTCAGCTTGAGTCCCAATGTGGAAAGAAAGATAGTTTTGTGGAGTAAGAACAAAAAGAGGAAACCCAGGAAAGACGGAGCCGACATTTTAAGAAGACAACAACCAGATTAGTTCACAGCACTGTCTTGGCTTGTTCTATTGTTTCATGTGTTCCTCTTATCTTAAACCCTGACTCAGTTGTTTGAATTTAAATAGTTAAATAAAAATCCTGCATAGTAATTATTCAGAAAAAATGAAGAGGAAAATTATTTTAGCATTATTAATGTCTAAATCTAACTTCCACATTCACTACTAATAACTACTTCACAATGTTTTAAAAACTTCTAAATTATTATTTTCATACAAAATGACTCTGGCTGTTATATATCACATTTATGTTGAGTTTCATCTTCCCTGTTTTGTTTTTTCAAACAAAAATGTAAGAAGAATGGCTTTAGATATGATGTCCGCATTCACATATAGATCTCAATTCCCATGTGAAATCTCATAATATACAGTAACTTATGTTGCTCCAATCGGATCTGTGAGCCTCAAATTATATTTCCTAAGTCATGCTCCATGCAGCTGTATTAGTTAGCATATTCAACTTGTGTCTAATGCAGTCAATGATGAATTTAAAGTAATAGTTGATGAAAATGCAAGCTGCAAACATGTTAACTTTTACGTTGGGGTGGAATGCACTGGTGCAAAAACTTCAGTTTCTTTGTATCTGTGGTATCACCATTATTTGTGTATACTGTTACACTGCTGCTGACAATATCAATAGTTTCATCAAAGCTGTGGCCACTTGGGTTTACTCAAATTCCTATATTGCCCAATTCATGTGAATTTCTATCTGGCATTTAGGAAGAACTGCAATGTCGTTGCTGATTTGCTACTTGTTTCACACCAAAAGCAGTTAAAGATATGCTCTTTTTGTGAAAATTAAAAGCAAACTTAGTTTATTAAGCAGTTGTCACATTACTTCAAATACAATTTCACTACTGAAGTTCTATTTTTGGCTTTCCTGATTGCATTTCTATTTGATTTTATCAGGAAACCAAGATTTCATTCACAACCTGGCTTATCTGGGTAGCATTGTTGTCTATGAGTTGTCCCACTGGGAGCTACCGCATCAAAGGATGGTCATGTGATATTTCCCTACTGCTCCATAACATATGACTGTGGAATAAATAATATACTAATTATTAATTAGTAAAAGTAAAGGCAAAACAAGATAAAATATTTGATCAACAGAAGAAAATCATGTGTGTTTCTTTCCCTACAGTGTAAATGTTTTTGTTGTAAACAGAATTAGTCTACAACCTAATGAATGATGCATTTCTATAGTTGGGTTAAAATTTCTTGTTAGATTGCTAATTTAAATATGCATCTTTTGGTACTGGCCAATTAGAAAAATATTCTGCAGTTACTGCATGTTTATAAAGAAGCAAAAGTAATACTAAAGATATTAAGGAGCCATTTTTTCACATCCTTGTTTTATGAAAAAAGATTGAAATATACTGCAGATTGTATTGGATAGTTATTGTCCATCTAGTCTCACCAAACTGCTTAATCCAAATTAAAAACTTATTGTAAGAAAATCACCCAGTCATATTTGTATTAATAACAACTGACCCAAAACATACGGTGCATGGAGAGTTAACACTGGCATATTTTAAGGAGTCATAAATCTTGCATATTACCAGAGCTCTTGGGTTTTGCACTAATCATGTGTGACTCTTTCCCAAGTTAATCATGAAACCTCGTGTTCGCTAATCAATAAGAGGCGTCTCACAGCTGAGGGCTGCACTTCATTGTGATAAATGTCTGTCATTGTGTCACATTCATCTTTCAGTAGTTTCAAGCAATATTTCCACTGGACTTTATATTAAAAACTGTCAAGGCATCTACAATATGTAACTAACCTTTAGTGCCACAAATAGAGCACCTATTTCATTAGTATGTAATCAGTATGTAATCATGCTCCCAACCAACATTTCGTTAGGTACTGCAAAAATACATCTACCCTTATGTAACAAGACCTTAACATACACTTTTTTAGGTTTTCATAACACGAAGCATCAGTAAAGTGTTTATTCATCTCTGCAATGTGACCAAATAAAGAAACATCACTTTGTAGTGGTCTGAGGTGGTTTAACTGAGACACATTCCACTAGATATTACTAAATGAGTATAAGACATGTGAATTCTTCATATTAACAAGTAACCATCATGTCACATAGATAAATAACCTATCTACTGATGTTTTATAAGTGTTATGAAGAGCAAAAGAAGCCTTTGTTTAGGTCTTGTTACATACAGTGGGATGCAAAAGTTTGGGCAACCTTGTTAATAGTCATTATTTTCCTGTATAAATTGTTGGTTGTTACGATAAAAAATGTCAGTTAAATATATCATATAGGAGACACACACAGTGATATTTGAGAAGTGAAATGAAGTTTATTGGATTTACAGAAAGTGTGCAATAATTGTTCAAGCAAAATCAGGCAGGTGCATAAATTTGGGCACTACAAAAAAGAAATGAAATCAATATTTAGTAGATCCGCCTTTTGCATAAATTACAGCCTCTAAACGCTTCCTGTAGGTTCCAATGAGAGTTTGGATTGTGGTTGAAGGTATTTTGGACCATTCCTCTTTACAAAACATCTCTAGTTCATTCAGGTTTGATGGCTTCCGAGCATGGACAGCTCTCTTTAACTCACACCACAGATTTTATTCAGGTCTGGGGACTGAGATGGCCATTCCAGAACGTTGTACTTGTTCCTCTGCATGAATGCCTTAGTGGATTTTGAGCAGTGTTTCGGGTCGTTGTCTTGTTGAAAGATCCAGCCCCGGCGCAGCTTCAGCTTTGTCACTGATTCCTGGACATTGGTCTCCAGAATCTGCTGATACTGAGTGGAATCCATGCGTCCCTCAACTTTGACAAGATTCCCAGTCCCTGCACTGGCCACACAGCCCCACAGCATGATGGAACCACCACCATATTTTACTGTAGGTAGCAGGTGTTTTTCTTGGAATGCTGTGTTCTTTTTCCTCCATGCGTAACGCCCCTTGTTATGCCCAAATAACTCAATTTTAGTTTCATCAGTCCACAGCAGCTTATTCCAAAATGAAGCTGGCTTGTCCAAATGTGCTTGAGCATACCTCAAGCGGCTCTGTTTGTGCTGTGGGTGGAGAAAAGGCTTCCTCTGCATCACTCTCGCATACAGCATCTCCTTGTGTAAAGTGCGCCGAATGGTTGAACAGTGACTCCATCTGCTGCAAGATGATGTTGTAGGTCTTTGGTGCTGGTCTGTGGGTTGACTCTGACTGTTCTCACCATTCGTCGCTTCTGTCTATCCGAAATCTTTCTTGGTCTGCCACTTCGAGCCTTAACTTGAACTGAGCCTGTGGTCTTCCATTTCCTCAATATGTTCCTAACTGTGGAAACAGACAGCTTAAATCTCTGGGACAGCTTTCTGTATCCTTCCCCTAAACCATGATGGTGAACAATCTTTGTCTTCAGGTCATTTGAGAGTTGTTTTGTGACCCCCATGTTGCTACTCTTCAGAGAAAATTAAAGGAGGAGGGAAACTTACAATTGACCCCCTTAAATACTCTTTCTCATTATAGGATAATGCCAAATGGTGTTTAGTCGCAGAGATAGACATAGAACCAAAAGATGAGATCAAGTTCCATACCAGGCCAAGTTTGCAAATGAGGAATTAAAATGTTTATAGGCATGAAATGACACAAAATCCATCTTAGAAATGACACTAAAATTAAAAATGAATGAACTGAGATCATAATAATCAAGTCATATATACAATAGCTCAGTTTTGTTTTAAAGCTTGCTTACTCTCTCGTCTTTCCAGCATTAGATATAACTTTGTTACCCGAATTAGATTTCTTGTGACATATATTATATAGTAAGAATGAGCGATAACCTGATTTCATTAAAAAAAAAAAATAATAATAGCCCTGTTAGCCAAAAACATTATTTTTATGGTTGCACTGGAGTGATGTGATGTTCATGTGCTTAGTTTGCTTTTTATTCTCATAAAACAAATTTCAGCTAATTTGTAAATACTTTTTGTGATGATCAAGAATCAAGCAAGCAGAGACCTGTAATTTCTCCAAAATGCCAACCAAACTTCCAAAGGAATAGTTTGAAATTTTAAGGTGAGTTGTCACAAGTACTACCTCCAAGCATTCCCATCACATGTAAATATAACATTATAACAATAATAGGTGACCAGATTTGTATGCTTTGGAGTTGAAACCATACTTTGAAAGACACCAGCGCAGTCTTGATAAGCAATACAAAAAATTTATTACCAATATGAAACACACGAGGGAGGGTATAACAGAAAAAGCGAACACAAAACAATAAAGTCTGTGCCTCTTTAAGTCTACCTAAACTTTTCAATGGATATCTACCTGAGTGTCTCTCCTTCCTGCCTCCCAGTCTTTCTTTTCTCTTCCTTTTCACAAGTCGAGTCCTTGATTGTGCTCCTCTCCTGACTCAAAGCTCATCTGTCTAAGAAGATGGAAGCGATTATAAGGATACTCCTGAAAGTACTTCCAATGCCACTTTGGCCTACCAGGCTGCACTTCCAGGTCATCTGTTTCCACAGAGACTGCCACAAATGCTACATTTTGCAAGAGTCTCTGTGTTACACATCTCTTTCAGAAGATTACTTCTGTTGCTCACTAAAGGCCTAAGATACTATTGCTCCTTGTGGCGGATGGCCGGCAGCTCATCCTGGCTGGGACTCCCCTGTGATGGAAGGATGGGGGAAGACAGCTTTTTCAGGACACTGCCTCCCCCAAAACGCTAGATGGCAGCTCTTTTGGAGTGTAGCGGTACCCCGGATTCCCGCAGGGCATCCTAAAACTTGGAGTCCAGTTTCTCTACCCTGTTGGGTTGGGACCTGGGGAATCAATGCTTCCCTTGCAGCCTGGGCTGATTTAAAGAGTTGGGATTCTCCATCTGACCCTGAGGTGCTGGCAAGTCACAGGGACGGAAGAGCGGAAGCACTTCCAGGTTAAGGACTATATAAAGAACTGTTGGAGACCCAGCAAGAGATTTGGAGTTGGGAGGGAGTGTGACAGAGCTTGCTGGGAGGAGAGGAGGAGAATTATTGTGTTTATTCATTGTGTTTTTGGTAGATGTGGTGCTTTGGAGGCACTATAGTGAAGAAAAAGATTAAATATCTTCTTAGTGCTTTTACCCTGTGCCTGCGTGTCTGTCTGTTGGGTTAAACGGGGAGACAGCGACCCCTAGCATTCTTACACTCATATAACGCTCAAAGTGAGACAAGACTGTTAGCATGGCATAGAAGCCAGATAACGGTATCCTGGCTGAAATTTGTACTGTCTCAGCATTACCTATATCTTCTTGCTCTCCTTTGCAATTAATAATAATAATAATAATAATAATAACATTTTCAGACCAACTTAATCCAGTTCTGGTTCATTTGGACACAATTCTGTCCTACCTGCAGTAGGTACAAAACAGGAAATAATGTAAAACATAATGCCAGTGCACTGCAGGCCCACAATAACCACAATAACACAAAGGCCAATTTGATACTGCCAAAATACCTAACCTATATGTCTTTGGTGATGTGAGGAAAAAAATTAGTGTACCTTGAAAAAACCCATGTAGACATGTAGAGAAATGTTAAAACATGCAAAACATGCTATACGAGTCAAGTTGTAATCTAAAAATTAGCAAGGGCCAAACCCAGTGTGCAAAATATTACATGGTAGTTGGGAACTCACAATAATACGGAAGCGTATTAGTGCCACGGTGAAAAAAAATACGGACACTGTGAAGAAAAAAAAAATCTAAATGTCGAGATTAAAGTCGACATGTTGACTTTATTCTCGACATTTCCACTTTATTCTCACCATTTACGTATGTGGAGATTAAAGTCGACATTTACACTTTATTCTAATAGTTTATTTTGTGAGTAGAATGTCGCAAACTAAACTTCATCTTAAAATGAATGTTTAATTTACTAGATTTTATCAAACCCCGTCATTAATTAATGTAGCACATTAAATGCTTTTTATTAAGTGTTCCCCGACCCAGTTTTTAATCTCTATGCGCTTCTTCAACTGACTTCCTCTTGCACTGAGAAGCGCAGACATAGATCGCCACACATTGACTTAATGATATTCCTGCTCTATGAACATTCAGAATACTAAGATAAATACTTGATATCTTCTTCACAATGAAATGCATTAAAGCATGTATTAAACACGGGTGGCGGGGTGCACGGTGGCGTGGTTGTAGTGCTGCTCCCTTGCATTAAGGGGTCCCCAGGTGTATGTTCAGTGTAGTGAACTTTATGGCAAGTGTGACGAGGCTCCAAAAAACTGGATATATGAATGGGTATTGCACAGGTTTAACTGGAATATCGTGTAAATGTTGGGCTCGTGATGTGGTGGTCGGAGACACGAACGCAGAATTCAATGGTTGTTCTTCTGACCGGGCTCTCTTTATTGCATGCGTGCTGTCTCTATCTGACGTACTAAACCTCCAGTTCCTATCCTTGATTTTTCTTTCAGCACATAACCAATCACCACACGATAAACGTCTTTGTGAAATTAAAACAAGTTATAAACTTAGACCTCAGAGTTTTCAGAACTTAAAATGTACAGAACTTAAAATGTATTCAAGCATATGGGGGCACGGTGGTTTCACTGCTGCTTCGCAGCAAGGGTGTCCCGGGTGTTCACTGCCTTGAGTTTGCATGTTTTTCTGGTGGGTCTACTCGGCGTGCTTCAGTTTCCTTTCAAAGACATGTAGGATGTGGGGTTTTGTTATGTATTATTGACCCTGCTACTTTATGTGTTGCACGTATTCACCCTGCGATGTGTTGGCGCCTCATTCAGGATTTACTTCTGCCTCGCACAAGATGCTTGCTGGGATGGGCGCAACCCTGAATGGATGGCATAATTAAACATGTATAATGAAGATTTTTTTTTTAATCTCTGAAAACTCCATCCCAGCAAGCACCGTGCCCCCACATGCTTTAATAATTTAAAGTTCTGAAAATTCTGAGGTCTAAGTTTATAACTTGTTTTAATTTCACAAAGACGTTTATCTTGTGGTGATTGGTTATGTGCAGAAAGAAAAAGCAAGGATAGGTACTGGAGGTTTAGTACGACAGAGACAGCACGCATGCAATAAAGAAAGCCCGCTCAGAAGAACATCCATTGAATTCTGCGTTCGTGTCTCCGATCACCACATCACGATCCCAACATTTACACAATATTTAAGTTAAACCTGTGCGATACCCATTCATATATCCAGTTTTTGGAGCCTCGTCACACCTGCCATAAAGTTCACTACACTGAACATACAACTGGGGACCTGGTTAATGCAAGGGAGCAGCACTACAGCCACGCCACCGTGCCCCCCGCCACCCATGTTTAATACATGCTGTAATGCATTTCATCGTGAAGATGATATCAAGTATTTATCATAGTATTCTGAATGTTCATAGAGCAGGAATATCATGAAGTCAATCTGCGGCGATCGTTGTCTGCGCCTCACAGTGCAAGAGGAAGTCAGTTGAAGAAGCGCATAGAGATTAAAAACTGGGTCGGGGAACACTTAATATAAAGCATTTAATATGCTACATTAATTAATGATGGGGTTTGGTAAAATCTAGTAAATTAAACATTCATTTTAAGATGAAGTTTAGTTTGCGACATTCTACTGACAAAATAAACTATTAGAATAAAGTGTAAATGTCGACTTTAATCTCGACATAAATGGCGAGAATAAAGTGGAAATGTCGAGAATAAGGTCAACATGTCGACTTTAATCTCGACATTTAGGTTTTTTTTTTCTTCACTGTGTCCGTATTTTTTTTCCATCGTGGCCCTAATACGCTTCCGTAGATACAGAGAATGTTATCAATTAGGATAAGCGTATCTTAAGTAGATGAATCACATTATACATGGATAGGCAGTCTGCAAACAAAAATGCCAGCATGATATGGAAAAGCCACTGTTAATGACATATACATTTAGACTCTGTCTTTCAATAAGTGCTGCAGCACAGCTCTGACTGCTTACACCTGAACGCCAGCTCCCTTTAAAGCATCTGCCAGTCTCCAATCAGCTCCTGCATCCTGCAGAGAACTGAAGTCCTCTCAGTAGTAGTGACACAGATTCATCACAATAGTTGTTTGCTGCACAACAACATGTAGTAACACTGAGCTCTAAGAACCCAATAAGACCAATGGCTTCACTTTCCCATTTTTGCAGGTCACAGGAAATACCTCATAAATTGGGGTGCATTTCCGGAAAGCTTTGTAGTGCTAAATAATTTCTTATCTCATACTTAATATTATTCATTAATTAGCAAGTATTTCTCAAAAACCTTCATACCTAAAGTAGTATGTAATTGCATTCAGAAACTAGCAAGTAGACCGATCCACTTGTTATTTTCAACATTGTTTTTTATTTGGACTTCTGCCTGAGATTCTGTTACAGAGAGAAAGAGGTCCCTCTACCCAAGTCACAAAAACACTGATGCTTTTATTTGGACAATGTAATAATAACAGTAAATAACAACAGGTCAATGTTGCAATATAAATATAAAATTATAATGTAGGCTATAAATTATTGCTTTAATACTGACAGACAATTTGAGTATTGTGGATGTCGACCCAGACACAGACAGGCAGACACGCTCATGTCACCCAACACACGTTTATTTTCCATTCACATTTACAGTTCAGTACTCGCAACCCCACAGTCCGCAAAGTCCTGGCCACACAACACAATGCCTTTCCACTCTTCAGGCCGCCTCCTTGTCTTCCTCCCAATGTCATCCAACTTCCACCCGACTATTGTCTCTCTCTGAAGGGAGGCGGCCCCTTTAAATAAGCACCCAGATGTGCTACAGGTGTGTTCCCGGCAATCTCCCACCAACACACCCCAGTGTGGCGGAAGTGCCGGCTGTCTCCCCGGAAGCACTCCGGGTGTCCCTGTTCCTCTTCCCCCCAGCACTTCCTGGTGTGGTGAAAGTGCTGAGGTCCAGGGTCTTCCAGGTATTGGGGTCCCCCTGGCGGTAACCATGGGTCCCTACAGGGTCGAGTTTCCCAGCTCTTTACCCGCGGCCCCCAAGGCGATCGCCCGCTCGAGGTCTGGAGGAGGCACAAGCCCTCCTCCGGTCTTCTCGGGCGTCCCAGCTGGGTGCCACCCCTATCTGGGTGCCACAGTATGTAATGAGTTAACCAGTCAAACTCGCTTTGTAATCAGTTATATCCTTAAAAGTGGAACAGTGAATCACCTCTAAGCACCAGTAATGACAATAGCAGCTACCCAGAAAGTTATGCAACCCAGTTGCTGGTCTTAATGCTGTTTTATGGGAAGACATGAAACCCCTGAACCTTCACAATAATCAACACCTAATAGAGAAATACCCATGGGTTACCCATGGGTCAAACAATGACCCTCCTTATTCTGGTACAGGATGAATTGGAAAGAGGAGAAACACACCATAATTTTTCCCTCAGTCCCACCATCCAGCCTCTGACAGCTCTCGTGTCTGTGCCACCAGTGGACTCCTGCAGACCTTCGATGATGCACATGGCTTCAGCAAGGCCACTTTGTCCAAATCTGTGCATGCAGTGACCAGATAATTATTGGCCCATGTATACAACTCCGACAGGAGTGGATGCTTTGCATAACACTAAATTGGTCTTCATGTCATTGCAGACACCCCTGATATTGTAAAAATGACTTTTTACAGACATTGTGGCCAAGTGGCCTGGGAGTACATAGGATGCTCATATCTGCTCTAACTCTGGAGTGTATAGATGGCAAAGGATGGTGTGTTTGCTGGTGAATGGTAGTGGAACATAGTGAGTATTCTCTTTGTGAACACCTGCTAACTCCAGAGCTGATTTCCCACACTGTAGCTGAGGAGAGGTATAACACTGCACACCAAAGCACACACACTTTCATAGAGCATGGTCTAGGTATGTGGAAAATGAGACTCTGATGCCTGCACATGTCCTTGGGGGCTTTCTCAAACCCTAAAAAACAACATTTCTTCATTTTTTGCCACCCCTTCCATAAATTTTTTAACTCCTCTTTTATGAAGTGTTGCTTCTTTTTACAAGGAAGCCACAACACATTTTGAGCCTATTATAGGTTAAATTAACCAGATCATTAGGTTTTTGTGCCTTTGCTTTTATTATTAATTTTTTATACATTTTGTTTTACATCTGCACATGTAAACAAATATTTGACAACTGAAATACATAAGATGGATGTTCCTGTTATCAACAGTCAATGATTCTCTGGGGCAGACACTGGGCAGGAGCCAACAAAAAAGTACATTAAACTCCTTTGTTAAATGTCAGATAGCAAAGAGCTTCGGACATCACTTATAAAACCTCCCTTGTTCTTTACCTATGTTGTTAACTATCTTGTTCGTTATTCACTAACATTGATAAACACATTCCTGGGAGTAAGACATGGTTGGCTTATGCTGTTCCCAACTTGTACACCTTTGGTATCATGGTATCAGCAATCACTGTTACACTCTCATCATAGAATCAAATATCAATGCCCTTGTGGAGTTTCCGGGATTTTTTTCCTCAGAAAGGCATCATTCTCTTTCTTGAAGCCTCCCGATTTCAAGGAAAAGCCTTCATCCTTGCCAAAAGAGCTACATAACTCAAACATGTAGTCCCACCCAGTCTGCTGCCACACATTCATCTCATCCAGTCCAGCCTGTGAAGTTCTCTCAGACCACTGCTCTGCTGCCCAGCCTGTAAAGAGCTTTCTGCAGACTGCTCCAACATTTTCTCACAAACTCAGTAAGGAATTTATAACATCATAGCATGTTTTAAGTTTTTTCAGTGACACTCTATAATTTTAACCAGGCTTTAAAGGGGTCCATAGGGTTTACTGGGGTTAGGATCCTTTGGGATTCACCACATTTTTCAACATGGTCTAACTAAAAAAAATCTCACCATCAAAACAAACTTGAAGTCAGGATGAAATGGAAGCTGATATTTTATTTAATTTTCTATGAAACTATGAGAAAGAGTCCTTCAAGAAAAGTTCTCACTGTTCAAGAAAAATAACCACCATGACATTCCACTCTGACATGAGTGTTCACACACATACTGATGACACCTAGGGAATGGAAACAGCAAGACCTGCAACGGGCACAGTAAAAAAACTATCAGTGGACAGATTCTGAGGTACAAAATGTAAAACAAAAAAACAGTAAAATAATTAAAAATATATTAAATTCATAGATTACAATTGACAATATTCACTGTAAAAATGTTCTTGTTAAAAACAGCAAGGAACTGGCAGCAGGGCTTCCAGAAAGTCACTGTAAAATTAACAGCACTTTACCATTACTAAGATTTACGGTTTGCTACTGTTTTGATGTAAAACAGGATGAAACTGTTTTCTATAACTTTTTTATAAATTGAAACTGACTCATTTGCAGAGAAAGAACAAATATAAATAATGCTTCACCACACTTCACATGTGCTCCTCACCACAGATTAATCATGAAATGCAAAAAATACTGTAAGATATTGTTATTAAGTAACATGACCCCTGTAAAAGTCATATGACACCTTTACTGATTCTTAAGAATGGTAATATTCTGTATTCAAAGATAGCTGGATTATACCGTTGAAATTTGGATGTAAATTAACAGCAATTTGTAATAGTGTTGTTCAAAATCAAGCTACCAGGGTCTAACAACAATATGTCTTTTTGGTAGTACATAATACGTTGGCTTAGTCTAGAGTCTTCCAAACTTTTGTTAAGTTATTACCTATTTTTGGATCTTGCCCTTACTTCTTATTTTCGATATTTTGACTTTCCTATATAGCTTTTTGATTTTCTGCTTGTTTTTGGCTGTGTGGCTTTCGATGATGCATTTAAATAAATGCATTAACTATTAGCCTTATTTATGTAATAGCTTACCTTTCAGATTGTCATTTAAATCAGCTCTCTCAATTTGTCTCAAAAAGCCATCTGAGGACAATCTAAAGCAATTATGGTTTTCAAGAGTACACCTGAAGGACGACACACATACAGCATATAAACCCCTGTTTGCATGGGTTATGTCCTCTAAAATTCAAAACACACAGTAGTTAAGTTGAATTAAAACATTTAAATTGGTCTGGTATCAGTTCATTTAGGTTTGTACATAATTGAATGCGACCTGCGATGGATCCAGCAATGGTCTCTGCCTTTTACCTGATGATGACACGGTGGTGTCCAATGCCTTGAATGTTTAATTCTGAATTAAGTGAATTTAGACAATAGTTGGGTAGATGACTATGGACTGTAAGTATAGTTTTGATAGCATGGTAACTCACAGTTATTATATTTTCATGGTTTCCTTTCTTCTTCCCCCTGCTTGCCCACTCATGTACAAATTTACATACAGCATGAAGATTAACACTGTAACAAAACAATACAACCTTTAAAGTGTAAAGAACTACATTGTTAATAGGTATACTGTTTAGAATATCATCAACATATATAAAAGGCACAGTATAAAGCAAATATGGAATAACTATTAGATTTATAAATCAAGGAATGAGAGAAGGGCGGCACAGTAGCGCAGTGGTAGTGCTCCTGTCTTGCAGTTAGGAGACCTGGGTTTGCTTCCCAGATCCTCCCTGAGTCGAGTTTGCATGTTCTCCCTGTGTCTGTGTGGGTTTCCTCCCTCAGTCCAAAGACATGCAGGTTAGGTGCATTGGCAATCCTAAATTGCCCCGCGTGTGTGTGTGCCCTGTGGTGGGCTGGTGCCTTGCCTGGGGCTTGTTTCCTGCCTTGCACCCTGTGTTGGTGGGGATTGGCTCCAGCAGATCCCTGTAGTTAGGATATAGCAGGTTGGATAATGGATGGATGTGTGTTCTTCACATAAAGCTGGCATTGCACTACAGGACTCGAAAAAGCTACTAGTCAGAAAACATGTCACAATTAATATCTGCATTTGCTGAATTTGGTTGCCTCTGAAGAGTTCAATTATATGACTAAAAATTAAAGGATAAGAAAGATGTGGGAGACGGCCAGGGCACTTATCCAATCAGGACGCCTCCGTATTGGAAGGGCCAGGGAAGAGGACGTGCATAGTCTGTACTAGGTGGCAGCCCCCCGGGTTGCGGCACCACCACGATTTTCCATAGGTCATCATGGGAATTTGAGTTCTGTTACTCAGCCCTGTTTGGCGCCATGGATGCTGCCAGGGGGTGCTGCGGGGACTAGGGAGCCCTACTTTTTGGGGCTCCAGCCTTACCTGAAAGTGCTCCCAGGCCAAGCCTTTGAGACACCAGAAGTACTTCCAGGGATTATTTAAAAGGAGCTGCCTGCCACTACTCAGGGAGCCAGAATTGAGAGGAAGAGGGACAAAGCTTGCTGGAGGAAGAGTGGTGGTGGAAAGAGAGAAGACAAAGAAAATAAGTGTATTGTAAATATTGTGCTCTGTGCTGTGTACTGTGCTGTTTTTGTGGGAAATGTTTGGGAAGAGTTTCCCACAGCTAAATAAAAGCCTGTGTTGTGCTGAAACTTGTGCCTGGCATCTGTCTGCATCAGGTTTGGAGAGATGATGCACCCCCTAGTGGTCACATCTGATAACACAATATTGTTTTACATTAAAAAAGTACTTCGAGACAAAAGGAGCACTGCACAAAGGTAGACATCTCTAATGGCTTCAAGGTTCAAAGAACTGTGGCTCCCCTTGCACAGTCCAAAATATTTGCTTTCCTTCTTTTCTTACAGCCAGTACAGTGTTGTTCTTCACAGTTTCTGGACATTGGATGTGTTATACTTTAGGCTGAGCGCTCATTAGTTGTTGCTGTTGTAGACACAATGGCCCAATGGCCTACAATGACACAATGGCCTACAATCTACGACTCTCTAACAAGTGACAGGGAGTTTTATGAGCAGTTAAGAGTCATTGGTAATGACCAAGTACACAACTGATGGTAATAAGTACAATTAAGTCTATGACTGCAATGTGTAGTAGAAATTGTGTAGTTTGATGGCAGCCTAATGTGCTGAAAGAGGTTGATCATCTCTGATGGTTTTGGGGACCTGCCATTCCTTTACCTCCAACTAGATCCCATTCTGTACACGTTGGATTATATGAATCATTTTACTCACTGTGGCTTTTCACATATTTTAACATGTTTAAATAATAAATATGTTCAAGGGCAGAACCTAAGGAGAAATAATCATTCTGGATAGCAAATTCTTTGAAAGATCTGGAGAATAACACTTAAAAATAGGATAATTTGATTTTGCTAAGGGAGATGGTAACATACAGTATGTCACAGGGAATGCTGGGATCTCTGAAATGTTACTAAATCATCCACGTGATAGAAAGTGTTTAACTAATTCAGTCTTGAATATGCACATACTTGGGCTGGCTCCCTACCTGAGGTTTGTTTCCTGTCTTGCGCCCTGTGTTGGCTGGGAATGGCTCCAGCAGACCCCTGTAACCCTGCAGTTAGGATATAGCGGGTTGGATAATGGATGGATGGATATGCACATACTGTACATACAGAACATTTCTCAAAATAATACAAGGATAGCATTTACGAAAACATCCTGGCTATACATTTCAACACATTTTAGCAGGAATCTGAAATACTGTAAATTCAAAGTTGTCTTATATAAATGTTATTGGATATAAAACCACTACATTTAATGAATTCCTTATTAGCTAGTTAATGAAGGCTGGAGTGCATAAAAGCATTATCTTAATTCTCATAGGAAGCACTCTTTATGGTCTTTTTTTGTCTAGTAAAATATCCCCTGATAAGAAACACTCAGCATGTGGAACTTCAAAACTGTAATTTGCACCACTTTAATAGTCATTAAAATGTAGTTTATATGACATAAAGCTTTGGATTGCCTAAACCAAATGGATAATAATACAGAGTAGCAGATAATTCAGGGAGAAAATAACATCCTGCCTTCCTGTGGTAAGCAAAAGTAGTCCTTTCATTTTCTCCTTCATTTTTTGTGGAATCAAGATATATAAATGTTTTTAGTTACAGAATTTAAAGACTAAATATGTTATATAGCAGGTTTCTGATATTGTACAGTACAGGCCAAAAGTCTGGACACACCTCCTCATTCAATGTGTTTTCTTTATTTTCATGACTGAAGGCATCAAAAC
>JANRMT010062792.1:20507996-20605999 GCA_026402145.1 Polypterus bichir lapradei
GGGGCAAATAGTTTTTCACACCACTGTATTTAGAAAAAGAAAATGTTCGATAACAAAGTAAAGACAGCAAAAGAAGTCTCAAGTAGTCATAATCAAAGAGTAAGATAGATAGATAGATACTTTATTAATCCCAAGGGGAAATTCACATACTCCAGCAGCAGCATACTGATAAAAAAACAATATTAAATTAAAGAGTGATAAAAATGCAGGTAAAATAGATAATAACTTTTTATAATGTTAACGTTTACCCCATGGGTGTAATTGAAGAGTCGCATAGTGTGGGGGAGGAACGATCTCCTCAGTCTGTCAGTGGAGCAGGACAGTGACAGCAGTCTGTCGCTGAAGCTGCTCCTCTGTCTGGAAGATGATACTGTTCAGTGGATTCTCCATGATTGACAAGAGCCTGCAAGAGTAATGCAAACATTAAAAAAAAAAAGATTTAAAACATTCAAACAAATATCCTTAAATGATTCCTCGTAATAGGGAAATCAAAAGAAAACACAAACCAAATCAATAATCCAAAAATCAAAAACTAGAAAGAAAGCCAAACATCCAAATACCAGTAATCAAAACAAAAAGATGAAAAATCCAACTAACCTTACAAAACAGGAGATCAAAAAGTGAGTCAAACAACAGGATAACGAAAAAGGTCAGGCAATATAGGCCTGGCCAGGTCACACCCAAAGGCTCCAAACACAAAATTATGGAGAAGAAAACTTTGAAGGACATTAAGATCTTAAGGAGCCTCATAATCTGTTTGTTTTCTCATCAAGAACCAGCCAAAAGCCAGAAGTTCAAGAAGGTAAAGGAGCTCGATTCTGCTACATTGTCCTTGTATGCCATCTCTTTTGATTACTCCCAAATGAGCTTTAAAAGAGGACAAGTGCAATTGAAGAACAGTTTGGTAAGCCGTGTAAAGTAAAAGTGTCCAGCACAGTTGAATTTGTGACAGTATTGTCATTAAAGGAATACTCCACCCTAAAACTATATGTTAATTGCCCCATGTAGTTTGTAGTTTTGGCCAAAATAAAATCTTTAATGTCATGTTTTCTTGTAGCGGTAAGATAACAAACTTTCTGATAGGAAAGATGTTTATAATGACCACTGTTGGACAACAACAATCATTATCAAAACACCCATGGAAAAATCTCATGTTATGTTTGTCACATAATCCATATATCAAATCATCCAGTGGTATGCTAACAGTGGCCCAAACTCATGCACTTTTACTAAAATATTGTTAAATAAATCACTTGCGGAAAATGTTCTCATGAACAAAAATGGAATGCACTCAGATGCACCCAAGCATTTAGGTAGTAAACATGAATCCAAATGTTATGAATATATTCATATCCACAAGTGGAGTACCACTGAATTATTTAGCGGCAGCCTGTGAAGCCACATGGGGGAACTGACCTTCTGCTTGTTGAAACATCTTGGATATGCAGTCTAAGTCTGAGGCATATTGTCTTCCTGATAGTGTTGATTTTCTTTAACTTTTAATCTTTAACTGTAATCATTCCTGTTTTTAATATAGAATGACCTGCTTGGGAATTTAATTTTCATCTTAGGATATGAATGTGTTGTGACTTTTTTATTTAAGAGGCATCTATTTTCTTAAATTGTTTTTCCACAGAGCATTGTGAAATTCCCTGAGCCTAGGCAAGTAAGGTTAAAAAAATATTTTTAATAGACAATACAAATTAATGAGATTATGTTGCAGCTTTATTTTCATTTATTTGTTTTATAAATCTGTGTAAACCAATTTATGATTATCTTTGTTGAAGACCTGGCCCTATATGTGGATGCCCACTATTTTTTAATCAGTGTCTTTTGCTAATTCAACCCCAACAAATGTCTGTCAGACCTCACACACATCAAAATAATTGTCTGCTAGCCTGACGTGAATGGAAGTGCAAATGTGCTCCAAAATGGACAGGCTTTATATCAGCAGTTGGTTCCTGCTTTGCTAAACAGCCATCATTTTTTTACTGTTTTCATACAGTTTTCCTTTGTTAGCTTCCTTTGTATCTATGCGCCTAAATCTGTTCACAAGTCACTGTTTTCATCTGTACACTCTTCACATATTTCATTTGTTGTTTGTCCATTATCATATTATTAACACTTTTTTTAGCAACAGTCATGTTGATGTGTTTACACACAGGTCAAGTTACAGTTCATTGTCATGTACATAATTGTATGTATTAGTTTCTTGAATATCAGTTTTGTACGCTTACACCTTTGCAATTTCATATATTCATAGAATGCAAACCAGCCAGTGATTAAACTTAAAATCGATACTGTCTTCTTTACAAAAAGATAATATAATTTCAATGTCCTTAAGCGCTTTTTACTGTTGCATTTATTAAATCCCCTGTCAAAATGAGTATCCTTCACTATTTTGGACAGACACAATAAGAAAGAGTCAATTAGCTGTTCTCAGGCTGAAAAGAATTATGGGTGTAAATTGACATGACAATAGTGACAAAAAGGCTTCAATTTCAGTTTAAAGTTACAGTTAATGTGTATTAATGAAAACTCCCATTTTCTAACTTCCCTGCAGTAACAGAGACTACTTAGGAGGTATTGAGTGATTTTGAAAATGTACAGAATGTACAGAAAGGAGTGTTTCTAAATTAAACAGGCTCAAATCTATCAAATTTAACAAATCACCAGACCTTGATAACAATTATCATTGAGTGTTTCTGGAGGTCAGTGAGTGTATTGATAAAGCCTTTTTGAAAAAAAATAACATGCTCCAGCAGACCCCCGTACCCTGTAGTTAGGATATAGCGGGTTGGATAATGGATGGATGGATAATTAGACATACAGTATATAAACGAAACACCTGTGCTTGTGTGTGTGTGTATGGAGCAGTGCACTCTGCTCATGCTCAACCATAGCCACTAGATGACACATGCATGCACTTTTACATTTTTCTGGTGCTTGCATGCACCTCAGTTCTCACTATGAAAGATGTGTGTGTGTGTGTGTGTGTGTGTAGAGCAGTCCACTCTGCTTACTCTCAACTACAGCCACGTGAGTTGGTGCTTATTCTGTGGAAGATGTAGAAGCTTATACAAGTGTGATTTGCACTTGATGAGATGGTGCATGCACTTCACTTCTCATTCAAGCAGACAAACTCAGCTTTATGGTAGATGAACATTGAACATTAACACAACGAGCTACCATATGTTTGCCTGAGACAGGTTCCAGGCTGTCCCACTTAATTTGTGCCATAGCTGCACTCAACTACAAGTCCATCTTGGACAAGATACAATCTGTCCCGGCCCACTTAGCTGATGCCTCAGCTACTTTACCAATACAGTAAAATTGATAGGGAGCCTTCAGGTTGTTTTTTGATCTGAAGACCACACGCAGCTAGTATATATATATATATATACAAAAAAATATGAAATGTCAAAATAAAAAACAAAACAAGAACTGTTAGTAAGCCAAGACAAACAGCATGCAACTTTTTCAGTACTACTAAAATGCTAAAAGAGAATTTAAGGAACCTTAGGGACATGCATGGAGAAATCATTGAAAATGAGAAGGAAATAGCAAATGAACTGAACAAATATTTAACCTAAGTATTTATAAAGGAAGAAACAAATAGAATGCCACATGCAGAAGTAAAAACAAACTCTGATTTCATTGATTTTAAAATATAACAGTCAGATGTGCTTCAAACACTTAATATGCTGAAGACCAATAAAACCCTTGGACCTGATGGGATCTTACCAATTTATATTGAAAGAAATGAAAGATGTAATCTATAAACCCTTATTAGGCATACTGTATTTCAGCAGTCACTTCAAAAAGGAGAAGTACCTGAGGACTGGAAAGTTCCAAATATGACTCTAATCTTCAAGAAGGGAGACAAAATGGGATCTGGGTAATTATATACCAATAAGTCCTACTTCTGTGCCATGTAAAATTATGGAAACTATAGAATGAAAGAAATTAGAAAATTAGCTAAATGAAAATAATATACTAAATAGCAACTAGAATGGGTTTATGAGAGGAAGGCCCTGCTAAACCAATCTTTACGATTTTATTGAAGAAACAACCAGAATAGTAGACAAAAACAAAGCATTTACCTTGACTTTCAAAAAGCCTTTGATACAGTCCCACACCAAAGATTAATTCTGAAACTAGAAGCTGTAGGCATCAGAGGTAACCTACAAAAGTGGATCTCTAGTTGGTTACCCAGTAGGAGACAAAGAATACAGATAACAAGGGAATGCTCCACATGGAGCAGGGCCGTCAGAGAACTCCCTCAGGGGTCTGTTCTTGGACCATTACTTTTTCTAATTTAAATCATTGACATTGATTCTGGTATAGTTAGTAAACTTGTGAAATTCACAAATGACACGAAAATTGGAGGGATGGCAGATACTAAGGATGCAGCAAAAATAATTCAAAAAGACCTGGACAACATTCAGAACTGGGCAAATATTTGGAAAATGCAGTTTAATGTAGAAAAGGGCAAAGTGCTAAATGTGGCCAAAAACTAAGAGCATCCCAGAGCTTAATGACATGTCCTACTCTGACAGACTCAGAGAATGAACTCTTTAAGGGTGAATTATTTTTTTTTCATTTTGCACCGTGACTGAATATTTTTTCAGTCCCATTTTTTGCCCAGTCATGCATACGCTCACACTCACACCTACACCTACACATGGTCAATTTGAAATTGCCAATCAACCTAACAGGCATAAATTTGGGGATGGTGGAGAAAAATTAGAGTTCCCAGAAGAAAACCTTGAGCAGACATGCTGATTTCAGTATGTGGATATGAGATTTAAACCCAGGATGCAGGATGTATGAGGCAACAGCACTAACTCTCTTCAACATATGTGTTAGAAAGACAACAAAAGGTTCAGAATCATTCAAAGTAATTGAAGATTTTGAAATTGGGAGTTTGAAAGCAATCACAAATAACAAAATTAAAAAGCACCAAATGATAAATGTCTCAAGCAAATAAAGGTAAACGCATCTGTGCTAAGCTTGAGCTCAGCACTTTGTGACAGTGAAGTACTGCAAGGCTGAGAGAACATTCATCATGTGAGATCTGCTAATTAACACTTCTATTTATGTTGCCTGAAAAGGACCCAGGAGATGCAAAAAAGTACCAGTTTCATTGTACATTGAAAACATTACTGTTAAAGTATATATCAGATATTTTGCATATATTATATTTTTGGCTAAAGAGGACATGCCATTGCATGTGTGCAATGCATGTTATTGTTTCTCTCCATTTATTAATTTGTTTATAAAATGTTTTTGTTCATAAAGTGCAAACTTCTTTAGATTTAAATAAGAAATAACATTGAATCACTGATATATATGAAAACATGTGTGGTGAATACCATCTCAATGATAAAGGATACTTTTTATCGATACAAGATTGTGATCATGAACATTTCAAATTAAAAACATATTTTGTAGACACTAACTCTCTCTAGTATTACCCGAAATGTTGTGAGCAGATTGGAGAAGTCGGTGGTGCGGTGGAGCCGGAAAATACAACACAGGAAGAAAACACCTGTGAGGTTTCCGTGGCCTCCCTAATTAAGTACGAAAATTTCAAACCAGCTCCTGCTGTTCTAAATAACATGTTTTTAATGGATGTTTCCCTTCCCTGCCTAGTCCTCTCTTCCTGCAATTGAATGCTGCTCTAGAGTCACCTCTGCTCTTCAACTTAAATTTACATTTTTTTTTTTTATCCTCTCTTTGGCACACTCAATCCAAACCATCGTTACTCACAATAGGTTTTTCAAGTCAAATCAATTTTATTGTCATGACACGTAATACAATGAAGTTTATACTTGCATATCGGCTTCAAAAAGTTAACAAAGCCACAATATAAAAAAATAATAATAAAAAAATTATACTTATACACTGCCTATGTTGCACTTACATAAAGGTCTCCATTGAAGTTGGAAATGGTGATAAAGCTGCGTGAGCACATACGAGGATGGCAGAGATACGGGTGCGAGTGGAGGAGAGCTACTCTACTCGACCACGGTTGGGACGTGCGAAGGCATCCGTGCAACAGATGCTGTGCTGCGAAGGAAAGGGGTAAAAAAAGAAAGTCTCATTGTGAGTTAGGAGGACCCATGAATTAGAAGAGGCTACTTACTGGACTGTAAAAGTTTTCTTTCAGGTCACAACACAGAGAGCAATCTATGTGCTGGTGTGCTAGGTGACTAGAAGGAGCTTGGTCAGATGAATAATATGATTGGTGGACGGAATCCTTTGAGGTGTATAAAATGAGAGAATGGATATCCACAGGGAATAGAAAACCTTGTCTTCATGATTGAGATTGAGTTCGCTGAGTAGAGAGGTTTACTGCAGAAACTCCTGAGGTACCTGAATGAGCAGAGGAGGAGGTATATCTATGCTTGTTTTTATCCCCTAGAGGTTCTGAGAGAATTGTGAATTTCCCCTTGGGATTAATAAAATGTATCTACAGTAATTTTATCTAATCTAAACAAAAGATGCTCTGGATGTTTGTCTTATTTTGAGTTACAGTATGTATGTGTGGAGGAAGTCCTTTTGGATTCCTGGAGCAGCCTGACAAAAGGTGAAGGGGAAAAAATTTTGGAATTTCTGGTAAAGTTGTTTTTGGGAACGACGAAAGTCATGGGCTGTCCCTTCTGTGGTATTTAAAAAGGAAGAAGGGAGACAAACTAGAGTTCTGGTGTTTTTTTTTGTTGGTTTTATGTTTATTTATTTTTTCTTTATTGTGTCTCTTAATGCAAAAGCTGAAAATAATGTGGATGTGAGTCTCTCTCTCACTGTGCTCACTATGAAAACAAATTGGACACACTTTTTTTTTTTTTTTTTTTTATAAATTACTATCTATTTGTCTGTGTCTTGCTTGCTCACTCACTCCAGTTTATTCTTGGTATGACCTCTTGATGACTCAAGTCGAACCATTGCGAGGTATGTGGAAAAGACAGGGTGTCAAAAGTGGTCCATTAAATGTGGTTGTGGAAAATTCTTGTGAGTGTTGCTGTTTTTGTTGGTTTCTCTGCTTTTCTGGATTTATTTTAGAACATTAGAACACTCTAGACGAGAACAGGCCATTCAGCCCAACAAAGCTCACCAGTCCTATCCACTTGTTTCCTCCAAGAAAACATCAAGTCGAGTTTTGAAAGTCCCTAACGTCTTACTGTCTACCACACTACTTGGTAGCTTATTCCAAGTGTCTATCGTTCTTTGTGTAAAGAAAAACTTCCTAATGTTTGTGCGAAATTTACCCTTAACATGTTTCCAACTGTGTCCCCGTGTTCTTGATGAACTCATTTTAAAATACAAGTCTCAATCCACTGTACTAATTCCCTTCATAATTTTAAACACTTCAATCATGTCACCTCTTAATCGTCTTTTGCTTAAACTGTATAGGCTCAGCTCTTTTAATCTTTCCTCATAATTCAACCCCTGTAGCCCTGGAATCAGCCTAGTCGCTCTTCTCTGGACCTTTTCTAGTGCTGCTATGTCCTTTTTGTAGCCTGGAGACCAAAACTGCACACAGTACTCAAGATGAGGCCTCACCAGTGCATTATAAAGATTGAGCATAACCTCCTTGGACTTGTACTCCACAGATCGTGCTATATAACCTAACATTCTGTTAGCCTTCTTAATGGCTTCTGAACACTGTCGGGAAGTTGATAGCTTAGAGTCCACTATGACTCCTAAATCCTTCTCATAAGGTGTACTCTCGATTTTCCGACTGCCCATTGTGTATTCAAACCTAACATTTTTACTTCCTATGTGTAATACTTTACATTTACTGACATTAAACTTCATCTGCCACAAATCTGCCCAAGCCTGTATGCTATCCAAGTCCTTCTGTAATGATATAACGGATTCCAAATCATCTGCTAATCCACCTATCTTGGTATCATCTGCAAACTTACCCAGCTTGTTACTTATATTCCTATCTAAATCATTTATATATATTAAAAATAGCAGCGGCCCTAGCACTGACCCCTGTGGAACACCACTCTTAACATCGGCCAGTTCTGAGGTTCCTCACACCATCACCCTCTGCTTCCTGTGTCTGAGCCAATTCTGCACCCATCTAAAAACATCACCCTGAACTCCCACTTCTTTTAACTTGATGCCCAACCTCTCATGTGGCACCTTATCAAATGCTTTCTGAAAATCCAGATAGATAATATCATAAGCTCCACTTTGATCGTAACCTTTTGTTGCAACCTCATAGAATTCCAACATGTTAGTAAAACACGACCTCCCTCTTCTGAACCCATGCTGACTGTTCAGAATAACTCCTGTCCTTGCCATGTGTTGCTCAATCTTATCCTTAATAATTCCTTCAATTAATTTTCCTGTGATGCATGTTAAGCTTACTGGCCTATAGTTGCTTGGATCTGCCCTGTCACCCTTTTTATACAATGGGATTATATTTGCCATTTACCAGTCCTTCAGAATCTCTCCAGTGTGCAGTGACTTCCTAAAAATATGTGTCAAGGGTTTATATATGTACTCACTAGCCTCCTTAAGAACACAAGGATAAATATTATCTGGTCCTGGTGATTTGTTTGATTTCGTCTTATTTAATCTGAGCAGCACTTCTCCCTCTACAATTTCCAAATCCCTCAGTACCTCCTTAGTAGTTGCGTTTACCTCTGGGAGGTTATCCACTTGCTCACTTGTAAACACCTCCGAAAAATGTAAGTTTAGGGCATCTGCTATTTCACTGTCTGTATCTTTTAATTCCCCTTTACTATTTCTGATGCACTTGACCTCCTCCTTGACTGTTCTTTTACTACTAAAATACTGAAAGAATCTCTTACGGTCTTCTTTCGCCTTATCTGCTATATTCCTCTCCAACTGTCTTTTAGCCTCCCTGATATCCTTCTTAATGGTCGCCCTCATGCTCTCATATGCGCTACGATTCACTTTGCAGTCATTAGTCTTATATGCCTTATACAGCAGTTTTTTCCTTTGCAACTTCTTTTTTAAATCTTTATTAATCCACCGTGGAGTTTTTTTTAGTTTCCTATTAATTCCAAATTTAGGTATGTATCTGTCCTGCATTACATGTAAAACATTTTTAAACCTGTTCTACTTCTCCTCGACTGTCTCCACATTTAAAAGCTTATCCCAGTCTATCCTACTTAGACTTTGTCGTATCTGCTCAAAATTAGCCCTACCAAAGTTCAACTTAACAATTTTAGTCTTTGCATCTGTACTCTTACAAAATACTGAGAATTGTATTACATTATGGTCACTTGACCCTAGTGGTTCAATCACCTCTACACCCTCAATTCTATCCTGATTATTACAGAATACTAAATCCAGACAGGCCTCACCCCGTGTTGGTGCTTTAACATGCTGTGTTAAAAAACAGTCACTGATTACTTCTAAAAACTCCTGCTCTTGTACTCCTCCATATGCAAGGTTATCCCAGTTAATATTTGGATAATTAAAGTCTCCCATAACTATAATATCCCCCTGTAAACTTGTCTTTTTGATATTACTAAAAAGATGTGTGTTGAAATTACTGTCTGAATTGGGTGGTCTATAACACACTCCTAAAATAAGACCTCTTTCCCTAATATTTTCCATGCGAAGCCACATGTCCTCATTAAGATGAGGCTCATCATCTAACTGAAGAGATCTTACATTTAAATTCTGTTTGGCATAAACAGCAACCCCACCTCCATTTCTGTTCTGTCTATCCTTCCTAAAAATGTGTATCCCTCTATGTTACACTCATCCCCATCTTTGTTATTTAGCCAGGTTTCCGTTATTGCTATAATATCATAATTATGCTCTGCTACATACAACTCTAACTCGCTTAACTTATTTTTGATACTTCTAGCATTAAGGCAAGCTATTTTTAATGTGTTAATCCTACTACATTTACGTGTTTGCTTAGAATTTACATTACTATGCATTTTTATTTCTACACCATTGTTTGTTCTTCCATGTATAGATCTAAATCTGGCCTGTCCTAAACTCCCTACCCCCCCATTCCCTAGTTTAAACAATCCTCGACTAGCCTACACATACGCCTCCCCAATACATTGGTGCTCCTCCGGTTCAGATGTAACCCGTCACGGCGGAACAGGTCCCATCTGTTCCAAAAGGAGTCCCAATGCCCAATAAACCTATACCCTTCTACCCTGCACCAAGATTTGAGCCATGCGTTAAGCTTTCTTATCTCCTCAATCTTACCTGGACTGGCGCGTGGCACAGGCAGAACTTCGGAGAAGACTACCTTGTCAGTTCTACTCCTCAGCTTGGCACCTAACTCTTTGAATTTGGATTGCAGAACTGACAGACTACCCTTATGTATGTCATTTGTTCCAACATAGACAATGACAACTGGATCCACCCCCGCTCTGGCCAAGAGCCTATCCACTCTTCCAGGTAGGTCTCCCACCTGTGCTCCCGGAAAGCAACACACCGTGCGAGACTCTCTCTCTCTGGAGCACACCTGCGCTTCAATCCCCCTAATGATTGAGTCCCCAACTATCACTACCTCTCTCTTATTGGGAACTGGTTTTGAGGTGGCCTGTTGGGGCTCCTCAACCCTGCCTACCACCTCAGAATTATCAGAGTCACCGTCCAGCTCCGCAAGGACATGATAATGGTTAGACACTTCTAATTCTGGGGTTGATGCCCCCGGACAGTGTGCATCCTTTACCTTATTCCTTGTGATCGTGACCCACCAATTCCTACCTGTCTGGTCTGGAATCTCCTCCCGTGCCACCTTAAGGGTGCACACTATCTCTCTAAAGGACACCTGGGCCAAGTCCGCCAATTCTCTATTACAACGCAGGTCAGCCAACTCCTCCTCCAGTTCAGCGACCCTGAGCTCAAGATGGTGGATCAGCTGGCATCTCTTGCAGATGTAGCCCTCATAGACAACTGGCTCCTCCAAACCATCATCTAAAAAGTCCAACATCCAACAGGACTTGCGTTGCACTGGCCTCATTATTAAAATTTGACTTGGGATTACTAAGCTGCCTTAACTTTTTTTTTTTCTTAAAATTAAATTTCTTCTTCTTTCAGCTGCTCCTTAACTTAAATGGTAACACTAAGATCTGCTACAGATATTTTACACCTTTTCCCCTTAAGCTCCTGTACTGTTCTCCCTCTTAGCTGCCTGCTATTTGTCTTTCTATGAGGTTAACTTTACTTTTCTCTGTCTCTTCTCCTAACTTTGCACTCCTCTTACTTATAAGCTCTTCACTCGCACTGTTTGTATTCCCCGTATTAATGAACCAATACGCTGTCGCCCACTTAATTGTTCTACCTCTGGACCGCTAAGGGCTGTTTAATCTAAAATAAACAAATAGATAAAACTTTACTACCTTATTTGCTCCAACTGCTCCTTGTGCCTGATCGGCGTCTTAACGCTGGCCGCTTACCTGCGCACTGCTGAGCTTCTACCTTTTACTGCTTTGAAGTCAGCCGCGGCCTTTTTTTCTTTTCCTTTAAACTAAGGAATCGCTGTTACGACGACGCGGTTATTTATTTACAAATGCCAATATCAGCTACTGCTGCTTTCTACCCTACCTCCTCGATGCTAATTCAAATATAGATAACAAGAACAGGTACAAGTACAAATAACTTTTCCAAGCTCCCTTCCAAACACCCAGCTACTTTTGCTCTTGTGCGGGCAAAAAAAAAACCCTTCTAAAGGGAAAAAAAGCTTTAAAAATTCCCACACTTAGCGGCAACCAAAACCCAAGTTTTTAAGAGCAAAATGTATTTTTTTTATTTAAACCTCACACCACAGAACAAACCAACAACTCTCAACAGACTCTAGCGTTTGCAAAGCACACGTGACTCTCAAGACTCAAGCACCTCCTGTCCAACTCCAATATTATCCACTTGCAGAGCCACAGCACCATTTTGCTTCAGTCTTTGCATTTTGCTTACAGATTGTGGATTTGAACATGTTTGCACTTGTGTGCCACCAGTTAGGCCACTCCTTTTGCCTATATTTTGCTCTTTTGAGCTTTTCCTTGCATTTTTTTCTGTTTTTTTGAAAATATATTTTATTTATAAAGGTCATTTGTTTGCACTTTAGTGCAAAAGCCTTGGGGGTTTACATTCACCCCCTCACCCTCATGGGGCTTTTGCTCTGTTTTGGGACATTTCTTGTGATTCTTAAACTTTAAAAGCCTGATTTTCTTTTTTGAGGCCTAGCTAGGGTCAACCTTGCCTTGTGCTGAGACCTGTTTTGGACAGGTCAGTCAGGATTCTGGCCTGTTTTTTCTAGGTCTTTTTGTAGGCCTCACCTGGTTTTGCTGTTTTGGTGCCAGTATCATAACAATTACACTGAGAGAATTTAAATAGTATTTTTATATTGATCAACAGAAAAACACTCTTTAATGTCAAAGTAAAAAGAGATCTCTGCAAAGTGATCTAATTTAATTATACATTTAAAGCACTACATTTATTACATAAGTCAGTATCTATTAAATGCACCTTTGGCAGCCATTATTGCCAGGGACACCATAAGAGGTTTTGGACTCCATGAAAGGATATCATATTGGACTCCTCTACCCAAAATAAACCAGTTCTGCAGTGCATCCGGAAAGTATTCACAGCGCATCACTTTTTCCACATTTTGTTATGTTACAGCCTTATTCCAAAATGGATTAAATTAATTTTTTTCCTCAGAATTCTACACACAACACTCCATAATGACAATGTGAAAAAAGTTTACTTGAGGTTTTTGCAAATTTATTAAAAATAAAAAAACTGAGAAATCACATGTACATAAGTATTCACAACCTTTGCTCAATACTTTGTTGATGCACCTTTGGCAGCAATTACAGCCTCAAGTCTTTTTGAATAGGATGTCACAAGCTTGGCACACCTATCCTTGGCCAGTTTCGCCCATTCCTCTTTGCAGAACCTCTCAAGCTCCATCAGGTTGGATGGGAAGCGTCTGTGCACAGCCATTTTCAGATCTCTCCAGAGATGTTCAATCGGATTCAAATCTGGGCTCTGGCTTGGCCACTCAAGGACATTCACAGAGTTGTCCTGAAGCCACTCCTTTGATATCTTGGCTGTGTGCTTAGGGTCGTTGTCCTGCTGAAAGATTAAATGTCACGCCAGTCTGAGGTTAAGAGCGCTCTGGAGCAGGTTTTCATCTAGGATGTCTCTGTACATTGCTGCAGTCATCTTTCCCTTTATCCTGACTAGTCTCCCAGTTCCTGCTGCTGAAAAACATCCCCACAGCATGATGCTGCCACCACCATGCTTCACTGTAGGGATGGTATTGGCCTGGTGATGAGTGGTGCCTGGTTTCCTCCAAAGGTGATGCCTGGCATTCACACCAAAGAGTTCAATCTTTGTCTCATCAGACCAGAGAATTTTGTTTCTCATGGTCTGAGAGTCCATCAGGATGCCTTTTGGCAAACTCCAGGCGGTCTGCCATGTGCCTTTTACTAAGGAGTGGCTTCCTTCTGGCCACTCTACCATACAGGCCTGATTGGTGGATTGCTGCAGAGATAGTTGTCCTTCTGGAAGGTTCTCCTCTCTCCACAGAGGACCTCTGACAGAGTGACAATCGGGTTCTTGGTCACCTCCCTGACTAAGGCCCTTCTCTCCCGATCGCTCAGTTTAGATGGCAGGCCAGCTCTAGGAAGAATCCTGGTGGTTTCGAACTTCTTCCACTTACGGATGATGGAGGCCACTGTGCTCATTGGGACCTTCAAAGCAGCAGAAAATTTTCTGTAAACTTCCTCAGATTTCTGCCTTGAGACAATCCTGTCTCGGAGGTCTACAGACAATTCCTTTGACTTCATGCTTGGTTTGTGCTCTGACATGAACTGTCAACTGTGGGACCTTATACAGACAGGTGTGTGCCTTTCCAAATCATGTCCAATCAACTGAATTTACCACAGGTGGACTCCAATTAAGCTGCAGAAACATCTCAAGGATGATCAGGGGAAACAGAATGCACCTGACCTCAATTTTGAGCTTCATGGCAAAGGCTGCTAATACTTATGTACATGTGCTTTCTCAATTGTTTTATTTTTAATAAATTTGTGCAAATCTCAAGTAAACTTTTTTCACGTTGTCATTATGGGGTGTTGTGTGTAGAATTCTGAGGAAAAAAATGAATTTAATCCATTTTGGAATAAGGCTGTAACATAACAAAATGTGGAAAAAGTGATGTGCTGTAAATACTTTCCGGATGCACTGTATTCAATGGCTGTGTAGCAACACCCTCCAGAACCCTCCTCGCTGGAAACAACTGGAAGAGGATAAATTATACAGTATATGCTATCCTATAATATACTAAAATTCAATACAATATATCCATCCATCCATCCATCCATTATCTAACCCGCTATATCCTGACTACAGGGTCATGGGGGTCTACTGGAGCCAATCCCAGCCAACACAGGGCACAAGGCAGGAAACAAACCCCGGGCAGGGTGCCAGCCAACCGCAGAAAACGCACACACACACACACACACCAAGCACACACTAGGGACAATTTAGAATCGCCAGTGCACCTAACCTGCATGTCTTTGGACTGTGGGAGGAAACCGGAGCACCCGGAGGAAACCCACACAGACATGGAGAGAACCCGGGTTCCTAACTGCGAGGCAGCAGCACTACCCACCGTGCCGCCATACAATATATTAATTATAAAATATATGAATTTGTCCTACTCCATAGTAGGATGTGAGAAGTAGTTATGAAGCGTCCTACAACCACTACCAGCAAGTCATAATAATAATAATAATAATAAATATTCAAAGTAGTAGGATATTGTGATAAGCTGCACGTAATTGTTATTTGGCAACAATATCAGAAATAATACAGTTTGCATTCTTGACCAACTGTATGGCCCTCCAGTTACCTTATGAACTCAACACCAGGCCCTAACATCTTTGATGTCCTCTGCCAGTTCAGGCCACAGACTACTGCACATGCTCCACTGGGATGAGCATCTCCAGAAGTATAATTTTAAACCACAGCTCTCCCCAGGGCAGGACAATGTAGTTGATGATTTGATCTCATATTCCATTCTTCAACAATCTACTACTATACAAATCGATCTTGAGGAGGATTTGATTCACCTACTGCACTCTCAGTTGCAAGACGCAGTGTCACTTTATGAGCTTAGTCAATAATCTGAGTTGAACACAGGACATGTTGTTAGGTGCATGAGGTTAAAGCAATAAGGAAGATACTTCTCAGTGGGCCTTTTACCTAGTTTTTAAATATACTATAATAACAAATTGGGATATTGTGCTAATATGCACATAATTGTTGCCATTTTGCAACAATATAAAGAATACTACAGGTTGCATCCATGACCACCTGTGCATTGATACTGTGATATTGCTTTCAATTCACGTATTTTTGCTAATTCACACTTGGGACAATGATCTTTGCATGCGTACAATCAATCACACCAACAACTACAGTAAAACCAATGATCTGCATGAATGCAAAGTTTGCTGCAAAATCTGAGAAAGCTGCATTTTCCCCATGGCCAAAAAATGTAACATTACCAACACTTTTATTTCGGCTGACAGTACATGGCTTCTCAAGTACATGGACTGATCACATGAACATTTTTTACGAATATTATTCCATCTCTTTCTTATCGATATGTGTTTACAAGTTCATTGTTGTCCAGCGTTTCCAAAACATTCCACCTTTTCCATAATGTATTGATCTCTGTCTAAATTTCATCTTCTGGCTGCTCCTAGTGAGGTAAGACAGCTTCTGAGCTCTCCTAAATCCTGGTGAAATTAGATGTAGTTTTCTAAATTAGGAAAACTGATGAAATGCTATAATTCCTATATCTAATAGTAGGACCAAATTTTCATCCCTCAGATTTTTGAGCCTTGTTAAGACAGGTTATCTACACTAACACACTTGTTAAATAGAAGTACTGGACTCTGACTCAATTACTCTAGGACATTAACAATGTTGTTTTCAAGCTATTCTCGTATAGTTTTGGCTTTTTTCTTGTGGTCGTTGTCTTCCTGGAAAATAAATCTTCTTCCAAGGTGTAGGATTCTTTTATACAGAATCAGTTTTTCCTCTACGATTTCCTTGTATTTTTCTGCATTCACTTTATCCTTACAATCCTTCCAAGACCTGCTGCAGAGAAGTATCACCACAGCATGATGCTACCACCACCATGCTTCACAGTGGGAATGACATATTTTTACTAATGTGCAGTGTAACATGGCATTTAGTCTAATGGCCGAAAAGCTCAATTTCTATTTCATTTTCAGCTAAATTTTAAATCTCACATGTGGCTTTTGGCAAACCCATGTGCATTTTTTGTAAAAGTGACTTTTTCTTTGCAACATTCCCATATGTTTTTCAGTGGTGCAACACCCAGGCAGCTGTTTTTGTGTATACAGTTTCTCCAGCCTCACTCACTGTAGTGCAAAGGTCACCAGCCCCTGTTCTAGAGCATTACTGTGACTGCAGGTTTTCATTCTAACTCTTTTCTTAATTAATGACCAGTTTTTACTGCTAATTAACTTCTGTTTCCTTCATTTTAATTCACTTGTTTTTTAAGAATTGCTTAATTTTTTGTCTTAAACGATACCTAAACAGAAATGAAAAATGAAGTCAGCAAATTGATAACCAGGTAAGATGGGGCCTCAAGCTCCAATCAATTTCACTCCAACCAGTTTCTTTAGATGCCAATTCTTGTTCATATTAAACCTGTTATTTAATTCTATGACTTGTTTGTGCTCTAATTTTTCCACATCAGACATTTCCAATACAACTAATTTTCTTTTTTCTATAATGTTTTATGGACCTTAACAGATCTGCATTACTGAGACCTTCACCCTTCCTAATTTCAGATTTTGTATGACAGACAGAGGTTGCTGGTCATGTATGTGCTCATTTTATATCGGATTTTTGTTTGGCTATTAATTAATATAAAAGAAACTATGAAACTGTGAGTCTTAAATAGCATATCAATTGAAATCAATTAATTAGTAGCAAAAAAACTGGATGTTAATTAAGAAAAAGGTTAGAATGAAAACCAGCAGCCACGCTCCAGGACCAGAGTTGGAGACCCCGGCTGTAACATATAACTCCTTCAGAGCTATCATATGTCTCTTGGTGGCCTCCCTCACTCATCTCCTTCTTCTTTTATTCTTGCAATCAGTTTTTGTGGATGGCTAGCTCTAGGCATATACACAGCTGTGCCATACTGTTTCCATTTCTTAATGAACAATGTAACTGCACACCAAGGAATATTCAGTGACTTGGAAAAATTCCCTTCTCCATCCTCTGACTTATGCTTTTCAACCACCTTTTGATCAAGTTTCTTGGAGTGTTCTTTTTTCTTCATTGTGTAGTTTAGGACACAAAAAGCTAACTCACCACAGAGTGGGCCTTCTAAATAAGGTGCATTAATATTACAATCAACTGAATCTCCTTGAGTATTAAGAGATGATATCCACTTAACTAATAATGTGACTTCTATATTATTGTATGTGTCGAGGCAGTGGTATTCTTTAAAGACAGTGTGTTGCTTTCCAATTAATAAACCATGGATTATTAAGGAGCTAAAAGGTCTACTTAAAGAAAAAAAACACTCAAATCTGGTAACAAAGAGGCTCTGAATGATGCAGAGCAAGTGCTAAAGAAAAAGCTGAGTGAAGGAAAGGAAGTTTACTATGCTAAAATAGAAAACAAACCAACTAAGAATAACATGAAGGATGTCTGGGATGGACTGGGTATAAATTACTGTAGAAAAACAATGCAGGGCACAGGTGCTAGAAAGGGATGTGGACAAAGCTAATGCACTGAACCACTTTTTAAACAGATTTTCCTTCCCACTACCACTTTCTTCCAATGACCAGTTCCTAAACACAGTCCCTAATACAACACCAACGCCTCCTGGAATGGCCGATAATGAGTCCACCTCTAACCATTAGCATTGATTTTCCATAACTGAAGACCAAGTAAGTAAACAACTGAGGAAGCTACACACAGGAAAACTGCGGGACCATATGGAGTCAGTTCTCAAGTTCTTAAAGCTTGTGCTGATCAACTTTGTGGTGTCCTCTGTCACCTGTTGAGTCTGTCCCTAAGGCTCCAGAAAGTGTCACTCTGTGGAAAACATCCTACATTGTTCCTGCTCGAAAGAAGGCAAGCGCCTCTTCGTCTGATGACTGAAGACCAGATTCACTTATGTCTCACATCATGAAGACCTTGGAGGATGCAATTATCTGTCTGCTCCACAAGGCTTATTCTCACCTGGACAAAGCTGGCAGCACTGTGAGGAACATGTTTTTTGATTTCTTGTGTGCCTTCAATGCCATCCAACTATTGCTGTTAATGGGTAACCTCAGAGATATGCAAGTGGATGAGCCTGTGGTGTCCTAGATAATGGACTATCTGTCAGACAGACTGCATTTTATGAGACTTCAGGACTGATACGGATATGAACAATACTAGAGCACCAGAAGGAACAGTCCAGTCTGCGTTTGTGGTTTGTGATTAATTTAGATCACACTGCAGTGTTCTGTTTTGACTTTAACATTTAAGGGTCTTTTTTTGATCAGTGTCAAAAAACAAATTAAATCAGTTTGATTCAATGCTGTATAATAATAAAATGTGACAAAGGGGATGAATATTTTTTATATATATATATATATACAGTACAGGCCAAAAGTTTGGACACACCTTCTCATTCAATGTGTTTTCTTTATTTTCATGACTGAAGGCATCAAAACTATGAATGAACACATGTGGAGTTATGTACTTAACAAAAAAAGGTGAAATAACTGAAAACATGTTTTATATTCTAGTTTCTTCAAAATAGCCACCCTTTGCTCTGATTACTGCTTTGCACACTCTTGGCATTCTCTCGATGAGCTTCAACAGGTAGTCACCTGAAATGGTTTTCACTTCACAGGTGCGCCTTATCAGGGTTATTTAGTGGAATTTCTTGCTTTATCAATGTGGTTGGGACCAGCAGTTGTGTTGTGCAGAAGTCAGGTTAGTTGGACGATCATTTATTTTTCAACAGGACAATGACCCCAAACACACCTCCAGGCTGTGTAAGGGCTATTTGACCAAGAAGGAGAATGATGGAGTGCTGTAAATGGTCATGAAAATAAAGAAAACACATTGAATGAGGAGGTGTGTCCAAACTTTTGGCCTGTACTGTATATATATATTGTCACAGATTGCTGGGGCCCTAACCCAGCCGGGACACCTGGAAGGACCAGGATGTGGCTCTTTTATCCTCTGGGCCACGAGGGGGCAACCACCCTGGATCAGGAGAGGACCATGGGAGAGGAGTAAAGAGATTTTAACCAGTTTGGACCCGTGGCCACCGCCAGGGGTCACCTTAAGTCTCTTGGGACCCGGAAATAGTTACTTCTGCCACACTCTTGGCAAGATTGCCGAAAGAGCCTGCCAGGGACGCCCAGAGTTCTTCCGGTGCAAAGGGCAGAGTAGTTATAGGCATGGGGTTTCTGTCAAACTGTCAATCAAAATGATTAATGACCTTTAAGCCCTGCCCCCCGATGACGCAATACCGGAATTGCCCCAGCCCCTCACGTGACCTATCTCCGCCCCTTTGGCACCGCCCCCTTGCACCTGATTGGTCCACCAAACTGTCAAGGGCCGTTTGACGGATGTCTGCCTCTCGTTGAACCCGCCCCTTGCACCTGATTGGTTCAGGAAACTGTCAAGGGCCGTTTGACGGATGTCTGCCCCCTGCTTGAACCCGCCCCTTGCACCTGATTGGTTCAGGAAACTGTCAAGGGGATTTTGACGGATGTCTGACCCCTGCTTGACCCTGCTCCCACCCCACACCCACCTGCATGCCCAGGAAACTGTCAAGGGCCGTTTGATGGATGTCTGCTCCCTGTTTGAACTCCCCACCGCCCCCCTCTCCCGAAAGACAAGCCCGGGCAGGTTACAGCCTTTACCTCGACAAGCCCAGACATACCTGACCAGATCAGACATGCCCAAAGTCGTCCCTGGACCGGTCCCAGCACGTTCCCGTCCGTACCCTGTCAGCCTGAAGGGACTGCCTCGGCCCCCGGTGAGGCAGCATCTGACGGTCGGCCTCCCCACACTTCCCAGTCCTCTCTCCGGAGGACGTGTGCTCCCTGCTGAAAGCCCTTCTGTAAGTGAGGTATAAAAAAGCGGGCTTTTTTGCCCATCTCACAGACAAGCTGTCATCTGGCAGACACGGTCTGAGCCAGCTAGTGCGATCGCACCCTGTTTCGGCCCCCGCGGGTCACACCGTACCTGACGGCCAGCCTTCCCACACTTCCCAGCCACTTCAGAAAGGGCGGTATAAAACAGCGAAGTATTTTGTAAAGACTCTGACCTGGAAAATGGAATCTAGGCCCCAGGTCCCAGCGTTCCAGCCGGGGCGAGCTACCTTATAGCCTCTCCTGCTTTGGGTAAGAACCCCTATATCTATTATTTAAAATATCTATCTCATCTTTGGTTCATCTAAGTCAAGATGCCTTTTCCATCTCAAAGAAAAACCTAGAGAGAATCTCCCAGAGAGAAAGACCAAATGTCAGCATTTCTCAGTCAGCTTTTAACAGACCCCCCTGCGAGCAGGCCCGTACTCTCTCTCTCTACATACAGAAAGGAAAGTCTGCGTGCGCGTGCTTGCTCCTGAAGCCTTCAGAGCTCTGACACAGGGCTGGAACCCCCCATGCCAAGCACTTACTTTCTGGCCGTTTCGAGCACCCATCCCCCTTGAGACCATAAAGTCATGAGCTGTACTTCATTTTTAAAGTGAAGTCTAGGTTCCGGCAGGGATGATTGCATCCTTGAGCTGTGCAACTCATAGGATGACTCCCACGCCGCTGAGAAATTCTTTTGAGGTCCTTCTGGGAGTAAAGAAAGGCACTTTGAAGTTGCTAATGTCTTTTTTTCATCTCTGTTAAGGGAGTTTAGGTTCATCCTTTATCTGGGCAACTCAAGATCTGGCCGCAACAATATTCTGATCTAAATAGAGAAAAGGACGGATGTTTAATATTTACTGGAGAGGCAGAGATTACCTTTTCAGCAGATAGACACCTGGCCGTGTAAATTGTCTGACAAAATGGTCCATATCTGTGATTATAAATTATCGTTCAACCTTCAAAAAATTCCGGTGTGTTCGTATAATTGGACCATATCTCTGATTATAAATGACCGTTCAAACTTCAAAAAATTCTTTTCGTATAAAATAACAACGCGAGTAGCCCATAGGTCTTACGCGTCTGCAAACCGCTAAGAAAAAAACAAGATGAATGTCTCTCAAAATGGTGCGTCTTATCGCATTAATTGAACGTTACCTTGTAATTTGTAATGGCTAAAATGCAATATTAACATTCTTCATACTGACTATTTTTGCAGAAGCTATTGTCCCGCAAGATCACGGTAAGCATTATTTTTGATTATTATTATTAATCCCTATTCATAACTATTATACGCGCTAAACGAGCATGTATTAAAAATTTTAGGTCTGATTCCTTATGTTTTTTTCGTTTAGATGTCTATATCGAGACTGATTCGGGAAATGGTAATTCATTTTTACAAATATTTTGTTTAAAATGTGCATGGGTTGATTATCTGAGCATGATTACGGGAGTTTCATGGTTTGATTATCTGAGCATGCTCGAGTTTGACTGGGGTCGGACACGAGCAAGATGAAAAGCGCTCCTAACCACTCACCAAATGAAATGTAATTATTTTAATGCAAACTATTAACTCAATCCGTTATTTATCAGGCTTTAAATGTATAGGTCTTAACTAACCGCATGAACTGTCCGTGTGAGTGCCTTTTGAGTATGCTGTATGCCGGGTGTGTATTGGCATATGTGTCAGTATACATAAAGCAAGTTTTATTTAAAAAACTTACAGCTGAATCCTTTATTTATTTATTTATTTTAGAAATTTGTATCCAAATAGATTCTTCAAACCATTATGATGAAACAGGTAAGAATATTTTGAAAATCGATAAAGTGTTTACAAAGTTCCTACCGGTGCGCGCTTGTTCGCACGAGCGCGCACGTGCCTGTGATTACTCAGGCTCTTGTAATATTGGTGCTTTCGCTAAATGTAATTATTTTCATTCAGAATTGTCCAGACCAAAGTCCGCAGGGTTTTTAGACGCGCCATGTGTATTGTTGAATCATAGGGTAAATCTATACTAATAAAAGGCAAAGCCCTCACTGACTCACTCACTCAGTCACTCACTCTCTCACTGACTCATCACTAATTCTCCAACTTCCCGTGTGGGTGGAAGGCTGAAATTTGGCAGGTTCATTCCTTACAGCTTCCTTACAAAAGCTGGGCAGGTTTCATTTCGAAATTCTACGTGTAATGGTCATAACTGGAAGCTGTTTTTCTCCATTTACTGTAATGGAGATGAGCTTGAAAGCCGTGGGGGCGGAGTTTCGTGTGACATCATCACGCCTCCCACGTAATCACGCACTACGTAGAAAACCAGGAAGAGCCATAAAAAGCGCTGAAGAAAACATGCATTATATAATTGAGAAGGCAGCGAAACAATAAGAAGCGAGCGAGTGACATATACAACCATATTCATGAGTTCTGCTACTTTGGAAACAAAGCACGATATAAACCTAAACTTTAAATTAAGTTCATAGACAGGCTGCCGCTGGCGTTTGTAATTTAGTGCCTGCCCATATAAGGCCGTCCGTCAGCGGCAATCCAATAGAAACACTGCCACTAAATATTCACGGGTGAAGGACTGTGCTTATGCAGAGGAAGATGAGATGGTCAGGGTGGTGTTTGGCACAAACTCAGCGAAACTGTGAGAGAAAGTTTTAAGTGCCGGGTCTTAGCTGACATTACATACAGCCATGGACATAGCACGACATGGCACCAGCACAGCTGGGAAACTTCGATGCATGTACACCGAGCGGCTCACGTGAACTGACGCAGTGCACAGACAAAAAGCAACAGTTCCAAAGAGCGCTGAACAAAAACCGAATTACACAATTGAAAAGGCAGCAAAAAAATATGAAGCGTCTGATACATACATGCATATTCATAAGTGCAGCTACTGCGGAAACAAAGCACACGGTGGAAAAAGTCAATGTCCCGCTAAAGGAAGACAGTGTAAAAAAAAACCCGTGCATGCAGTGTGTCAGGTCTCAGATAAAGAAGAAGACAAGCTGTTTATTGATGCAGTAAGAAACAAATTGATGAATGAAACCTGTCATCTTTACAACGACTGACAAACACGGAATGTAACTTGAACACAACACATCGTACAAATACGACCCTGATTGAAACAAATAATGATAATCGAATCCTTGATCACAGCAACACTCACAAAACAATTACTGTATATTGACAATCATGTTACGTTATTTTTAAAATGTTCCCTTTTCTTTTTCATAGCTTCTTTAACACACTACGTCTCCGCTGCGAATATATATATATACCCCGATCTACATACTCTCAAATAGATAAGCCACACACCATTGCGCAATTGTAGAGGCTTTGCCTCTATCACCTACATCCGAGGTTCGATTCCCGAGAGGGAATGTACTGAGTATGTATGCGCGCTTCTCGGTGCATTTTAACCTCGCATCTCCTTGGTTTGAGACGTATGAAAAAATATGCGGTTAACGCAGAATCATGTTACGTTATTTTTAAAATCTTTCCTATTCTTAGCACAAGCACAGCTGAGAAGCTTAGATGCATGTACTCCATAACAAAAAATAACGCATTTAATCACACTTTCAATTCCAAGCAAAGGGGAACTTTTGTCAATGCATGATTTCCTGGTACATCGATTACACTGCTACAAAAATGTTAGAGTCGGAATGAAGCGCGTTCCTACGACTGATCAGAGGAAAATTTAATTTCAAAAAACTACCCGAGCGAAGCCTTGATAAAAGCATGGTTTTGTGCACAGTGAAAAGCAAGCAAAATTAGATGCATTACAGAAAGCGGACTTTGTGGCTCTTACTGGGGATCATTGGACTTCCGTGACCGTTAGTAATTCTAATTACATCTAATTACAAAATGTTCAATGATCACACTGTTTTAGCCTAATGTACAAAATAATTTTGGCTAAGGTTACTCAGAGTTTAAAGATTAAGTTGGTCAAATTACCTTTTATGTTTCTGACTTATTTTTTTAAGAAGAAAAATTGCACTTTATGTTGAAATTTTGGTTATTATTATTTAAAGACAATACCATTCTGAAAATGTACTTAAAAGTACTTAAACTACCACTTTATTTTTAAGTCTGCCCAATTTTAACCAGGGATGATATTTTTGTTTCTGTTTTGAATTCAAATGCAGTTTAAAAGTTTTTTTTTTAGAAATTAAAAGAGGTTGAGTTTACAATATTCATGTCCATGTCTATTATTTGATTCTGTCGCCCACTAAAACCCTTTTAAATTAAAAAAAACACATTTGCGATTTGGGGCAAATTTACGTGTGCGATTACATACGATTAATCAAGATTAATTATTACACAGCCTCTAATTAATTGGATTAATTTTTTTAATCGAGTCCCACCCCTAATATATATATGTAGATATATATGTAGATTTGTATATATATATGTGTATATACAGTATATATGTAGATATGTATATGTGTATATATGTATATATATGTGTGTGTGTGTGTGTGTGTGTGTATATATATATATATATGTGTATATATGTATATATATTTATATGTATATGTATATATATGTATATATATATATATGATGTGTATATATATGTTTATATATGTGTGTGTGTGTGAGTGTATATATATATGCCAGCAACACTCATGACAATGACAAAACAATTATATTGTCAATCATGTTACGTTATTATTAAAATGTTTCCTTTTCTTTTTACTTCTCTGCTGCCAAACGCGGGTATTATGCTATGTATATATATATATATATATAGAGAGAGAGAGAGAGAAAGAGAGAGAGAGATATGACAACAACACTCATATCAATGACAAAACAATTACATTAACAATCATGTTACGTTATTTTTAAAATATTTCCTTTTCTTTTTCATAACTTCTTTAACACACTACTTCTCCGCTGCGAAGCGCGGGTATTCTGCTAGTGAATATTATAACATGTTCCTGTATTTATCAGGGCCGGATGTCTAATCTGAAAAAGTTTGTGTCCATTTTACTGTGTGCTTTGTTAAGTGTGCTTTGTTAAAATGTTTTGGGTTGTTACAATTAGCCTAGCATCTGCGAGAGTCTGTCTAGCCACCATAAAAGAATTTTTTTTTAGTGCCGTGCTTCTATAGGTCTGAACTGGGAGTGAAAAGGGGGGTTGACATGTAATAAAACCTCCTCGGTTTATCATCAGCCTGCATGTGTGTGTGCTTGTCTGTGTGTGACAGTGTGTGGCCTGTTATTTTAAAGAGTGTATTCATTTTTTTTTTTTTGCGCTGCGGCAGACTGTTATTTTAAAGAACTTATGCAGTTTGAATGCGGGGGTGTGTGTGTGTGTGTGTGTGTGTGGCCTGTTATTTTAAAGAGCGTATGCATTTTGTTTGAGCTACGTCAGGCAATGGGCGCGGGGAATGTTATTTTAAAGAACTTATGCATTTTGAATGCGTGCGTGTGTGTGTGTGTGTGCGTGTGTATGTGTCTGGCCTGTTATTTTAAAGAGCGTATACATTTTCTTTTTTTTTGTAGACGAAAATCCTTTACAGAACGAAACAGTTTCTGAAAGGGAATCCCCTGAGTTGACCAATCGCAGTAAGTGTCATTTTCAGTGTATCGAAGTAAAACACAGGGGTGCAGACGTATCTCCAGATTTTGTGAAAAGAGGTCTTTAACTGAAAAGGGCATACTTTTATTTTCAGGTTCCCCGGGTGTTTTAACACAGTTGTTGGATGGTTCAGAAAATCTAGCCCTCTATCGTAACTGGCAGACTCCACAAACACCACCCCCCTCTGAGATCAGCATTGAGCATTCTCCCACACCCTCTGACAGCCGCGGACGGCATTTTCCCGTCCCCTCTGAAAGCAGCGGACGGCGTTCAGTCCGCTGGGTGTCCCCTTCGCCAACAACGACTCACTCTGACCACGGATCTCGGCATCAAAATCGTTATTCATCACGATATTCCCTCCAGCCTGAACACGAACAGAGACATCGAGAAAGACTGCAAGAGCTGACTGAAAACCTTGGCCTGTTACTGGAGCAATTTGTAGAATTAGAGGCTCCTATGTACAATTCCATACCCGAAATGTGCTTACATTTGATGCATCTGTATGCTTTTTACATGGTTCTAATCCGAAAGTAAAGGATAGGTTTTATATTACTTTTTTGCATGAAAAATAACATTGACTGCAAATTACTATTATTATTATTATTATACTCTGTAATCATAACTGTCACCTTTGATTAAATTTAGGTCATGCCTGAAAACGGGTCTAGCGGCAGCAGCAACAGCAGTGACAGTGACCACAACGGCGGTGAATCAGACAGTGGGTGTGAATATCCGGCAGGGCGTAAAGGTAGGAAAAGACCATCCAGTGAAAACCTGAGACTATTAAAAGAGATGTCTGATAACCTCGAATATTCTATAAAGCCCCCTAAAATCCCCACCCCTCCGTGATCTCCTGAAATTGTTCAATCACCATTCCCCGTAACACATCCAATCGACAATTTTGACCTGATTGACAACACGCTCCAGGCTCTAAATTCTGATGAAATAGCCGTAGTTAACGCTCTGCTGGAGCTTTTGAAGAATACCTCTTCTGAGGCCAGAACGTCTTCATTCCCATCACCACAGCCTCATGCCCTAGACACGAATGTAATATTCCCACAACCTTCTACATCGTGTACATCAGGTACCTCAGGGCCCAGTAAGACCCGTCTTCAACACTCGCCTGTTAAGGCGTTAACAGAGTTGGGTAATTCACCCCCGCATCCTCAAACAGGATCAGGAGTGACTAATTCGTCCGGGGAAAACTTGAGTCTCGAAACCAACTCTCCACAGCCCTCTACCTCGCATACGGAGAATACTTCTTCTCCAGAGACGTCAGTAAATTCTCCACAACCCTCTACCTCGCATACGGAGAATCCTTCGTCTCCAGTAAATTCTCCACAGCCGTCTACCTCGCATACCGAGAATCCTTCGTCTCCAGAGCCGTCAGTAAGCTCTCCGCAACCCTGCACCTCTCGATTAAATAATTTGTCTATCACGGAGCGTCCAAAATTTAACAATATCGAGATTAGACACCGCTTCAATTTTTCTGAGGCCTACACACTTGATTCATTCGCTGAAGTATTTCATCATATGCACGAGACCCTTCAGCACATTTTAGACGGTTTTACCAGCACTTTGAATCCTCAGGATTTAGTGCAGCTAGAATTACGTGCCGAATCTCTCAACCCCAGTGTTTTTTCCCTAACCACGGCGGGCATGCTTTCTGTGGAGGACTTTTTTCATCAAATTGAATTACTTCTCCAGAGTCACGCCACTATTTTAGCCGATTCCAGTCTGACGCTAATCGTTCAGGTAGTCAGGGTTCCGGCTGGTGGAGGGGGTCCTAGGCGTAAAGCACGTACCCTTTTCAACGATATAATCGTTCAAAAGAAACGGAAGCACCTATGAATCTCCTTCAGCCCGGATGATCAGTGCTGTTTTGCCAGGGGATTGCTGGCTGTATTAAACGACAGGTTCAGAAACAATCAGAAACTGTGTGAACAAAGAGGCACATCAACTGCACGTCAGGGTCGGGTTATCAACGGATCAGAAAGTAACGTTTTCAGATGTAGAAAAATTTGAGAGACTCATGGGTATTAAAATAATCGTCTGGTACCGGGAACCGAACGCTAGCGCTCTATTAAAATTTGAAACGTCCCAGGGCCAAAATCCAAAGACGGTGTTCTTGTTTTTGCACCGTAAGCATTATTACGGTATTTTGAATCTAAAAGGCTTTCTGGGATTTGACTACATCTGCGTTTTCTGCTACACGGGATATTCTAACCCGTCACGACATCGCTACGAGCAGCACTGCAACGTCTGTTTATCTACAGACTGTTGAGCGGTTGACGGGGAAGCTTTTCGATGTTCCGATTGCCATCATTTCTGTCCATCAAGGTTTTGCTTCGAACTCCACAAAACGCGTAAATTTAATGAAAAGACGCGACGGTCTGAAAGCCTCTGCGATACCCAGAAAGTCTGTGCTCTCTGCAACCAGAAATACGTGGTGAATGCCAAGTCAAAACCTCACAAGTGTCGACCCAAACACTGCCGCGTTTGTAAAGCGGTCGTGAAAGAGTCGGATGAAAATCATCAGTGTTTTATTCAAAGCTTACCGCAAAGACCACTCCAAGAAAACTATGTGTTCTATGATTTTGAGTGCCGTCAAGATGACGGAACCCACATCCCCAATTACATCCACTGCATGCAGTGGAACGGTCAATCTTGGAGTCGGTCTGGTGAGGACTGCGTAGCAAAGTTCTTCCACAGATATCGATGTCCGAAATACGAAGATTACACGTTCATAGCTCACAATACTAAGGGGTATACGGCTATTTCCTTTTGAAATATCTCGTCGAGAGCGGACAAACTCCATCTGTTACATCTCAGGGGTGTAAACTAATGTGCTTTATAGAAGAAGATTATAACTTGAGATTTATCGATTCGTTGAACTTCTTGCCTATGAAATTGAGCAGTATGCCCAAAGCCCTGGGATTCCAGGCTCAAAAAGGGTACTTTCCCCATTTCTTTAACACCGCTGAAAATCAAAATTACATCGGACCGTACCCCGAACCTAAATATTACGGTTTTGAGCACATGATGAGCCAGGAAAGAAAGGAGTTTTTGTCATGGTTCGACTCGATTAAAAGCGGTACCTTCAACTTTAGACAAGAAATGGCCTACTATTGTCGAAACGACGTGGTTATTTTGAGAACGGCGTGCATGAAATTTAGAGAGGAAGTGCTCAGGATCGGCGATATCGATCCTTTTCAGTGTATGACCCTAGCTTCTCTCTGCCTGTCCATGTACAGACAAAACTGCATGCCCGATAATGCAATCGGAATCATTCCGAGTGATCATTACAAAAGCACTCACAAAGCTTATTCTAATGCTTTTATTCAATGGCTGATGTTTCTTTCCGAAAAGGAAAAAAGAAACATTCGGCACACCCTGAATCACGGTGAAGTCAAGATGGGTTCCTTTTATTTAGATGGTTACGCCGAAGTTCAGCGTGTCCCGACGGCCTTTGAGTTTGCTGGCTGCTTTTATCATGGCTGGAAACCCTAAATACAAAGAAGACTTTTTGATTTATGTTAGGTAGATTGCCCAGAGGGGACTGGGCGGTCTCTTGGTCTGGAATCCCTACAGATTTAATTTTTTTTCTCCAGCCTCTGGATTTTTTTTTTTTGTTTTTTCTGTCCACCCTGGCCATCGGACCTTACTTATTCTATGTTAATTAATGTTGACTTATGTTTATTTTTTATTGTGTCTTCTATTTTTCTATTCTTCATTTTGTAAAGCACTTTGAGCTAAATCTTTTTGTATGAAAACGTGCTATATAAATAAATGTTGTTGTTGTTGTTGGAGGCCTTTGAGGACGCTACGCGAGCCCCTTACGGTTATCTGTTGGTGGATCTGAAAGTCCAGACGCCTGACGAATTTCGTCTACGTACCGGATTGTTTCCTCCCGACTGGCCTGCGGCCTACGTCGTGAAAAGATAAAGACAGGCGATTTCCCGAGTATTTGAGAAAGAGCCGGCATGTCGATCAGAATAAAAAGAAATCTCCCTCTGCTCAAGACCCTACACAGGGTCTCCTGTCGCCGAAGAAAAGTGCTGTTGAGCGAGGCTCCGGACGATTTCATTTACGCTCTGGCCGAAATAGTTCTCAATACTTTAAAAGGCCACGTACCCCTGACTTCCAGACAGTTCAAGTTGCTGAAGAAGCATCGTTGCTCCTTTAAAAAACTCGGCGATAAAAGACTCACCGTTAAAAAGAAAAAAGTCCTTTTACATCAGAAAGAAGGGTTTCTAGGGGCCCTATTAAGTGCTGCCATTCCTTTCATTACTAGTTTAATAGGTTCGAGAGTATAAATATGGAATACACGCGCAAGATGTACCTGGTCCCTCAACAACAAATGGCTCAATGGCATCAGAAAGCACCAACTTCCAGCGAACTTTTAAGCGCTATGGAAAGTGAACTGGATAAACAAATGAAACTCATACTTGAACGCGGTGACTTGAGCGCCGATGCAAAAGTAAAATTTTATACAACCGTTTTGCAAAGATACAGTACCTGACCTTTGTGAAAAAAGAGGATAAAGAATCCGGTTCTCTGACGTTACTGCTGCCTGCTGAGAGCCAGGAGGAGCCGTCGGGAGCTCTCAAAGAGGCCCCTAGTACCCCAGAAGAAAGGGTGTACGACGAGATTTTGAAAAGTGCTCCGGATAAATCAAAGAAATATACTGAAATAATTTTACAGAAAATGTCACATTACCCTAATACAACCTACTGGAATGGCTTGGGAGAGTTTGTGTTTCGCGGAGAACCTTTACCCGGTACAAATATGGTCGATCTAATGCGAAACTTAAGCGCCCGTCACAACATACCGTCCTATCGGAGACCTAGGGGGTAGAAAGAATTTATTAAGGCCCTGGCCGGATTGAACATTCCGACCTCTGCCATGCCGAACATCGACACGAGAGAGCTTCTAGAGAATTTCAAAACTTCTGCCCCGGATGGGGCCTCTGCCTTTGCTGCCTCTGCTTTGGTCCCTGCTGCTGCTGCTCCTGATACACCTGTGGGCAAGAAAACCAGATCTCGCAGAAAGAATGAATGGATTCCTTATTGAAATGTAATTATATTTTTGTTTTTAATAAAATATTACATTGGATTACACAGGCGGTCTATTCTTTATTAAGTTGATGACAGGGCATAGAACTTTGCATGCAGGGATGATCCTGAAAACCTCTGGAAGCGTTCTTAGACAAAGTGTTGACAAACTTTTGAACCATATCATCGTTTTTGGCGACTTCGTTAAAATACAGGTTCATAATCTATTTATATGAACGTCCTTTCCCTCTGTGATGCAGGAAAAAAATACAATGTTGTCCACAGACGTTAGAAAACCAGCTTTAAGGCTGTCGGGTTTGGTGAATAATGTCTTTACACTTTCTGTTTAAAAAGCTGTATATTTCCTCAGGAAAATAGATAAAGTCTGGTGGGGCGCCGTAGGAATCAAAAAATTCTCCAGTTCCGTCTTCTCTGAGATGTATCGCCAACCAGTGTTCTCCGGGTTGATTTTGACGGTGAGTATTGACGATGATCATGGCCGGAAGATCCGTAAGTATTTTTTCTGGCAGTTGGTCGCATGCCAGCACTCCGTAAAACAGATTTTCTGTGTACGGGTTACCGGACAGGAGTTCGTCGATCTGCAGGGTGTTCATGCTTTTTTAGTAATCATAAAGTATGTTTCTTCTCTGGTTTACTTCAATGATGTTGTCAAAGACAGCGTACACTATTAGATTCACAGTATGGGGTAGGGGTTGTCGAAAGCGGATTTCAAATCTCATGTTCCTGGTTTTCATCAAGGAGAAATGGTCTCCGCAATCTTGATCGGGCGTCAAATCAAAAGCAAAGAGAGTGTATCCCTGGGAGAATTCAGAGCATTTGATGGCTATAGGCAGGTCTTTCAAATGCTTTCCGGAGGCCAGCACGAGGTTGTAATATTCTCGAGCGGTGATGTCATTAGCAAAATCAGGTTGAAATGGTTTGGCGGGAATCTGCTCTCCGTCCAAATACAAGGCCAGGAACTCCACCTGGTTATTCTTGAAATTGAAGGGGTTTCGGGGCGTAATCCCCGGAAAAGGCATCATTATCCACCAGGCCTAGGACCACGTACTTGGGTATTTGTCCCAAGAACAGGTTCTCCTGATTGCTCACTCGTATCCCGGCTGGCATACTGAGAACTTTCATATTCACTCTTTCCACGGGGTACTTGGCATTGGCGTTGGTGAGAGCGTGGGCGTGCCCTATTTTCACCACCGGCGAAACTTTAACTTTCTTAACAAAAAGAGCGGTGGATAAAATGTTTACTTTGTAACGCTCGGCATCTCCGGACATCAGACAGAATTCGTTTTTGCTCCGTACCATTTTTATTCTGACGTCCACCCCGTTTAGAATTCATTTTTCTTGAAAAAATAGGTCGGAATGAATAGGTCCGAGGAGTTCTACTGTTTTACCCTGGGCCGTATATCCGTTTCTTTTTTTGAATCCCTCATTCGGTCCGTCCAAGGCGGTGTTTTCATGTTCGTTGGCCGTGTCTTTGTAAAAAAGACCTGAAGCAAATTGAAACTTGAGAGTTTCGTTGCTGTAATTTAACAATTCCTCAAAAAGGGTCCTGTACGGGTAAAGGCTGGAACTCTGGGATATTAAGCGATCTCCCAAGGTGACATCCACTTGTGAAAATAAGGCAGCTATCGGATAATTAACAAAAGCTACCCGGGCCCCTTGGCCCGGATTAGTTCCGTCGGCATTGACGATTTTGCATCGGACGTGTAGAAGCGTGTTATTCAGGTCCAAGTAGTCTTTCCCGTTCCCGGTAATCAGAAACTCCAATGGGGCGACTTCCGATGGAGCTGAGAGAGGGGGGACCTCGACGTAGATGCTTTTTCCTACGCTAGTCTGAGTATAGAGTACTGTAAACAAGTCCAGTTCAGATTTCACACACTCTTGAGACATTCGATGAACGAAAGACATCTTGAGTTAAAAAATGTTTTTCTATTTCATTTTTCTGCGGGCGCGGGACTTATCCTTGTGTCGGAGAGAAGAAAATGATGTAAAAGCTGAATGGCGCGTCTTTTTGATGATCGGGGCGGCTCGTGATCCGGGCGGTTTCTTACGTTTAGTTTTCCTCATCACCATCAGACCCGACCCCGCTTGATTTTCTTCGCTTCCTCGTGTCATCGCTCCCGACATGGCCCCTGCCACCACGTCTTTGACAATATTCTTAGCAGCTGATTTAATGTGGGGTTTGACAATTTCGAATCCTCTTTTCAAGAGAGGCAAAGCTCGTCTAAACAACCCGCGAAATATTCCGCCGATCCCAGAGCCGTACATCACGGGGACCCCAGAAAACCCGGGGAGACCGTTGCCCGCTTGGGCTTCATAATAATGCACGTAGGGGCTAGGGTCCAGGTAAGATCTCATCTCTGTATTAGTCGTGTATACAACTTTTACAGGGTCTGAAATGTAACTTGACAATGACTTTACCAAACTGAAATGGAACCGGTTTGTTCTGATCCGTCTTTATTTCAACGGTCAAAGTATCAAACTGACTCTTGCTGACCGGAGCGTAGTGCGGCCTGTCGTAGGTGATTGTGGTAATCTTATTCATCTCATCCTCAATATGTATGCATCTCAAGAGAGGGACGTAGCTGTCTCTGACTCTTTGGTGAGACACAATGTCGCTGTAGACATACAAGGTATAAAACCCCGCTCTGATATCCGCGGGGTAAGGAGCTTCATTCACCAGACCTGTGTTCACGTCCGCATGAGCTCCTAAAATCCTCCCCAACTGTCCCTTGACATGCAGAGATTCATCCTTCACCGTGCTTACGACGTAGAATCTTCGCTCCAGAGCACTGTACCGAAATCTCATGGTGTTTTCTGGTATCGGAGTGTTGGGCTGAACCGCCCTCGATGGCTTGGGGTTCTTTTGCCAATGCTTCATTCATCTTGGAGGTCACTTTCTCCAGGCTAGCATAATACCCCGATGGAATAGTATAATATTTAACTATTCGCGGGGACACCACAATAAAATTATTATCCGGTTTATCTAGGGTATTCCAGGTGTGCGGATACTGAATTTCGGCCAAGGCAACTTCCCTGGGACCCTGTAGTTCAATGGGTGCGGCTAATTTGATGGTAAATTCGGTGATGGTATTATTAGGGAAAACATCCCGGGAAGAATTGCTGGGAAGAACAACGTAAAAGCTTTTTCTCTCCATTGTGAAAACCCTATGAATGAAATACTATTTTTCATTCTCAGTATTTAACGTCTTGCGCGTAGCTTTCAGGGATCCAACTGTTAAACTTTTCGGGCCATCCGAGCCATTTCACCAAAATATGTTTTTTTCTACGGATATTTTTTTTCGCCAAAATCTTTTCGATCCTGAAGACATCCGGCCCTCGAATCTTTTGTAACTCCGCGTCGTAAAAGGAGCCTATAATGTCTTCACCGTCATAATCTTTGAGCTTGTAGATGGGCGGATCCCTAGGGACTAGTTCAGAAACGGTAAATACCTCGTCTGAAAAGGTTTGTTCATAGCCCTTGGTAAAAGGATTGCGGGCTTTCGACACTCTCACCGTATCTCCGACTTTGAATTTATATTTTACACTTGTTTTGGGTTAAGTTAGACCATATAAGTTTTTAAAGACTTTCCAAGAATTGGAACTGTTCACCTTGGCGGGGGCCATTTTTATGCCTCGGTGATAGCTCAGATTATAAGATTTCACCAACTCCTGTAGCCCCAGCAGATAGGAACGAGTATTGCGGAAGCTGAAATAGCGCCACATTTTGGTTTTCAGAGTTCGATTGAACCTCTCCACCACCGAAGCCTTTAATTCACTAGCGGTGGTGAAATGTTTTATCCCGTGTTTATGGAGCAGGCTTTGAAATTCCCGATTGAGAAACTCTTTACCACTATCGGTCTGAAGTTTGACGGGAACTCTACCTTCCTCCAAAATATCTCGAAAAGCCCTGGTTACTTCTTTACCCGTTTTGTTTTTCATATCTATACAAGTCAGTAGATACTTGTAGCCCCGGTTATACTCGGCCAGGTTTGTCATATCCGCCAGATCGATCTGCCATTGCCCGTCTATATTGGAAAAATACACTTTATTCCTTTTAAAATGGATTCTGGCCGGTTTATGGATCGTGTAGGTGTATTGCCCCGATAACCAGTCGGACACCTCTTGGTCCCCAATACGGTGCCGCGCATGCAAGAGAGCTCTTTTCAAGGATTCTTTACCCCCCAAGGCCCCCGGGTTCTCAGAGTTATAATATGTTTTTTCCAAGATCTGCTCCATCGCCAGTGATAAATCAGACACTGACACCACTTAACAGCTTAGAAAACATTTATTTAGGATTCTGAATTGTTCAGACTGCTGCGGTTTCAGGTTCAGAAAGACCCACCAGTTCTATCATATCATCAAATTCCAGGTCATATTTAGTCCACAGATTCATATACTGTAAACCTCATGATTAATATTACGCTTACAAAACTCATTTGCCACACGGCGGGTGACACAGTAGGAGTATTCATCCATTTCATAAAATGACTGCATTACAGTGTCATAAATAGAGCTGGTATTTTCAAATTCATCCACAGTCTTTTCAACCACTGTGTCTATTTTGGGAATCGGCAATAGAATATTATAATACCCCAGAACTTTCACCGCCAATCGTTTCAGCCAAGACTTACGGAAAATCTTCAGAATCTTCTGAAAACGTCCTTGTCGGTATCCGATTTCAGGTTCAAAGAGGCAAGTATGCCTAGACTGTCCGGGATGATTTATATCACATCCTTGACATTCTTTTTTCTGGTCGTAGTAGACAATAATGTCCAGCAGAGACGTCATCAGTCCTTTAATAAGCTGCAGGGCCTTTTTCCAGGTTTCAGACAGCACCCCATCAGGGCAGTCCATATCTGTCTCAGAAAGTCCGATCGACATCGGTTCCTCTGGAACTGGTTTGTTCACCCAAGGTTGTCCCGGAGCTAGGTAAGAGGTTTCCGTCTGATCACCATTAGCGAAGACGGGGTAAGAACTCCCCGGCCCTAGAGACTGAAATCCACCGTCGGTCTCAAGGTCTGTAGCCCAGAGAGTGTAATCAGGTCGTACAGTAAAATAACGCGGGTCACATTCTTGGCGGTCCTGAAAGCCGTCCGTCCAGTCCGAGTTGGTAAGATTGGTAAGATTCAGGCTTAAAATTGGTAAGATTCAGGCTTTGAAGCCTCAGGCGGAAACCCTGAGGATGTTACGCCGACCTCCATCATTTCAGTGTCTGCAGCTGTTGAGATGCGGAGAGCGCTAAAAGCTTCAAAGAATGCTGAGGTCTGGTCATCCGTTTGGATCCGGGGCCTAACAGGTGGAGTATTTAGGGTAAAAGGGAGGGGCGTGGCGTAGACTAAAGTTGGGTTTCCCTTATTGTCGCTGCCTGATTCTACCTTTGTTTCGCATGACTTGGTACGACCCACGTCCGCCGCTTCAGCTTCAAGAAACTCGGGCAACAAACATCTTTTCACCCTGCGGATCCGACGCTTCGCTAGGGGCGGGGCTTAAAGGTCATTAATCATTTTGATTGACAGTTTGACAGAAACCCCATGCCTATAACTACTGGGCAGCACCTCCGCCACACCAGGAAGTGCTGCTGGAAGGACGTCATTGAACACCTAAAGCGAGAATAAAAGGGGCCGCCTTCCTACAGTCGGGGAGCTTGAGTCGGGAGTCGGAGCAGGACAAAGCTCCCGGGAGGAGAAGAAAGGCGGCCAAAGACTGAGAGAGAGAAGTCTAAAGAGTGGTGATTAGTGCTGAGTGCACTGTGTTGTGTTTGGGACTGTATTTTTCTGTGCTTAATAAACGTGTGCTTTTGATAAAGATGTGGTTTCCGACTGGTGGTATCAGGGATAGTCACTATATATATATATATGTATTTGAAGTCCTCTTTTTTTTCATATCATTTGTCCAGGGTTTAGACTAAGATTCATTCCATTGCACTATGGCAGTCATGTGCTTTCAAACATGATGCATAACATCACAACAGCAGGTGGAATCCATGTTACTGTATTACTTTTTTCCTCCCACTTTAGTAAAAGTGCCAGCTTCATTTGTAACATTAGGCCCCTGCCACCTCTAATTGTAACACACATGTAATTTCTCAGAACTCTGCTATGTCAGCTGGCTTCATTACCATTGCTAATCTCTTGACAACTAAGTTTATAGCAGCATGAGCACATAATAAACAACTTGAATTTTAGAAACACCTCAGAGGAAGTACAAATATGGCAATTGGAGATAACAATCGGAGATAACAGTCAAAGGGCATCAAGCATAAAAAGCTTTTTTATCTTATCCTTTTAGGATCACAAGTAAAAGCGTAACATCCGTCTCACTCGCCTCCCTCAAGACCCAGAAAGCTCAGAAGCTACTGGCTTTGTCCTTATGCAGCTCTCTGTTTGTGCCCCTGGCTGCTTTTACTGGTAGGTCAACTAATGGGAATTACGATAATGAACTGCATCTGTTTTTCTCCATTGAGCTTGATGAGTAGAACACAAATACACAGCAGCAGTGCATGCTAACAATATTTTTGTATTTCCTGTCGATATAGCTCAAAAACAAAACATATACAGTATTGAGAGATTTCACTCTAAATTTGTTAGTATTGTGTTCTTGTTCAGAATCAAAGGTGACAGAGTGGTGTACTAGCTGGGAATACTGCCTTGCCTCTCCAGGTATCTGAATTTGATTTCTATCCTGGAAATCTATGCTGGTTTTCTCTCAGCAATTAGGGTTCTTCTCACATTCAAAAAGCTGTGCACATTAAATTATATGGAGTATTCTGTCAAGAGTCCCTTCCTACATGTGCTGATGATGCTAAGATAGGGTTCCACTTAGAAGAATTGGTCTCAAAGAATATACAATATTTTAGAATATAAGAAATGGAATAAGATAAGTCAAGCAAGCCTGTCTGGCCTCAAAAGTACCAAGAAGATCTCAAAGATATAAAATAAGTGTGGCCTCCAGAAAACTCAAGAAGCAGGCTCTGCATCCCTTCATACCAAAAGGTTTTACTTACAACGTTTTAAAAAGAAAAAGAAAAGCCGTGAGGCAAACCAAAATTGAAGAAAACCAAGAGAAACCAAGAAGAGAAAAGGTGTAAAGAGCCAGAAAGAAATGGAAACATACAAAATCTGGAACTCAAAGATGAACCAAACAATAGTAAAAAATAGCTACTCCCTCAGCAGAGGTATTGAAGCAACACATTTTAGTTTATAGTAAATGCTTATAATTGACTAAATTGTAGTCAAGTGGGCTTAGTTGGTAACCTGAAATTCTTACCAAAGCATATTTTTTTCGTTTTGTTCAGAGCATTTCCTTTATGTCTCAAAAATAAATTACAGACAGTATTTATTGCTGTCTGTCAGTCTGAAATAAGATGGCATGCTATCAACTGATGTCTGCACAGCAGCACCCTGCAATGTGAAAGCATCCCTGAACACAGAGGGTGATGTTAAACATATACTGCATGAATACTATGGCAAAAAAGAATACAATTCATTTATAAAGAAAGAGTTAAAACACCTGAATGAACTAAACTAAATTTAATCAAGAGAAGATCCTCACAGCAAAGCGTATTGGACACCTCAGTGCTAAGGTCTGTGTTTCAGGTAAGAATAACATACTTTTTGAACAGATGTAAGAGATTTTTGTCATTTTTCTTCCTCACAGTGGAGCTCTGTGCTGCATTAACTCACCAGAACATATTTACATGATCTTATCTTATTGGGAACAAAAACATTCTTAGGCAGGAAAAATCAATCAAACGTGAAATAGAAGTGTAGAAATCAAGGCTAGTAAGGTGACAAGGATACAGCTGAAACAGAAACTTTGAAAGGCTCCATAAAACAAGCATGAGAACAGAAATGGCATGACGTGTAGATCAGAAAGTAGAATTTAGGCAAGTTCTTTAGTGTCAAAGACCTATCTGTGTGAAATATTCTGGCCATTAAGGTTTTTTGAAGTTAAAAACCAGGGTGACCACCAATCAAAATAAAAGAAACCTGGAGGAAGAAGGAAGGAAAGACTGGCTTGAACAAGGAAGTATGATCTCCAAAAATTGAAGAAGAGGTATCAGGAGCAATGTCACAAAGATCTTGTTCTGTTAATATAGGAGTGGGTTTTTTGAGTGGATTTCAAAAAGAGGAGACAATAGAAAGATATACCAGCTAAAAAAATATGAAAATGTAAAGGTATAGCTTACTCAATACAATTGTTTTAAGAGACTAAATTCCTTAAACACGGATCAAACTTTTTTCATTTGTGTTTAAAATGTCAAACTGCTGTAATTTGTGAGACAAATATTGCTAATCGCCAAAGAGTGTTAATGTTTACCAAAAAAAATTTGCATTAATTCATAGCTAACAAAATAATAAATATGCTTTATCAGCTGTTAGCAAGGGAAATGGGAGCACAGATCTTGTTTTCATAACTTCTGTATGAAAAATGACATCCTAGTACTACTTGATACTGATTCCACATTGACAGGGTTACCTAGTGAAACCAATTCTACAAAAGAAAAACAGTCTATATATAATAAGCCTCAAACGGCCTCAGAACCAACAGATTCCATCTGTTAAGTAGCAGTCTGTTGTATAAAAAGGGGAAACCATAGCGGCATGTGTTCCTTTTTATACAAAGATTAAAGTATACAGTATTTACAAGTACTTATTTTATATACCCATTTTTTCACATAAGTCTCATTTTAAAAAGGGGTTTTTGTTTTAATTTTGATGGTATTCTAAATTGGAAGAAACGCTGTATATTAATCCTCTGACATGATGAAGCAGGCGTGGGAAATTCTTACTCTGCCGGGGTGGTCCCGCTTTCATTGAGCCTCCCTCCACATTATCTGTGTTGAATTGTTTTTCTATTTATCTGTTTTCTAAACTCAATTAAAGAACAGTTTAGAGCTGCCTAGAGTTAGAGTTCAGCTCAGCCAACCAGACAAGAACTGGTGTCCATCTAAAAAAATTGTAATCATTATGACAGATGGCCAGGGGCCTTGCACGGTCGGGATGCCCTTCTGATGGACGGACCGGGGAAAAGGACATGTCCACAGCAATACACAGGAATATGAGAGGGCAACCCCACTGGATTGCATCGGGGCCACACACTTGGAGCTTGGAAGCTCAACCCTGCTGGGGCCCGTGACCACCGCCAGAGGGCTCCTGGACAGTTCCTGAGCCATAGACTGCCAGAAGAGGATCCAGACAAACCTGGAGGACACTTGCTGGGGGAGGAGTGGAGGCAGCAGAGACGAGAGAGAAAGAGAGAAGAAAAGAGAGAGAAGGGACTGAGCTTTATTGTGATGAATTGTGTGCTGTAAGGGCAACAAAAAAGATTAAAGGGTGTGTTGCTTTTGGACTTGTTCGGGTTTGGGGAGCTGTACGTCCCCGATATTCCACAACATATAAGTGCATTTGAATGTTGTTTGACATTCAAAGTGAAGACTATGTTTATTTTCTACAATGGGTTTTGTCTACTAGTAGATGGATTGTAGCAAAATGTGTTTCTTTACCTTTTCATTTCAGAAGTCTTTCATTTATTACACTTACAAGGATCTAACACTTACATTAGGATCTTTTGTATAAAAGAAATGGTCTTTTATGATGATTATAAAAGTTGGATGAAGAGCATTGCTGGCTACATATAGACACAGTAAAGATCTAGAAACAGAAAATGTTCAAATAGAGTGAAAATAAAACGATGGATTATGGATAAGATGCTGCAAGCATTGCAAATTCCAAATGCAGAAAATAATCAAATCAGCCTTTCAGTGGGCTTTTGGGAGTAATTAAAGTGGCAGGTGTTTGGCCATCTTATTACAGTTCCAACAGGGACTGCAGAGGAGGAGAGAACACAGGATGAGACTCAGTCCTGGGCTCAGTACAGGGACGATGAACAGGCTAAGGTCTGTTTGCCATTTATCTGATTTGGGATTGGTGAGACAATGGCCAAAAAATAAAAAAAAGAAAACAGCATTTAATACTAAACAGGAACTTGACAATCTGCTGGGTGTCAAGGGAAGGTTTCCGTTGAATGGCATAAACAAATGTTTTGAAAAATTATAACAGAATATATGTTACTGCAACATGGTTGTGGGTCAATGAATGACTGTCAAATTATTGTTGATATTGTGTCTGATAGCTCTGGCTTTGGAATAGCTCCAACTCTTTGGGGCATGGTGGATTTTTATTGAGAGCTATAAAAGTATGTATATACTTGCAATGAGCTACCATCTGAATAGATAAATGACTACTAGGAGAGTTAATATTGGGACAAAAGAAGACAACAAATGACATGTGGAAAAGTGAATAACATTAATCTCAAAGATCCCCTCCAGGAGCCACTCTCTTGGAACACTTTTAGCCACAGGCTCCTTCCACCACAGTATGCTAAGAAGCACACTGCCTACTGCTATCAGGCAATTGAATGATTCCACCCATACCTGATGTACTCATTAAGTTTATTTTTATTTACTTATCCTTTTTTTTTATTATTTTTTTATCGGTTGACTGATTGGATGTATTATCTGTTCTATGAGTTTGTATTGTTATTTTTATGTTTCTGTTGCTGTATGCATTCAATTTTCCACATGGGATTAATAAAGTGTATCTAATCTAATCTACATATATCTGGACAGTGGGGCTAGGCTTATGTTCACCATTAACAAGATGATGTGCTCAATGACAGACCTATATAAGAGGTCATTTGATATTGTGCTGGTCTTAGATAATATTTGACTCAACATCCCCACCTAAAAAAGTAAATGTACAATTTCCTTCTACCTTTCCTGCTTGTCCTTTTGCCACCACTGGTCTTCTTTCATGTAATGTGAAATATACTCAGCAAAAAAAGAAACGTCCCCTGACTTTCAACTGTTTTTACTTTCAGTAGACTTAATGTGTAAATATTTGTATGAACACTAAAAGAGTCAAGACCATAAGACATAAACTAAAAATGTTTCACAATGTGTCCCTGAATGAAGGGAGGCTCAAAATCAAAAGTACCAGTCAGTATCTGGTGTGGCCACCAGCTGCTTGAAGTACTGCAGTGCATCTCCTCCTCATGGACTGGACCAGATTTGTCAGTTCTTGCTGTGAGATGTTACCCCACTCTTCCACCAAGGCACCTGCAAGTTCCTGGACATTTCTGGGGGGAATGGCCCTAGCCCTCACCCTGCGATCCAACAGGTCCCAGACGTGCTCAATGGGATTGAGATCTGGGCTCTTCGCTGGCCATGGCAGAACACTGACATTGCTGTCATGCAGAAACTCACGCACTTTTTGCCACTCCTGTCTGGTCCAGCGAAGGTGGGTTTGTGCCCATAGGCGGCGTTGTTGCTGGTGATGTCTGGTAAGGACCTGCCTTACAACAGGCCTGCAAGCCCTCAGTCCAGCCTCTCTCAGCCTATTGCGGACAGTCTGAGCACTGATGGAGGGATTGTGTGTTCCTGGTGTGACTCGGGCAGTTGTTGTGGCCATCCTGTACCTGTCACGCAGGTGTGATATTCGGATGTACCGATCCTGTGCAGGTGTTGTTACACGTGGTCTTCCACTGCGAGGATGATCAGCTGTCCTTCCTGTCTCCCTGTAGCGCTGTCTAAGGCGTCTCACAGTGTGGACATGGCAATTTATTGCCCTAGCCACATCAGCAGTCCTCATGCCTCCCTGCAGCATGCCTAATGCACGTTCACGCAGATGAGCAGGGACCCTGGGCATCTTTCTTTGGGTGTTTTTCACAGTCGGTAGACAAGTCTCTTTAGTGTCCTGCGTTTTTAGAACTGTGACCTTAAATGCCTACTTTCTGTAAGCTGTTAAGGTCTTAACGACCATTCCACAGGTGCATGTTAATTAATTGATTATGGTTAATTGAACATGCATGGAAAACATTGTTTAAACAATTTACAATGAAGATCTGTAAAGTTATTTGGATTTTTAAAACATTATTGTTGAAATACACAGTCCTGAAAAAGAGACGTTTCTTTTTTGCTGAGTTTATATCTTATTCATATAACAGGAAGGCTATATTACTGAAATGCCATATCTCTTAGATATTTTCCTTTTTAGTGTGGTGACAACCTTTAAACTTTTTTTTCTTTGGAAGGAAATATGTCAGTAAGAGTTAATACATCACAACTGAATTCTCCCACAACTTTGTTTCACATTTTTTGAAAACCTATTAGCTTCTTGTGAATCAGTGATTTGTTTTTTGCTGATGACATCATGTTATGTAGAACCAGAAAAAAGTAGTGGAGATGAAGTTGGAAAAATGGAAAAGAGCTTTCGATGATAGAGGATTGAAGAGAAACAGGGGGAAGACAGAATATATGAGGTGCATTAATGATCAGGAATCAGAACTTAGTCTGCAGGGAGAGCAATTGAAAATATTGGGTAAATTTAAATATCTTGAATCAGAGATAACCCATAGAGTGCAGGGTGGATGGAACAATTGGAAGAAAGTATCGGGAGTTGTGGTGGGCTGGCATCCTGCCCGGGGTTTGTTTCCTGCCTTGCGCCCTGTGTTGGCTGGGATTGGCTCCACCAGTCCCCCGTGACCATGTAGTTAGGGTATAGCGGGTTGGATGATGGATGGATGGTATCGGGAGTATTGTGTGATCAAAGAATTAAGGTGAAGGTTAAAAATAAGGTTTTAAAGACAGTGGTAAGACCAACAATGATGTATGGAGCTGAGACATGAGCAGTACAGAGAGAGCAGGAGAAGAAGTTAGATGTGGCAGAAATGAGAATGTTACAAAAAAGGACAAAATAAGAAAGGTGACAATCAGAGATATAATAAAAGTGGGAGAGATATCTCAGAAAATACAGTAAAGTCAGCTGAAGTGATATGGATATGTGATGAGGAGAGACAATGAACACATGGGGAAAAGAGTGATGGGAATGGAAGTATAGAAAACAAGGGAGGCCCAAACAGAGGTGGGTGAATAGAGTAAAAAAAGATTTGAAGGAAAAGGACCTGACTGGGGAAGCGGTGCAGGACCGAGCTGTATGGAAAAAGTTGATCTAGTACATCAACCCCACACAGAAATGGGAAAAGATGAAGAGGAAGAAGAATCAGTTAATTGCTTTCATTCTTTTTGAATAGACTTTTCTGATCCTAAATCTTTGCATTTACCTGTTTAGAGCAACTTCTTGGTATTTTTTCTCCCTCACCATGATGTTAATGAAGGGCTTTCTTAAGCTATGGAGGGGTAACCACCAGAGAATTTAAAATACTACAAGAACAAGAAAAAAGGAAGACATCTGTTGTCCTTCTGAGACTTCCTGTTCTGAATAGTGTTGTGAGTTCCACTTCCACAAGTACCGCCAAAGCACTCTCTCTTTTCACCGCATTCCTCACACTCTTGTCCATAGCTTTGTCTTCCTCTAACTCGTCTTTTTCTGAATCTTCTAGACTCTCTTAGTACAAGCACTTCAAACAAGAACTCCTTCCATTGTCCTCTGGTGTTCTTAAACTTTTGACCTTAATGTAGTGTGGCGGATGGCCGGGACCCATGCCTGGCCAGGACGCCCCTTTGGCACTGGATCCGGGGGAGCAGCCATGGGATGCACATTTTGTCCCCTGGAACACTTGGTGGCAGCCCCATTTATTTGCTGGGCTATAAAAGAAGCCTGCAGCCACTAATCAAGGCGCCAGAGTTGGGAGGAGGAGGACGAAGCTGTCTGGAAGGAGTGGAGGATATTTCTTTGTTTTTGGGTTGGTGTACTTGGGACTGTGTTGTGCTTGTGGGGGTCATGGGGAAGACGTGCCCCACAGGTGAAGAAAAATAAAAGTTTATTTATTTTTATATGTGCCTCCGGTGTGAGTCTGTGTCAGGTCAGGTGCCTATATAGCACATTTGTTACATTAGCAATTAGAGTTTGATACGTTTCAATCGTCTGTAAGCAAAATTATGGCGTTTGACATATTAACTTTTTTCACATTGTCATTATGGGGTGTTGTGTGTAGAATTCTGAGGAAAAAATGAATTTAATCCATTTTGGAATATGGCTGTAACATAACAAAATGTGGAAAAAGTGATGCACTGTGAATACTTTCCGGATGCACTGTATTTTGCTTGCATATGTTTTAAAATGTTTTTATTATTGTTTTCTCTTTCTCAGTGTTTTTTAATGAAAACCACAGATGGTGCACGTTGCTGGAAAAAAATGGTGCACATTTGTATGACACAATTATGTTAAAAAAAAGGAGGTGCACACAGTGAAGCATCAAAACGCTGTGCCTTTGATTCTGATTTCATCCTAGTAAGAATGTGAAGAAAGATTAATAACATTCTTGTGTACAAACTATTCTTTTAGTGTGTCCAAATGAAAACTGTTTAAAATCTCCAGTGCTCACCAAAAAAAAGTATAGCTTTTATCTTCCAGGTTGTCATTTTGAACACATTAAACAACAGTTGCTATCATCTTTATGATTTGTCCTACCGATATTCTATGGGTCTTATAAAACTATTCTTATTGAAGACTAGCCATCCCCCATGGCTTTGCCCGTGTAGTAATAAAACAAGACAAACTTTAAAAATTAATAAACAAACAGGTATCGCTAGCTAAGTGGAGGCAAGGTTCACTTCAAAACATGGCGAGAGGTAGACTGATTCGAACAGAGGCTGGCGCATGAGTGAGGAGGGCTCCGCCCACCACCCTACTCGTGATGTCACCCTTCCCCCTCCCCTCGGCCTGCAGCCTCTGTCTCGGATTAGTGTGAATAAATCTCTCCTGCAAACTATGCTTCTTAGTGTGATGAGAGAAGTCGCAAAATCAACCATAATGTTCAAGCAAATTCCAGAAAAAAACCCAATCTAAATCCATTAAGTAGTTCTCTCGTGAAAGCAGACAGACGCACAGACAGACGTTGGATTTTATATATATATATATATTTAGAGAGAGAGAGAGATAAACTTTCTGCGGTGGGCTGGCGCCCTTGCCGGGGTTTGTTTCCTGCCTTGAGCCCTGTGTTGGCTGGGATTGGCTCCAGCAGACCCCCATGACCCTGTAGTTAGGATATAGCGGGTTGGATAATGGATAGGTGGATGGATTGAGATAAGCTTTCAAAAGCACAAACCAAACTTTTGTACTGTTTAGTTTCCTTTTATTAATTCAAGCACATCACAGTAAGTTGAGTTTTAATTAACTTACCTTCTTTCACCATTATATTTAAAAGAACTGACTTGCCAGGGACTTGCCAGACCTGCTGTCTAACCCTAGGGATCAGGACTTCAAAGTAATTTCTCTCCAGTAAAATATAAAGAGGCAAAACAGTCCCACTCCTCCTGATAATGGAGTGTGTGCTTTCCTCAGGATGCCACTTTTCCCTGCTTTTTCTGGCCCTTCCCACTGCTAGAACACTATGCAGGACAAAGACTGTTAAATCTTCCATCACTAGCACTGACTACCAAACTCACTGGCATACAGTATGTATCACTCCTTTTGCCAAGGTAGGCTTTTCACTATGGACATCTCTTCTTTGATGGAATCCTGCCTTGTGCCTCATGGCATCTCTAAAACATCTCACCAGTTTGTCAACCTTCCATGCTTGATGATGTTTCAAACTCTAGTTGTGCTGTGTTGATTTTCTGTTAATAACTAAAGCAGTGTCTGAATATAGCGTGAAATAAATCCTGAAATGTAAAGAAAGATTTCCTGTGCTCCATATGTAATCATCACACCCAACCAGCTACCATAAACAGACTGGAGCTGGGAGAGCTTTGTGTCTGACTTCAGCTGTGTCAGTGAGGGGGATGAGAGGCTGCTTGCTGCTTGTGCTGATTGACACATTTGCAAGATGCTGATGAAAAGGAGCAAAGAAATTGAAGGTGGTCCGGCATTACGACTTTTTTTGTAGGCTTCAGGGATTCTAGTGTTAAACAAAGCTATGAGAGGCTGAAATATGGACTTTCTATCTAGCCTGAGCGAAGGTTAACCTAAACAGACAAAAAGCAATTCTTCACAACTCCTCAAGCAGTTGAGGTCAGTTTGAAAATGGTAGCCATGTTAAGTCGTCAATTTATTTTTGCATAACGTTGAGTAAATGCTCAGAATGCATTGTAACAACTCCATAGTGAAAATACAAATTACACAATGAACATCCATAAAATATAAAGGACCTGTTAACGATAGAAGATAGGGAAACAAAAACACCAGTCAGTAGCATCCCCAGAGAAAATAAACCTTTGGATGATCTGCAGTTAGTTATAACAGATAAAATCCCAAATAAAGTTAGACACTGAGCCAACAGACTGTCTACCCCATATCCTGTGCAGTTCTTCAATATTATTTATGTTTATGCTAGGCACTCTAATAAGATGATTTGTAGTAGAGCAGTGTCACAAAGCGAAAACACCGAGAAGAGAATCAGAATAGTAAAGCATTACAGTTCATAATCATTGTATTACTTATATTTTTGTGAAAATGATTAACAAACAGAGATTCAAAACACTTTTCGGAATATATTGGAGTAAAGTAGTGAGTTTTTAGCCTGGATTTTAAAACTGAGACTCTTATACAAGTAGGCAGATCATTCCACAACTTTAAATCCCTACAGCTAAGGACTCAACCTCTTACTGTTATTTTGTTAATCCTTGGAATCTTTAGTAGGCTGGCATTTTGAGATTTTAATACAGACACTGGTTTGTAAGTAATGATGAATTCAGATAGATAAACAGGGCCTTGGCCATTTGAAGCTTTATTTGTAAGAAGGAGAATTTTGATATTGACCCAAAACTTTGTAAATGTATCTGGAATCCAGTGTAAAGACTTAAGAATGTGACTTATGTTTATTAAATTGTGGTCATATGCTATAGCAGGTTTCATTGGCCTGAAATGTCAATAGTAAGACTTAAAGACAGATCAGTGAAAGGGTATAGTCTTGCTAGAAACTAATGAAGACTATGTAATCAAAACACTTTTCCTTTTCTCTAACTTTAGCAATATTAGTTGCATAGACAGCTTTGGATTTAGGTAATAGGAAGTCAATGAGTGGGTCCTGCACCCTACTTAGAGCTTCCTACCTTGTTTTTGGTGCTGCCAGGATGGGCCACCCCCAGAACTGAATTACACATTGTGGATGACAATGGGCACTCCAGCTCTACAAACATCCAACACAAAAAGGCTCAGACACAAGTATAAAAGTAGAAAGAGTTTTTATTGTGGGAAACTCTTCTTGGGGAAGTGTTTCCCACCCATTCACAATAAACAGCACACAGGGAATAATAAAGCTCTCTGCCACTCTTTCTCTTCTCTTTTTCCATCACTGGCCACTTTCTCCTCCACTCCTTCTTGCAAGCTTCATCCACCTTCATCCTGACTGACTCCTGGAACTGAGGCAGGCAGCTCCATTTATCTACCTCCTGGAAGTACTTCTGGTGTTCTGTACACATGGTCCAAAAGCACGTAGGGCTCCCAAGGGCCAACAGGGCTGAGTCAAAGAACTCTATGTCCCATAAAGTCCCGTGGGAATCTGAGGCACCACTGCAACCCAGGGGGAAGCCATCTAGCAATCATGGGTAGATAATGCCCGGTGCATGCTCTCTACCCGGTCCTTACATCTTGAAGGCGTCCTCGCTGGATAAGGACACCATTCATTCCTCACAACTTTTTTTAAAAATGTTTTGTTAAGAAAAACTGACTTTAAGTCTTTGATGATTCTTAGATAACCTAATTTAAACACATCTCAGACTTATATGCTTACATTATTGCTTTTTCATTTGCACATTGCAGCATATGCTATGATACGTGATATGATGTTATTTGAAGAGGGAATTAAACTGAATAATATTTATATGACAAGCAAACTAATAAGCATCAAAATCATTTTAATAAAACAGTACATTTAATGGTTTAAAAACAAAAAGAAAGTAAACATTTTGCATCATTAGTACATGACAATGAATTACCTTTGGGCTTTGTTATTTTTTAACTTGTCCCATATAAACAATCTTAATTAATCAATTGTATCACATACTTTTCAGGAAAGCATCCATTCATAAATCCCAGTTGTTCTTCAGCAGTGGCAGCTTACTATGATTATTCAGCCCTCACTAACGTGTATCTGACTAAATTGGCAGGTAGCCGATAGTGTCTTCCAATGAAATCCAATTAATAACCTCAGTGTGAGTGAGGCTTTCAGCATCAGAGTTTCGAATTAGCTAAAGTAAGATGAATGACTAGACAGGACACCTTAACAGAAGTTAATCCAGGAGATGGGAAATCATGGAAAAGCTTCTCTATGTCAGAAAACAAATGAATGTCGAGATAGACATTATAAAGGTGAAAAAACATTTGTTCTTTGCATGATTTATGTGAACTGAAAAATGCAAAAAATCTTTGCAAGACATGATTGAGTCATCACCTGAAGTGATGGTTAAAGTAGGTTCGTTATCTTTAGATGGGCATTTTCTTGCCTTTTAGTTTTAAGATGTTGTACTCTGCACATCATTTATTTTTTTAAAGGCTGGTTGTGTGCTGGCTTGTTGAACACATACTTTTAAACCAGAAATAAATCTGAGGGTCTTCTGCATAAAAGCATACTGAAGCCCAAAGCTATTAATTATATGACCCCAAGTGGAAGCATGGAGAGTCATAAAAGCAGTTGGCCAAGGATGGAGGCTTAAAGAACTCCAAGTGTAATTGGCACCAGGATGAACCAGCTGTTGTCCAGACTGACAAACTCCTACCTGTCACTGAGGTGACACCTCAACTAGTGGAATTTAGTACCTGAGATACCCAGCATTTCCTACATTCTGTGACCAGGTGAATCTTATGCATTGTGGAGGTCTTTTTGGATTATGCCCTGTCAGTTACAATAATTAATCATTCATTTCTCAGAGCACACCATTTTCAAAACTGTGCTGTGCCCTAAAGACAAACTACTTAAGTAATTTGCTAGGCTAATACAGCACACTTAGTGAGAGGTTTCACAAATATTGTCAAAAATGTCACAATCAAAACCATTCTTCTTTAAAACTGAGATAATATGAGCAAGTATTAAATTATGAAGGTATTTTAAAAGTTAGTAAGATAGTCATTGATTTTAAACAGAGATTTTGTGTGACTTACCCAAAAAGGCCGGATGTTAACAAATTGTGTATGGTTGTTTCAGGCCATCAGTGGGTGTGATTGGATGTTTAGATACTTCACTGAAAGCAGAACATCTGCAAAGATGATAAAACATTGAGGTGCATAGTGTGATCTGATCATAGTGGTTGAAGTAGGCCTTTAGGAGGAAACAACTTATCTTCTCTGTCCAGGAGTCATCTTGCTGCATGATAAAACAGTCCACAAACTGCAAACACAAACTGAAAGTGCTTACTGATTGGACCATTCCTCTCACAGCCCATGACTTACTCTATTTAACCACCACCTGTTTGGTCTGTTGGAAAGGCCCTTGGGTAATAAGCAGTTTGAAGATAGCGATGATGTACAGAACGCAGATTGCAGCACCTTAAAACCAATTTCTTTTGGTCAGATTATTCACAGTGAAAAATATTCAACACAAGTTTGAAGATTATGAGCAAACATAGTACTTGACTAGTGTGGAAGAAACTGCACTGGCCACCCCTGCTGGGTGTCCTGTTCTCTCTTTACGCTGAGGAAAATAAGCACAGGCAGGAGGAAGCGTCAATCAATCTTGTTTATTTTCTAAATCCTGCAGGGGTAACACTCATTAAACATATATCATTAAAGCAATGAAAGGAAGTGTGTTTTAAAGAGGAGTTCATGCTGTGTCCTTTTATACATTCCAAATTCAGATCTTAATCACCATTCATAACATAAGCTCTAATACCATTGGTTACACCTAGTTGCTGACAGGACATGGCAGAACAGAGATACCTTAGAAAGTCACTATCAACCTAGTCCACTTGGCCGGACTGCTGCTTGTCAGTTTCATCAACTAAAGAAAGGTTCATAACCACAAGGTGTTAAAGTACACTGGCCTTTTAAACTTCTGCATGTTCTTACAGTTTTGATCTTATCCTACACAGACCAGTTGACCATAAATTCCCTGTTGCACTCTTATCGTGACTTATCAGCTACAGACAAGCCAAGCAGCCTACGTGTCAAAGTAAGCACGCCTTAATAGAAAAGCACTTTTAACTTTATTTTCTTTTAATTGTTCAAGCTTTGCTGTTACTTTAATAATAAAACAAGCTCTAAGCCCTAAGCCCTTTCCTTACTTAGTTCTCACTTCTAAGTAGTGATTCAGCATAAACCCAGTAAGTTTACTGTTTCTCTTGTCTTGCCAGCACACCTACATACATGCCAGGGGCACGCTGAACCAGGGTTCAAATTAAATTTCTACACTAGCCTTAATAAACATACAAGAGTATGGGCGCTGTTACCTAACTTTATGATATATCCACTTAACTAACACGGAAGCAGCTTCTAACATTATAATTAATAAAGTAACATCAGCCAGGACTATGACATGAAGTCAAGATTTGATAAGGGTAGTGGAGATAAAATTAAGTATGCTAGTAATTGAACTCATTTTAGTTAACAAGTCATTGAATGCTGAAGATGAAATTAATGAAAATCCGTTAAGGGAATTAGCTGGGTGATGAGGTCAGGGAGGAAATCATGATGATGGGAGTTATTTCAGCTTTAATTATTTCTAGTGAAAAAATGAAGATATTCATCACATTCGTGACTGGAAACATTGGTAAGAGCAGAGAGGAGGCATTCTTAGTATATTATTCTTAAACAATGAAAATCCTCAGATTGGTTCCTGTAGTCACTCTCAATCACTCAGCCATGACATGCATTTTGTAATTAGTGAATGCACAGAGAGGTCAGTGTTCAGGCACAGTCTTGCAAGGCGTCAGCTGGCCATTTTCAGTGACCTCAAAGTTCACAATGGAGGTGGGCACTTGAAGTCAAGACACTAGGCCATATAAGAGAAATCAGTGGTGAAATTATTGTAACCCAGAAAATCTTGTGATGTAGTGAACAAGGGGGTATACTCAGAGAAAGATAAGAAATGATATCAGTTAATGAAGACATGTCTGAGGTTTCCATAGGAAACTGGAAACTTGCAGTTGTGAATGGTAAACAGGGAAAGGGACTAACTCTGTAAAAATGAATGGTTCATGGCCTGAAAGACCGAAATTAGTCCAGTGGATCTCATTAATAAATTATGTCAAAATCAGAGTCAGAATCCAAAACGTGTTTGATCAGAACTTAACATCACAAAATTATATAACAGTTAAATAACAAACAACAACATAAACAGTTGCAGAATAGTGAAATTATAAAAGAGATATATGCGTCTAAAAAGATGTATGTTTTCCTGTAGGATGCATGTACACGTGTATAGTGTATAGTGTGCATGCACACACACAGATACATGTACATATACTGTACACACTCACACCTTCATACAGTATATGAAAGAACACGCAAATAAGTGAGAAAGACAGACAAAATTACTGATTCGTCTGTCTAGGAAAGAAACTTTTTTAGGTGTCTAATAGTTTTACTTTTAATTGACCTGAAGAATTTACCACAGGAAAGTGATGTCCTGGATGACCTTTTGACATGGTTAGTGACACTAGATACATACAGGTCTGCAACAGCTGGAAGAGCACAGACAATTATTTTCTCAGCAGACCTCACAACATGTTGTAATTTATTTTTGGAGTGGACTGTTTCTGAACCAAACCAGTCAACAATTCAGAATGAGATTACACTTATGTTATGGCTTTCTAACATTGGATTAGTAAGGGGTGAGAAATATTTAATTTCTTTAGTTGATGTAAAAAGTGCAACTGCTGCTGAACCTTCTTAGTGATGGAAATGGTGTTGATGTCCAAAAGTTGACAGTGTTTGTAATAGTCGTGCCTAGATCTTTGAAGAATACCACCATATTGACTGCAGAATTATTCATTTCTGTTGGGAGAAGTTGTAAATGCTGTTTACGAGAGTCAATTACCATTTCAACTGTCCTGGTGGTATTGACTACCAGGTTATTTGTAACACACCAAGACACGTGACAACAGAGTCGGGGCAAAAGGTATTTTCACCTGAGGCAGGAGGATAAATTTGCGCCCCTATGTACAGTGGGTACGGAAAGTATTCAGAACCCCTTTAATTTTTCACTCTTTGTTATATTGCAGCCATTTGCTAAAATCATTTAAATTAATTTTTTCCTCATTAATGTGCACACAGCACCCCATATTGACAGACAAAAAAAAGAATTTTTGAAATTGTTGCAGATTTATTAAAAAAGAAAAACTGAAATATCACATGGTCCTAAGTATTCAGACCCTTTGCTCAGTATTTAGTAGAAGCACCCTTTTGAGCTAATACAGCCATAAGTCTTCTTGGGAAAGATGCAACAAGTTTTTCACACCTGGATTTGGGGATCCTCTGCCATTCGTCCTTGCAGATCCTCTCCAGTTCTGTCAGGTTGGATGGTAAACGTTGGTGGACAGCCATTTTTAGGTCTCTCCAGAGATGCTCAATTGGGTTTAAGTCAGGACACTGGCTGGGTCATTCAAGAACAGTCACAGAGTTGTTGTGAAGCCACTCCTTTGTTATTTTAGCTGTGTGCTTAGGGTCATTGTCTTGTTGGAAGGTAAACCTTCGGCCCAGTCTGAGGTCCTTAGCACTCTGGAGAAGGTTTTTGTCAGGATATCCCTGTACTTGGCCACATTCATCTTTCCCTCGATTGCAACAAGTCATCCTGTCCCTGCAGCTGAAAAACACCCCCACAGCATGATGCTGCCACCGCCATGCTTCACTGTGGGGACTGTATTGGACAAGTGATGAGCAGTGCCTGGTTGTCTCCACACATACCGCTTAGAATTAAGGCCAAAAAGTTCTATCTTGGTCTCATCAGACCAGAGAATCTTCAGGTGTCTTTTAGCAAACTCCATGCGGGCTGTCATGTGTCTTGCACTGAGGAGAGGCTTCCGCCACTCTGCCATAAAGCCCTGACTGGTGGAGGGCTGCAGTGATGGTTGACTTTCTACAACTTTCTCCCATCTCCTGGCTGCATCTCTGGAGCTCAGCCAAAATGATCTTTGGGTTCTTCTTTACCTCTCTCACCAAGGCTCTTCTCCCCCAGTAGCTCAGCTTGGCCGGACGGCCAGCTCTAGGAAGGGTTCTGGTCGTCCCAAACGTCTTCCATTTAAGGATTATGGAGGCCACTGTGCTCTTGGGAACCTTAAGTGCAGCAGAACTTTTTTGTAACCTTGGCCAGATCTGTGCCTTGCCACAGTTCTGTCTCTGAGCTCTTCAGGCAGTTCCTTTGACCTCATGATTCTCATTTGCTCTGACATGCATTGTGAGCTGTAAGGTCTTATATAGACAGGTGTGTGGCTTTCCTAATCAAGTCCAATCAGTACAATCAAACACAGCTGGACTCAAATGAAGGTGATCTCAAGGATGAACATGTAAACTGTCACACTTCTGTTCACATCTCAGTTCACAATGAGAAAATAATCAATATCTGAATATTTTATCATGCAGAAAATTACACCTGAATTCAAAACTAAATGAGTCAAAAAGAAACTGAAAGAAGAATATCAAATTTAATTTAAAATAAAATCCAAGGAGAGGGTAATTTTGACAAAAATAATAAGTCTGACAAGCTATTCAGGCTATCAAGGTTATTTGTTTAGCTAATGGCTAAGTTGTCCCAGCACCTCACTGAGATACCTTTTATTCATTGTCCAGCTTTCTGCTTCACCTACATAACTCAGGATTTTGTTGGAGATTCTTATGTTTATTCGTGTGAATAAGTGCTTTCTGGCCTTAGTTTCAAATGCATTTCCGCTTAATTTCCATTGTCACTGTTTAGTCAAAGGAGTTTTTCTGGATTAATTTTATTGATGACTTTAGATTTCTGAAGAACTGCATTAGGTCCCCACACAGCCAACTGTGCTGCAGACTAAGGAGGTTTAATTCCCATATTGCTACATGCAATTGCTTGCTTTTCTATACAGATTTTGAGATATTTTCCAGTATTACAATGAAAAAATGTGATTCAATGTATTCATACTTTGTAAACAGCTATTAACAGTCTGAAAGTTATAGAAAAAATTATAAGTCATTTTATCATTATATAAAAGATGTAAAATGTCATTATTATGTTTAATAATATTTTATTAATATTAATAACATAAAAGTAGATCATAAAAAAGTATATATTGTTGATAGCTGCCTTGTATTGGGTAGATAAACTAAAGTGTAACCAATAATTTTTCCTCAGTCAAACAAATGAAAAGTCACACTTGTACTTCGTGTAACATATTTAGCAATTTGTCATGATTAAGATGAAGCTCTGCCCTGGCTCTGGCTCCGGGTTTTTCTTTTTGTACATTCTCTCTTAAAATGTCTTTTATTTGTTGTTATTTCCCATTAAGAACTGAGCCTAAGGGAGCTGGGCCACTGATTACTGATGATACTTCAGATATGTGGTCAATTATGGAAACCTTAGTGCTTTGAGGAATCACACACTCACACCATCATATTGCAGTGGCCCTCCTCTAAACTCTACTATTTAGAAGTTTTCCTGATTTTTGTTCAATTTCTTTTGGATTTTTGGGTTTGCTTCTAGGTTTAAATTTCTGTTAGCATTCTGTATTACTGCAAGCTCACAGCTTCAATCTTTTATTGTTTTTGTAGAAGTTCTTTGGTAGTAAGGTTTTCATTTTTTATGTTTTTTTTTAATGTTAGTCACCTCATTTAAACTTTTTAAAGTTTGCATTTTGTACATTATTTTGCTAATTATTTTCTGTGTTTTTGAAATCTAGGTATTTCTTCTTTTACAATTACTAGTTTTATTAATTAATTTTCTTCTGTTAGTAATTATTTTATATTTTAATCAGTAATTTTCATTGCTTAAGGTGAGAATTGTGCCAAATTCATGTCTTGGTAGGTATCCCTTATCTTTGACGTGGGTCCTTCACAGGCAATCCTGACACAATTCAGATACAGTGGTTTCATAAAGTATTCAGACCCCTTCACTTTCTGCACAATTTATTATGTTGTAGATTTAATTCTAAATGTATAAATTTGCCATTTTTGCTGATCAATCTATAATCAGTAACCTATAATGACAATGTGAAAAATGTCTTCAGAAAGATTTGCAAATTTATTACAAATCAAAAAACTGCAATCTTTTAATCGCAGTTGATGCAAGTATTCACTACTTTGTAGAAGCCCTTTTGGTAGCAGTTACAACATCAAATCTTCTTTGGTAAGTCTCTTCAGGCTTTGTACACTTGGATTAGGGTAGTTTATCCCTGGTTGATCCTGTCATGCTCTGTTAGATTTGATTGGAAACATCTGTATACTGCCATCTTTAAATCTCTCCACAGATATTCTGTGGGGTTTAAGTCTGGGCTTTGGATGGACCAGTTAAGGAAAACCAGAGATTTGTCCAAAAGTTATCCCAGCATTGTCTTGGCTGTATGATTCGGGTCATGAACACGTTGAAAGGTGAAAAGTCACCCCAGTCTGAGATAATATACAGTCTACAGCAAGTTTTCTTCAATGGCCTTTGGAATTGGCCACATTCGCTCTTCCTAAAATTCTGACCAGTCTTTGAGTCCCTGAGACTGAGGAGCATCCTCAAAGTATGATGTTGCCACCATCATGCTTCAACGTAGGGATGGTTTTAGGTAGGAGATGAACAGGGCCTTGTCCTCACTAATCATACAGCTTGGAGTTCGGCAAAAATAATTTAATTTTTCTCTCATCAGGTCAGAGAATCTTTTTCCCTAAGATCTGGGAGTTCTTAAATGGGAGTTATCCATTCTGCCATAAACACCTGTTTGATGGAGTGCTCCTGAGATCCTTCCAACAGGTTCTCTCATCTTAGTAGAGGAATTCTGAAGCACTGTCAGAGTAAACATTGGATGCTTGACCACTTAACTGACCAAAGCACTTCTTGCCTGATTACTCAGTTTGGGAGGATGGACAACTTTAGGAAGAGTTGGTGGTTCCAAACTTCTTCCTTTTTGCAATTGTTGAGGCCACTGTGCTTCTGGGAACACTCGCAGTTGATGCTTCAGAAATGATTTTATACCTTTGCCATGATCTATGCTTCAACATAGTTTGAATGTGGAGGTCCACAAAGAGTTCCTTGGACTTCATGGTTTGGTTTTTTGTCCTTACATGCAGTGTGAATTGTTGAACTTCATATACACAAGTGTGTGGCTCTCTAAACCATGTTCAATCAATTCAGTTTGCCACAGGTAGACTCCAGTTAAGATCTAGAAACATTTCAAGGATAATTAACGCAAACAGGATCCATCTGATCATATTCTGGAGTGCCACAAGCAAGCTGTATGAATACTTTTGCACAACTTTCTGAAACATGCATTCACTGCGTCATTATGGGTTACTGTGTGTAGATTCATGGGCAAAATTTTCCAAATAAAGTTAAATAAGCAATGCAATAAAGTGTGTAGAAAGTGAAGGCATCTGAATACTTTCTAAATCCACTGTATGAAGGGGCATAGCTTTGATTTGAGTTATGGGATAAGAAGCATGTGATAATATTGGGACCAGTAGTCTAATTTAACCTTGTAATATCCCCAAAAATGAGACCCCTGAATGAAATAAAACAAGATCCCCATGTCTTACACATAATTATACAGATGATAGTATAAGTATATCTGAGTGCAAAGATAGTTACATTTAAAAATAAAAATCTCAAGACAAAGAAGGCCACATCATGCCTTCCAACCTTGCAGTAAAAACTCTGATTTGGTTTAAAGCAAATTCAATCATAATATGGCCAGATTCAAATGCCTGAAAAAAGGCAAATTCCTTAAGCCGGCATCATCACTTTGATGTGCTATTGTTAAGAATATTGAAGAACATTGATTAAGAGTGTAATACAAATGTCTCTTTTATAAACATATCTTGAAACTACCAATTAGTACAGCAATTGCAATACACATAACATACATTAGATTCAATGGAGTGCATGATTTTTATAGTAAGTATATTAAAACAATATATTAGTCCTCTGTCTGTAGGCCATGTGAAGGTTTAAACTGCAGGCAGTAAAAGTAAATTGACATTAAGTGGGCTTGTCAATATAGACAATGCTGCCTTATGTATATTTTGGGATTTTCACACTTGAGAGAACACAGAACACTAAGGCTCTGTACAGTTTTTCTAATGAATAGACGCCTATTGTTTTTGGGTTTCTCTCTGACAATGGATTGCCAGAGGCAAGAAAACCACAAAGGTGATATGAGGCAGGGGACATCAAAGAAATCCTCCACATAAAGGAGGGTACTACGGTGGGGGGGATTGAACACCTCCCTGAAGTAAGAAATGGTAAACAGGGGTCATTAGTGGGAAATATACCAGTGTGAAAGGTGTCTGTGAATGGGGGCAATGGAGAGAAAAAGGTTTTGAACTCCTGGGAGGATGCTTAAAAGATCCTGTGGGTTGCAAATCAGTCTGGATATTGCTGACAACAGAGGGTAGATGACACAACCTTACTGTCAAAATGAGAGATATTAGTCCCCCAAGAATGACAGAAAGCCGACATTAATCATTCTGACTAGCAGGTGGCAGCATGAGAGAAGTCCCATTTCAGTGTGTGTGGGGATACTGCTGATCTCACAAAGGAGCAGTAAGACTGGCAAAAGCCCTGAAGATGCTACCTTTTAGAGATGACTCAGGTCTCAGGGGTGTAGCGATAGAAGGAGGAATGAAACTGGAGCTCTAGCCTGGCGTCTCTTTAGGGGCTTGGCTCAAAAGTAGATCGAGGATGCTTTTAAATCCACTTTGAGCTAGAAGGTCTACAGTCAGGAGAACTTCAGTATTATTTTTGTATCAGATTGTTTTATCCATAATATGACATCCTCATCCACCACATGTGCAAAGTGAAGCAGATAAGACAAATACATAATTATACCAAAACACTATTAAAGATAATAATTTAGTACAAATGGAATGTAAAAGTTAATATTCACAGCAATCTACTGATAAGTTATATGCCTGTATATGAATGTGATATAAACAACCATTTTCTGCTAGAATATAAACAAATGCAAGAAAAACAAACCTGACATAAAATTTTATATGTAAAAAGCTATAGAAGATATTGTTTTATTCCATACAAATGTGTACAAGAGTGCTCTCTTAGTTCTCTATTACCCTCCAGCAGGAATTGTTGTTTTCTACACAGCTCTTCTGCTCTTAGCTTATGCCTATTCAAGTATTAAAGACATCAGTGTGGTTTATTGATAAAAAAATGTAAAAAGGGATTGATAAATCTAGAAAAAAACTGAGAAAACACCTTACTCAAAGGCACATGGTGCATTTATTATCTCTAATACAGAATCACACCTCTCCATCTTAAAAGTAAACTAGACTTTGCCTTCAATGAAGGTTTAGAAGATGTGCATTGTATGGCTGGATAATGCAGCATAACATACTAAATATATGGATAGGAATCAGTGTATGAAAACAAGCATACTAGCAGTAATTTAAAACAATTCTATTATTCTAGCATATACAGAATACATTATATAATATGAGGTTGGACTTTAAACAATTGCTTGGTGTGTGTTTTCTTCTAATTCTCATACTATGATTTGTTTGGATTCTTGTTTTGTACCATTTGGCTGTTGCTTAACTGTCATTTTTGGAGCTACCTTTTAAGGAATTGCTCATTAAAACTCCCTGTTTTTTATGCATTATCTTGATTTTTGGGTTTGGCATTTTGTTTGTTTAAATATTTTCCTTCTACTGACATGTCTGCTCACTCTGATCTGCAGTTTTATAATGCACAGGGTCATCCACACTTTACACAACAGTGAATTGCACAACAGTTCCCCTGATTACTCTAGTCTATTGGACAGTCAAAATGGATGTGATTGTGCTGTGCGCACACCCAGTTCTTCCAGTGCAGCGGGTTGGCACGTACTTGACCAACGGTGTAAGTAAGTAAGTACCACAGTATAAGACTGATGCAGATAAAGACATCCTGTCAAAAGCAGGATTAGTCACTTGACCCAACGAAATTCTTGTTTAGCTCAATTGGTGAAAATAATTGATTTATGATATAGAATCTCTTATATATATATATATATATTTCTCTTCTGGTTCGTCCTGCTTCCTCTTCAAAACCGGTCCCCCTCACACGCAGCCCACATGACATTTCTCGATTCCTATTCGTCCCCTTCCAAACCCTTCCCCACACTGCCTGTGGCCTCCCATAAACCCCCATGCCGCTTTTCTCAATTCCTATTCCTCCTTTGGACTATCGCATTCCTCGCTCCTCTTTCATGACCCAATTGGTGTCACGTCACAGCCCTATATCTAGCCTGATCACGTGACCTTTCACAATGTGTGCGCCTGGGAGTCTTTTCCGTAGCCTGCTACAGGAAGGTACTATTGGCATTGGTTTCACTCCTTGCTATTTTCGTTATACTGCGACGGTTATTTCCTAAGCCTTTGTTATAAAATGAACGATAGTATCTTCTCTGTCAACGGGTTTTTGTACAATGTCATCTCTATTCCGGGATCCAGCAACTGCCTGTTCCTGTCAGTGTGTTATTTCTTGACACAAACGGTTGACGAAGGCAATGCACTCTCACAACGACATAGGGCAGTAGATTTCATTGCATCACATTGGGACAGATTTGGAGACGTTCTTCCTGTTGTTCTTTCCAACGCAAGTCGAGTTATCACAACAAGTCATGAGTACTATCAATACATCAACATCTGGAGTTTATGGTGGTGAAGATGAAATTCAAGCTCTTTCCGAGATTCTCCATGCTTCCATTGTTATTTACTTCAAACACGACCCCAACATCCTGCCTTGCATTGCATTTGCAAAGATTTGCGTTAATCTACAACAACCAGTCTTCGGCCACGGTCAGTTGTACATGGCTTTTCCTAGGGTTAGATCTTTCGACTCATTATCTGTAGTTTCCAGCAAAACACCTATTCACAACTGCGTCTTTCAAGAAGTATTTCTTTCTTCTTGATTTCTGAATTCCTTTCTCACTGTTTTCCGTTCCTATTCTTACGGCGGGCGTCGGCTAGTCTTGAATATTTTAGTGTGGCAGATCTCAAAGGGAGTGAATCTCATATTGAAAAAGAAACTCAGCTCAATAAGTCAGCTGAACTGATGGAGTTCTCCTTTTTTGAAAAGATAAGGAGGTCAATCTGGTCTAAACTGGAGCTTGCATCCCAAACGCTAAGTGAGAGTAACACGGTACCTGTTCCTCCTGTGTGAATAGACACTGGTTTCAATGGTAATATGAATCAGATTATTGAGACTGGCGACACAAACACCTCAAAAGTAAGGGAGACTTTCTTCGAGGTAAGAATGCAAAAGAGAATAGACGCAACCCTATTTTGACAAAAAAGAGGAATCCTCACCGTTAAATATCTAATTGGTTGCTTGAGCTGATAAATTTCACCTTTAGCTTAAAAGTTACTTCTCACTTTCCATGTAAACAGTATATTCCAAGAGATAACAACTCAAGGGAAAAGTGTTGTCCTTTGCACAGCACACTCTTGATAAAAGCATGAAGGAGACATAATATTCTCTTTTTAATACATAAAAATGCATACAATCATGGCAGCATAGTAGCTTCTTTCATTATGGATCAGTCAGCATAAAGTGAAATATGTACAGGTGAAATTATATGTAACCTCTGATAAAGAATACTTGTTGAAAAAATATATTAAATTGAAATACAATAGACTTACAAGCTAGGTTTGCTTTCTGTCCAATTCAGACATCAAAGTTAACCTATATTTCAAAGTTGAAACAATTTTAGCACAAAAATATAATATTTTACAAATGACAGGAAAATATTTTGTCCATTAAGCTTGGTTGTTTAGCTCTAGGGAGTAATTTTTTCCAAAAACTTATCTAATTGTTTGTCAAAACTGTCTGAATATCTGGCCTATCTTCACAAATACATTGTTCCGCTTCTCCTTATTTTCTACTCCTAAGTATGGTGTGGGGCGGCACGGTGGTGCAGTGGGTAGCGCTGCTGCCTCGCAGTTAGGAGACCTGGGTTCACTTTCCGGGTCCTCCCTGCGTGGAGTATGCATGTTCTCCCGGTGTCTACGTGGGTTTCCTCCGGGTGCTCCGGTTTCCTCCCACAGTCCAAAGACATGCAGGTTAGGTGCATTGGTGATTCTAAATTGTGCTTGGTGTGTGCCCTGCGCCTGGGGTTTGTTTCCTGTGTTGGCTGGGATTGGCTGGAGCAAACCCCCGTGACCCTGTAGTTAGGATATAGTGGGTTGAATAATGGATGGATGGAAGTATGGTGTGTGTTTTACTGTGTAACTGGAATAATTCCTCCAGATTGATATCATTTATGCCTTCCCCTATTAATTTGGGCAAAATAACTTAAATGTAAAATAAATTAAAGTGAAACTGTTTATTTCTGCCAGTTATAGTAGATTTTGTTGTATTATTTATGGAGTGCACCCAATGGTTTTCAATCTGAATTGGATATTCTTGTTTTAGGTTGTGGAGTACTAACCACAAACATTTCAACAACATGTCCTCAGAGATTACTCCGCTCCAGCACTGATTACTATACATATTTTTTTCCACCAAACATTTTTATTTATTAAGTACTGTGGTTGAATGAGGAATCACACGTCTTACTTGGTCTATCTATGGGCGTCAACCCGGTCATCCCCATTTACTTCATAGAAAAAGAAAAACAAGAAAAGTCCCCACTGAGGCAATGAGGACAACTGAAAATAAAAGGTTGTCTAATGTAGGCTTCATGAGCTATGTCTTTCTAGTAGGCCAATCATGCGGGGGCTCCATCCTGTGCCATGCTCTGTTCACAGAGTGACACCTCAATCTGTCGATCCCATTGACTTATAGGCGGGAGACCAGATGGGGCAGAGTCAGGCGCCCTCACTTTATTAATCCCAAGGGGAAATTCAGAAGCAGCATACTGATAAAAAAACAATATTAAATTAAAGAGTGATAAAAATGCAGGTAAAACTGACAATAACTTTGTATAATGTTAACGTTTACCCCCCCGGGTGGAACTGAAGAGTCGCATAGTGTGGGGGAGGAACGATCTCCTCAGTCTATCAGTGGAGCAGGACAGTGACAGCAGTCTGTCGCTCAAGCTGCTCCTCTGTCTGGAGGTGATATCGTTCAGTGGATACAGTGGATTCTTCATGATTGATCGGAGCCTGCTCAGCGCCCGTCACTCTGCCACGGATGTCAAACTGTCCAGCTCATTTTTAAACGAACTGTTAAATAAAGTCATGCTATTCATAAATAATATGTTACTTCATGAGATTACTTTGTCCATGACCTGGCTTGCATAAATATTATATTATTTACCAAAAGATTATAAGCAGTCTGTTTGCTTTTATGCACCTCTTTTTACTGACGCAAACATTTCAAAATAAAGTTTCATGCATGATCCTCATATAAGTTTATAATAACTTCAAAATATTTGTTATATATGGTACTAGAATTAATAGCAAAATAAGTTCTAATCTGATGCATTATTTACCTAATGACTCAAATAACAACAATGGAATATTTTACAGTATCAAGTGCACACATTGTTTCCCTGCTCACTGTTGTCTTGTTGCATGTGCCTTTTGTCTCCCTATAAAATAAGTTTTTTTATAATTATTGCAAGCTTTGAAGGATATGTGCATGTGTGTGTCAAAAGAGGATGCAGTCCTTACGCTCTTCAGAGTATTAGTTTTTGAACAAGGACAAAATAATCCAAACTTACAAGATATGATGTTAATTAGACTAAAAGATTTTTACTTACCTGATGTCATGTTCTGATTATTCAGGGTTTAGCTGTATTCACAAATTGGTTTTATTCTATTAGTGATGCGTGGAATTTCTACAGTTTAAAATTAATGGCTGATTTATTATGACAAGAGGAAGGAAGGTTAAAGACAAACTGCTGTATGAAATAATGCTAGCTCTTTTATAAATGCAAAGCCAATGTGATGCTCAATTTTCCAAGCACAGATGGGACTGTGGTATCTTGGGATTTCTTGTTACTCTCCAGAGAAGCTCAGCAGGCCTTTAAATGCAGATGGCAATGTTCATAAATAATGAACGAAGACACAGATGTAAGGGTATTCCACTGAACTGAAACCACTTCAATTATTGAACTATTTGAGTTACACTTCTACCAGCAATTATATTTTAATATTTTTGGGCTCTGTGCAGTAACTATATGAACACATTTTCCATCATTTATGCATAAATATTTTCTTTATACTTGCATTTTGCCTCTTATTAATCTAGTGTGGAAGGGCTGGCTTGGGAGAAAACTGTTTTAGGTGCAATTGTAACAATGTCTATTATACTTTATATAAATCTTAAATGTTGTTAGAGAGGTAATGAAAAACAAAATAAAACACAACTGAAATACTTCAAGAGACATTTCAAACTTCAAAGAGAACGTTGTGGTCACCCTGGACAAAACATCTCAAAAAGGGACTTTTTCTTTGGAGTCTGTTTCCTGCTGGGTTCCGTTTCAGATATCCAAAAACAGTAAGGAAATCAATGTGTGTTTTTGTGTGAGTGCACTTATTTAAAACATCAAGACCCTGTTTAAAAGGTAAAGAAATTGATTGGTAGGACTGATTGATGAAAGTAGCTAACTACATTTTGACATAAAATCCTGCTCATCACATGAAAAGCCTTGAAATCTACTGGAAAAGGCTTACACATCTACAGCATCTGTACTGCGTATTTCATGTCATCCACTGCAATTCTGAGCTTTTCTGAAACTGACCACCTTACTGTTTCTTTTTTTTATTTTAATTTTATTGTAATCATTCCATACAAATAGATCAATTTTTACAAAAAGTAGTATTGAAAACGAATCAACCCCAACGCCTGAGAAAGAGAGCATGGCCAACGGAGTAAAAGAGCTAGTAAAAAATAAATAAATTGATGAATTTAATAAGCAGATAAAGATAAATGGAGAAGAAAAAGAAATGGGAAGAGAATCTGCTTCTTCAGTGCTTTAGGAGCTTATTCTAAAATATGATTAATTAGATCCTGCCAGGTTTTGGAAACATTCTGCACAGATCCTCTAACTGAGAATCTGATTTTTTCCAATTTCAAATAATATAAAACATCAGTTACCCACTGATTTAAAAGAGGAGAGTTAGGATTCTTCCAGTTTAGCAAAATAAGTCTGCATGCCAATAGTGTAGTGAAGGCAATCACAGTTTGTTTGTCCTTCTCCACTTTACACCCATCTGAAAGAACACCAAACACAGCTGTTAATGGGTTAGGAGGGACTGTGACACAAAGGCTGTCTGAAAGGCACTTAAAAATGTTGGTCCAGAATGATGGTAATTTGGTGCAGGCCCAAAACATGTGACCCAGTGAGGCTGGGACTTGATTGCAGCATCCGCAGGTTGGATCTTGCCTTGGAAACATTTTGGACAGTTTTAAGCGAGACAGATGAGCTCAATATATAATTTTGAGTTGAATAATTGTATGCTTTGCACATATGGCGCTCGAGTGAATTCTCTGCTTTGCTACCTTCCACTCCTTTTCTGATATGTTAAGTGAGATACCCTTTTCCCACTGTCCTCTTGGATCTTTGAAAGGGAGGGACTGTAAAATAATTTTATATATTGCAGAAATGCTGTCTGAGTCTTCAAAACTGAGCAATATTTTCCAGCATAGAGGAAGGCGAGAGATGAGGAAAATTGGGCAGGTTCTGTTTAACAAAGTTTCTAATTTGAAGATAGTGAAAGAAATATGTTGCTGGAAAGTTACATTTGGAATGTAATTGTTCATAGGATGCAAAGATGTTGTCTATATAAAGATCTCTAAGTAATTTAATCCCAAATGTTTTCCAGATATTAAAAACTGCATATGTTTGCGAGGGTCGAAAAAGGTGGTTCTCTTGCAGAGGTGCCACAGATAACAGATTCTCCATCTTAAAATTCTTTCTACATTGGTTCTATATTCTGAGTGAGTGAAACACAATTGGGTTATTATTATATTGGCAATAACTTGCATTTATTGGGGCACAAAGCAGGGAATATAAAGAAGTACTGCAGGATTTTATTTCTACTGCGGACCAAGCCTGTGTGTGTTCATCTGTGTACAGGATTTATAGCTTGTATGTTTGCTGCCCAGTAATAAAACTGAAAGTTAGGTAGAGCCATGCCACCTTCTGCCTTAGGTCTTTGTAGGGTCGCTCTATGGATATGTGGATGTTTTAAGTTCTAAATAAATGAGGTTATGGTTGAATCTGATTGCTTGAAAAATGATTTATTAATGTATATTGGAATGTTTTGAAATAACAGAGAAGCTTAGGAAGGATATTCATCTTAACAACATTAATTCTTCCAGCTAGAGTGAGATGAAGGGTTGACCATCTATGCAAATCTTGCTTAATTTTTTCCATACAGATGGCAAAATTTTGTTGATAAAGATCTTTATGTTTACTTGTGATATTTCCAACTAGGTATTTAAACTGATCTGCAATGATAAAAGGGAAGGTGTCCAATCTAATATTGTATGCTTCACTGGAAAAGCACACTTTTATTCAAATTAATTCTGAGACCAGAAATCTTTTGAAATTCTGTAAGTGCTGTTAGGACTGCAGGCACAGTATTTTGTGGGTCTGATATATACAGTACTATAGCATCTGCATATAGAGAAATGTTCTGTTCAAGTCCTTCTCTCATAATCCCCTTTATCTGATAAGCATTTTGACAATGAACTGCCAGTGGTTCAATGGAGATTGCAAAAAGTAGTGGTGACAGGGGGCATCCTTGTCTGGTACCACGTTTTAGTTTAAAGTAGTCTGAATTAATGTTTTAATACAAACTGATGCTTCTGGATTGGTATATAGTAGTTTGATCCACGCACAAATGTTCAGGCCAAACCCAAATTTCTCTAATGTAGTGAAAAGGTAGTTCCATTCAATCATATAAAATGGTTTTTCTGTATCCAAAGATAATAATATCTCTGGGGCGTTTGACTTTGCAGGTGAATATATTACATTAAACAGGTGTCGAAGATTGGAAGCTAAGTGTCGGCCTTTAATAAATCCAGTTTGATCTTATGATATTACCGAAGGCAGCACTTTCTCCATCCTTCTAGCTAGGATTTTGGAGAGCATCTTAACATCATTATTCAGAAGTGAAAGTGGTCTGTATGATGCACACTGTAATAAGTCCTTATTTTGTTTAGGAAAGATGGTGATTAATGCTTGGCAAAAAGTTTGAGGTAGAATTTCATTGTCTCTAGCTTCTGTGAATGTTGCTAATAAGAGAGGAGTTAGCTGAGTGGAGAATTTCTTATAAAATTCAACAGGGTAGCCATCAGGACCTGCTGCTTTCCCACTCTGAAGTGACTTTCTAGCATCTAGTAATTCTGATAGCGCCAGAGGTTTATCCAATTCTTCTGCACTAAGAGTATCTATTTGTGGTATCTGTAATGCATAAAGAAATGCATTAGATTGCGTGTTGTCCTCTTTAAACTCAGTAGAATATAAGGATTTACAGTAGTCTCTAAATGTGTGTATTATATTTTTATGGTCAATGATTTTATCTCCGTCCGTGTTGGTAATTGCTGGGATTGCATTGCGAACTTCTTGCTTGTGGATTTGTTGCGCTAAGAGCTTATTAGCTTTCTCTCCACGTTCATAGTAATGATGTATTGATTTAAAAATGAGTTGTTCAGTTTCTTTGGTTGTTAAGAGGTTGAGCTCTGAATGCAGAGCCTGCCTTTTCCTCTGAAGAGCCTCACCTGGACACCTGGCATGTTCTTGATCTATTCTAATAATTTCGCTGGTTAGCTCTGATACCTTCTTGGTTTTTAATTTATTTCTACTTCCTCTTAAGAAGTTTCACAGTCCTCTGCTATGCACTTGGCAAAAACTCTGCAGATTTTAGAAAATTATGTTTCATGGAAAACAACTGTGACATATTTTTGGGCCAAACCCAAATTTGTACTTATGTAGAGTAGGTAGTTCCATTCAACTCTGTCAAAGGTTTCTCCTGCATCCAAAGATAATAAGATCTCTGGTTAGAGTTTATGGGTGAGTATATTACATTAAACAGTAGCCAAAGATTTGAAGCTAAGTGTCTCCCTTTAATAAATCTGGTTTGGTCTTATGATATTACAGAAGGAAGCACTTTCTCAGTCCTTCTAGCTAGAACTTTGGGAAGTATCTTAACATCATTATTCAGAAGTGAAATTGATCTATATGATGCAAATTCTCATAAATCCTCATTTTTCTTTTATGGCAAATAATACTTTTCAAAAAGTTTAAAGTAGAATTTTGTTGTCGCTAGCTTCTGCAACATTGACATTAGTAGCAGAGCTAACTTAGTTGAAAATGATTTACAAAATTAAATTGGGTAGTCATCAGGGCCTGCTGTTTTCCTACTTTGGAGTGAGTTTATAGCATCCAGTAATTCTGAGAGTGTCAGAGGTTTCCCCAGTTCCTCTGCACTAGAGTATCTAGCTGTGGTATTTGCATTGTGTCAAAAAACCCTTTAGATTGTGTCTTATCTTCTTAAAACTGATTAGAATATAAATAGTATTTATAGTACTCTCTAAATGTGTGGGTTATATTTGTATTGTCAATGATTTTATCTCCCATCTGTGTTGGTAATTCTGTTATTGTGTTGGCAACTTCCTGCTTGTCGATTTGTTGAGCTTATTAGCCTTCTATCCATGTTAAAAGTAATGATGTTCTGATTTAAAGATTAGCTGTTGTCAAGAGGTTAAATTCTAATTGTAGACCCTGTCTTTTCCTATAAAGTGCCTCATTCGGAGATCAGGGGCCTCATGCATAAACGGTGCGTACGCACAGAAATGTTGCATAAGAACGTTTCCACGTTCAAATCGCAATGTATAAAACTTACACTAGGTGTAAAGCCACGCACTTTTCCACAATACCTCATACCCTGTCGTACTCAAGTTCTCCGCTCGGTTTTGCAGACTGGTGGCACCCAGCATCAAAGCAGTGCTACTGTTCCTGTGTGGTTACTCTTTATTTTCCTGATGCAGCTTTATAAATACACTGAAACTAACCGCATATTGTTTATTAGTGTAATGCATCTGATTGTAATTAACTTGTAACAATATAATGGTCCAGGGAATAGCCATAGTATTCCCAATACCATAACTGCTTTAGTGTTGTTACTCTCACTGCACCATCTTTTTCTTCTTTCAGCTGCTCCCGTTAGGGGTTGCTAAAGCGGATCATCTTTTTCCATATTACTCTCACTGCACCACTCGGAGTATTTATATCACTGTATCTGAGTGGGGAATCACAGCAGCAGCTGATCAGAAAGAGAATTATCGGTATACAGCATTAAGCCGATACTGCCTTAGCCACGGCAAAACGTTTCAAAGCCTTTTTTCAAACACTACACTTATAATATTGCACAACCTGTGCCACTTTATAAAGCGCATATTTACATATGATGACGGTATTATTTGTAAGATGAAATGCAGCAAAATATGTTGATTATATTATACAGATAAAACTTTAATTTAAATTAAATAATCTGTTTTGTTAATAATTAAAAAATGTAAGGACACGGTGCCGCAGCGCTAGCAACTTCACTCATTGTTCCTGCCTTGTGCTGTATATTTGCTGAGGCTGGCGCGACACTGGAAGGATAGATGAATAGAATAATTAAACATGTACTATGAAGATATTTCAATGTTCCTTAAAAGTTTTGAAGAATCGTCATTGTAAGCTTACAGATGGCTTAACGTCTATTACAGAGCTGATTGTGTGGCAATTGGGTATTTGGAGAAAGAAAAGTAAGGACAGGAATTGGAGGTTAGTACGTTTGAAAGAGACAGTACTGCTACAATAAATTATTTCATTGAAGGTTGCACATGGTGCAGCAGGCATCTTGCGTGAGACATGAACAATCACTGCGCCATCGTGTTTCCATGTTTAATAACATGCTTTCATTCCAATCATCATGAAAATGATACCACGTATACATCTCAGCATTTTAATTATTCAGAGAGCTGTAATATCACGAATGTAATGGATTCTTTGTCCTGTCAGAGAAAGAGAAAGAGAAAGAACGGAAGCACATAGTGATTCACACACATAGAGCACATTGAAGATCAAATACAAAACAAAGCATTAAACGTGCTACTTTAGTTACGATGGGATTTCAGAAACTAGTAAATTAAATGATTTTAAGATGAAGTTTATGATGTTCTACTTTAATGACAAAATAAACTACGTGATTAAAGTGGAAATTTCGAGATTAAAGTTGACATTTCGTGCTTTTTTCCCATTGTGTGCCTATTTTTTTTGTCTGTACCCTAATAAGCTCAGATGGTGGGCTACAACTCGCCTTTTCACTGCAACTTTGATATGTGACTTCTTTTTTATTTTGGCACTGTGCAACTTTGTGAACTTCAGCTTTCGAGTTTCTTCAACACGCTATGTCACTCGATCAACTTCCTTTTGTTGATTATACTACTGTTTAAATCAACAAATAGTATGCTTTTCCTTTGCCTCCACTTGATATTCGCTGAAATTCTTATATTTTCCCCCGTGCTTTTCCCATTGTCTTTTCACAGAAGGCTGAGTTTAAGGGTGATTTATATTGATTTGCATATTCATAGAGGCGTAATTCTGGGAGGAGTTGGGGGCGGGACAGAAGGTGCATGCACGAGCGTTACTTTTCACGCTGACCGGGATTTATGGAGCAGAAAAACGTGGAAGTTGGAGTACGCACAGATTCCTGCATCTAGATTTTTCTGTGCTTAAGCACATTTCGGCTTTTGTGCTTACATCATGTTATAGTGCGAATTCTATGCACTGCGTTATGCATGAGGCCCCTGGTGTAGTTTTGATCTATTCTGGTAATTTTGCTGATTATCTCTTGATTCATTCTTGGTCTCCAATTTATTTTTTGGGAAAGATATGTAATAATCTGTCCTCGTAAAAATGCATTCAGAGTTTCCCAGAGTACTCCTGCAGAGATCTATGTGGATGCATTTGTCTCCAAAATATAATCAATTTGTTTGGAGGCGAATTCTGTAAAGTTCTCTTCTGATAATGACTGGGGTTAAGACACCAGCTATGAAATGAGTGTGTGGGGCATAGTGATTCAAGCTCCAAGATCAGAGGGACATGTTCAGAGATAACAATAGCATCATACTTACAAGATTTGATAGTGGGCAAAAAATTATTATCGTTAAAGAAATAATCAATTCTTGAGTAACTATAATGTACTGATGAGAAGAAGGAATTGTGTCTTGAGTTTGGATTTAAGAATCTTCATGGGTCTGGTAAGTTAAGACCCTTAACAAATTGTGTGATTTTTTTGTCTTTGTGGTACTAGATGTTATTGCCACTGTAGTTGATAATATATTCAGGTCTGGATTTAGAACACAGACAAAGTCTCCAGCCATTATAATTTTATCAGCACTCATAAATAAATAGTATTGGGAGTTGATGCAAATACATTTTGGATAAAATCTCTATCATTCACATTAGGTACATAAATATTTATCAAAATTACTTTAGATTTGAATAAATTGTCCATCACCATAAAAATAGTGCAATTCAGGATCACATACAAATGATATTGTTTTATGTATTAGGATTCCCACACCTCTAATTTTCTTTGTATAGCTGGAGTAAAAAAGTTGGCCAATCCAATCTCTTTGCAATCGAAACTGCTCCTTACTTATTAAGTCAGTCTTCTGTAAAAATACTATCTTAGCGTTTAGGACTGTTAGGTGGGAGAAAACTTTTTTCTCTTTAGATCGTGATTGAGACCTTTGATATTATTGCTTACAAAGTTCACTGTCTCCATCTTTAGCCAAAGCCATTTTACTTGGACTATGGAGATAAATATGGAAAAACATTCAGTCAATCTAGTAGATTGTGATTGGTTATAACTGTTACAAAAAAGATTCTTTTAGACCTTGAAAATGCCAACATAAATTACTAGGCAGAAACCTGGATATGCATTTTAAATAGAGCCTCTAAATTAGCCCAGTGTCTGTCTGCTTTGTGATACTGTGCTGTATCTGTCAGTGGTTTTACCTGCTTTCTTCTAGTGCTCCCAGAATAGGCAAACCAGAAACAGATAAGCAAATTGGAAGACAAATAAGCATAGCAAGCTCTTTTTAAACTGCTATCTAAAAGACGCTGAACATTGCATCACTGCACATGCTGAAAAATATTTTTGCCATGAGGCAGAAAAGTAAGATACTGTATAATGTTATTTTTATAGATAGATAGAACTTTATTAGTCACCGGGGATAATCTGGTTTTTTTTCAGAATCTTTTTAAATAAACAAATACATAAATAGGAAGACAAATAAATAAATAAGTAAATAAATAAATACACACACACACACACTATGGTCTGAAAACACACCAGAACAACTAAAAAAGCAAGAATTTTCAAAACAAAGATTGTGATAGTGATTAGGGGACTTCAGTGCTTTACCTACTGTAATTTCACTCCAAACCAATGGTTGGCCTTGTCACTTAATACCTCTTCTTCTCCCTCTACAGAAAGGATGATTGATAGACCTTTCATTGCCGATGTCTCGTCCAATTTCCAGCCACCTGAACTTGCCTCTTCTACTTCCCAACTCTTAAAACCAGCTCTTCCGCCATCTTGAATTAGTCAATTAATTAATTAATTAATTAGTTGAATTAGTCAACTCCTGTCTACAGAGGACTGCTTGTTATTATTTTCTTTTACGCATTTTGATTTAAGATCTTGCAGTAATACGGGGATCACTTCAGTGTCCCAAACTTTCATGACCTTTCTGTTTTATGTTCTTACAATATATGCAATATTGTTCCAAATAAATTGATAACAAGATATTTAGTCATCTAATATTTTTAAAATATATGTAATGAAAACAACAGTACACATTTATTAACTTATGAATAGCTTCTCTAGTTTTTGTCCTTTTTTATTTTTTTTATCCAAAACTTTGTTTGGTGGCCTACAGATACAAATAAAAAACATTATGTCTTGCAAAGGGGCAGGTAACCCAGCTCATGTTAAGGGTGTAAAAGACCAAAAGAAATGGAAGCCATGGATTACTAGAAGAAGGCTATTGTGATTTTCTTCCAGACCAAGAGGTTGAAACAGAAATGTTTGTGAAATAAATAGGATTTAAAGCACAGAGTAGTCTAAAGGCAATTTTGCACCATGGGTATCTTCAAAGGATGCTCTTTGCTTACAGATGTAGCCCTTTTCTTCAGGGAGTAGAAGAAGGTACAGGATGTGTGTAGTATATCTCTGCTCATTAAGATGATTTCAGGAGTGTGTCCAGAAGTAATCTTGGAATGGGGTTTAAAGTACAGTTGAGCTAAAACTTTCTGGCACCAGAAAGTGGTCATTGAGTTGATTATACAATTAGTATCCCATCAGGTCACATAATGTATAAAAGTGGTGGCCATTCTCACTTCGTTTCTACAGTATATTGAATACCTTGACTTCAGTGATATTTGACAGAAGTTTCAGTTACTAAAGACGGATCAGCTTGCTGACATTTTAAAAAAGCAGTAGTAACACTGACATTGTCATAAAAGTCAGAGAAAAAAATGGCATCAGCAGAGGCAACTAAAGGCAAAAAACCTACTTGACTGCATTTATTTGATATAGGCAAGTAATTCTGGATCATTTGACTAAATACAGAATGTAATAAAACTATAGTTTTGATCCTATGAGGCCTCAGTGGTTGGCCCCTATTAATCAGTCTTCCGTATACTGTAAAACAGGAAGAGGCCTACATACCAGGGTGGTTGGTAGCTTGAGTTCACTAGTTTGCCATTGTGAATATTGAGTGAATACACAACCTTGGTCTGACCCTGGAGAAAGCAATAGTTTACAACTTAAAAGTATTCCAGTTTCTATAAGGATGTTTCTCCATCTGCAGAGTGTTAAAGCAGTAGCCCTGTGCATTACTTTGTCTAGTGCTACATAGATTATGCTGCTTTCATAAGGAATGTGAAGAGTCCAACAACTTCCGGTGAGCTGCAGCCTTCCTTGTAATTACTTTGTTTTTCTGCTCATTTTAAAATTAACTATAAAGTTGGTTAAAGCTGCCATGCTTTCCCGTTTCCGTTTATTTTTTTAAGACCCTGCAAAACATTTTCTGGACTGTGTGTTTTCATTGCTGTTTATTTTTGTGATTGGAATTGCTTTGCACAGTATGTATTCAATACAATGATTCAATATAAAGTTTTTATTCTTACATTTGCATATTATTTGGTAAATTGGGCAATGTGTTGGTGGAAGAGGTAGTGATATGTGACAAAGCAAGTCTTAGTGTCCCACAATAAGTCTAAAAGAACTTAACTTATTCTGGGAACAAAAAATTTGGGTAATAGTGCACATTACATCTCTAATGTCAGGCAGAAATAGATTTGGGTGCCAGCTGGGTCCCTTTTTGTTGAGATTTTGGTCATAAGTTTGAGCACTAGCACACTGCTAGCCAGGGCTGGCTCTGCCTTATAGGTGAACTAGACAGTCGCCTTGGGGAATCACATTTTTCAAATGATAAAAGATGCCTTTATTGGCTTTGGGAGGGATGGCCTTGGGTGATCTTTGGAAGCCAGCCCCTTATTTTCCCTAACACTAAGCACCCTGGCCCCTTCTCAATCTTTGATCTTATATGCATGTACATCTAGCATAAATCTCCATGGGGAATCTCTTGAATCTAAGATTCTTGTACGACTTGCATAAAAATCCAAGGGGAGCCCAGAGAGGACAACACAAACCCCAAAACAAGAGAATTCATGGATTATTAGAACAAGACTAAAAGCTCTTCGATCTACAACAACAATATGTATAGCAATTGCCCAAGCCTTTGTGGTTTGGGCTTGACATTTTCACTTTTGCCTAGGGCAGCAAAACAGCTATAGCCAGCACTAGTATTGGCAGCCACTTCAATCCTATGGCCAAGGTCAATGTCTGTATCTGTCTCCCATACTCTAAACAGACAGATCCATTCCTTTCTTTCCAACCATGTATAACGAAATGGTATTGATGGACTTTTGTTAAGGGCAGAAACTGAACCAAGGTTCTTTTACTGGGTTTTAGAGCATCCAAACTACATAGAACATAAACAGTTACAGTTACACTCATTTTAAATTCTGTAATGCAGGGATTATGATTGCACTCCTGACATACTGTACATAAAAAGTCATGTCAAGTGATTTGAGATATGGAAAGAAGACATTGTGTCTAAATCGGCTTGATCAGAGGATTGAGCACTAGCACACTGCTGGACAGGGCTGGCTATAGCTTGCAGGTGAAACAGACCTGCAACCTTGGAGGATAGCATTTCTGAATAATAAAAGGTGCATTTATTGGCTTTGGGAGGTTTGGTCTTTTGGAGTGTTCTTTAAATGGAGAAAAACAGTCCTAGTAATCTAGTTACAAAAATCAAGACTTCATAGTAAACTAATCAAGTGTGTTTGACAATGAGGGCTTTTAAACTTAATGTCAAAGAGCAATGTCAGTCATATACTCAACTACTTTAGAATAAAAGCTTTTAAGGAAGAGCTGTTAAGTAGAGTAAGTTATGTTGCACAATTTCATCAAATTGTTTTTTTTTCTTTGCACTAAATGTTTTATCTTGATTAGATACTTCCCTGATATTTGATGTCATGTTGTTGTTTTCAAGAGACTTTGCCATGTGTGCGTGTGGTAGAGTCCTCTGATGGACTGTCTAAGTCTAAGATGATGCCCTGTCTTGCAAATTTGGCTAGCATAAGCACTGGCGAAAAGATGAAATACGATTAGATTTTTTCTTTTTTTTGTTTAGTAATTTTAACAAAGGGACCCTTAAAAATCATGTGTACAATTTTTTAGTAATAACAGTATGATGTGACAGAACATCTAACTTAATGAGCAAATAAAGTGTCTATGTTCAAAGCCCTGCAGAGTTATCCTGAAGTCTAGCTAAATGCTCAAAGCTGTATCAGGATGAATTAGGGTTGGGGCAATTTTTGAAGGATTCATTTCTGGTAACTTTCATTTTCTAATTATTAAAGGTCCTCTTAGAAAGAGGAAACATGTTATCAATATTTTTATATTTGGTTCTTCCTTCTTTATATCCACCTATATCTTCCAGTACAGGTATGTAAGAGGCAGGAGTTATTGCTACAGTACTAGACACCATGCAAGAAGCAACTTGACTAATCAATCCTTACATGTTCATCTTTAGGATGGTAGATGAAACCAGTGTAACTGTTAACTCCATATAGTCAGTGAATGGGCTGGCACTGGAACATATGACTTGGGAGGTGTTGCAAATAAAATATATTCATATAGTTGTTATGCTATTATTAAATATCAACAAGCAGTTGTACAGTGTCAGGAAATGGAAATTCACTACAAACTTCAATGGGTATGGGTGGGGTTGGATCCAAACTAAAGCATGTACAAGTGGATATGAGTAGTAATTGCAATGGACATAACTGAGTTTAGGTTTGATTTTCTGTAAACACTGCAAAACTATTTCTCACCATATCATGAAAAGTGGGCCTAGCAATCCTGTCAGTGCTGCCACTTGTTTTCACGAGCTGATTGACTATCTTGAGTCATTTTTCATAGATGAAAATGACTGTAAATTGAAATCCTCATCTGTAGATTTAGCTACTGCTTCACCGCTGTGCTCCAGTGCAATATCTAAAAGATAACTGCCACTGTGCCAACTCCTGATTTTGCCCCTCACTCTAGAATATGACTCTAAAATACTTGAACATCCCACTTGAGGTAGATACTTAAGAAATACCTAAAGAAAACAAGCAATTTTTCTGGGAGAGTACCAGGACCTCAAACTTTGAAGTTCTAATTCTCATAACAACAGCATCATATATAGATGTGATGTGAACCATTCCAGTGTGTTTTACAGATCACAGGTAGATTATGCTAAGAGAACAACAACATCTGGAGACAGCACAGATATAATACATAAGTTCCCAAACTGGATACTTTCCAATCTTTGCCTGTTTCTCAATAAACTGTCCATGAAAATAATGAGCAGGAGGAAATGACACACATATTGAATGAATATAGTTAATGCTAATCTTTCATATCTCTAAATTTACATATCTGGGCTTGGAATATCATGCATTGGTAGCTCCAAAACACAATACATTTGAAGCACAATATACAAGATCATGAGATACACTGTCAAAGGCATCTTCCAAATCCATAAAGCACATTTTAGAAAGATTATCAAATTTCCACGAACCCACAGATCTTGGTGAAAGTGTATAGAGTTGGCCCACTGTTCCACACCCATGGTGGAATCTAAATTATACTTCTTTTATCTGAGGGTCAGCTATTATTTCCAGGCATAGGCAATCCCTGAGTGGTTGAGGTGCCTTATCCCTCACTATTTTGATATACATCTTCTTGTCCCTATTTTTAAAAATATTGACCCCCACATCAGTTTGCAAAACAGCAATAAAAAGGCACATAACTCAAAACAACCCCACAATATCCAGTACTTTCAACAGTGTCAGTGGAATCTCATCCTCCCTCGCCATCTTTCCATTATTGAGCATTGTAATCACTGGTGGTACCTCACCCACAGAGACTGACCCAAGTCCAACCAATGCTTCTGCCTCTCCCATGGTTGTATCCACCATGCTTCAGTCAAATATCTAATAATAAAAATAACAATGAATAATTTATATCCTAATATTATAAAATCTTCCAGAATGTCAATGCTCCTACTGCATATTTAGGGTATGATTTGTCAATGAATGACATGACCTGTAGATGGTATCTCAGAGCCCCAAACGTCTGACACAGCTGCACAGACATCAGTCCTGTGATCAAAAAATCTTTTAATCAAACAACACCTTTTTACCTTCCAAAACATAATTTGTTCCCACACTCTCTATTCTCAATTTCTTCCACGTAATCTTTGTCCACCTCCTCCTGACTATGAAGTGAGGTAGCTTCTTTTATGCTGGGCCCAGGAATTCTTCAGGTACTAGGACACTGAACCAAGGAAGCACTTATAAATCTGATAGAATCACCATAAAACAAAGTAGTCCTCTCCAGGCAGCACCCCCAGATGGCATCCATTGAATCCAACAGGACTGCCCTTCATAACTACACTTCCCATGCTACCCTACAGGTGTACAAACCAGAGGCATGTCAGTGGAGCACTGCCAGCTATCATACTGGGGGAACAACTGTTCTCAGCAGGCAGTCACCCCCCTAGTCGATCCATTACATCTTCATCACAACTGAGAAAGGGAATAGGAATCTTCTCTAGTTGGATGTGCAGTCATAAGAACATCAGAAATTTGACAGACAAGAGGAGACCATTCAGTCCAACTAGCCTGGTCATTTAGCTGGTCGGGTAAGGGACCTCTCTCCATCCCAGTCTGGATGCCAGTCCATCTATATATGTCTGTCACTATAGATTGAATAGCATGACATCAATGTAACCCATTTACAGTAACAGCCTTGGCGACCAGGTCATACCTTATTTGGGAGAATTCTGGAAGAAGCTCAGTAACAGGGTTTTCTGTAATCATCATTAAAATAACAAATGATGAAATGTTCCCTGGATGAATGGCATTGCATTCTTCCTGAACAGTTCCAGATAATTGCCAAAATGCTTCAAAGCTGTACTGGTGGTTCATGGTCCATGGCGATATAAAACCCAATTGAGGAACTTTAAGAAGATGCTTTCCCATTAGATAAATAGTACACTTGTGTTTAAATACCATATATGTATGATATTTACAACTTCAGAATGTGTGGTAAGCACAAAAGTATAATGCCACACATATTTCTCTTATTCAATGCATTTGTATCATGAGAGACCATCTCAATATTTTATGCAGCTTTGGGACAATTGTAAATGTTCACGAATGGTGTGCATATCTCACGAGTTAAGATAAAGAACATATAACCCTGTCTATTTTTGAACAGGACTCTCTTCATCATATATAAAGTGTAGTACACATAAAAAAGAATAGCACAGTGTCCTTTAATTTAAATAGTACTTTCATCACAGATTGATATGCCAATAATACAGTCCTTCCCTTCTCTTTCTTCATTTCTTCGTATTAACAATTCATACCATTTCTGTGAATCTATGAATACTAAACATTTTAAATTTTAAAATGCCCATTTTTAGCCTTTTATAATAAAACATGGTGGTAAAGTGCAATACACATGGTTCCAACTGAGCTGAAGCAGCAGGCCTCCAGCTGTTCTTTTCCTGAACTCTACACTTGCCAAAGAACATTCTTTAATTGTGTCTCTGCAGTGGCAGCATCTAATTAGATATTTTTGTTAAATAAATTAGAATGTGAAAATGCATAGTTTTGGTTCAGTTTATTTATAGCATTAATGACCACATCTGTTGTCTTTTACTTTATGGGTTATAATCTCTAACAAATTCTGGTAAATAAATCATTCAAGTACTTGGAAATTGACATACTCCTGCAGTAGGAGACACTGTTACTTTAGACTATCCTTGTCAAATCTTTCAAAATGTTAAGGAGTCTCTTACATTTTGGTGACTCCCTCCCACCATTCATCATGTTATGTGCCAGAATGGCTTTTATCAAAATGATTACAGTCCCTCTGATCAAAAATATTGGGAAAAGTACCTGCCATTTTTCTCTGGAATAAGAAAATACCTTTTACAAAACACTTCAATCTGTTCTGTAATAAGGTGGAGAGTAGAGTGTTTCTACCAGTTATAGGAGCATATCATTGGGCACTGGCTCTTCTCAATCCACTTTATGCTTTTCCATGGAAGCTCACATATTTGCCCCAGATATGTTACGGCTCTTTGTTACCATGAAACTAGTGGCTGCCCAAGATTTCATATTGAGTACAATCAATTTGTTTAATCCAGTAATCTATCTCATCTATTTCTTGGAACTCTGTGTTTAACAATATTGGCCTTTCATCCAAAAGTTCAAACTACTAACATGTCTACCAAGGTTGATTTTTCAAAAATAAACAAAATCTATTCAAAGGGTTGAAGTACAATCTTTTAATGCAGGAGTCCAAATTTAAGCATGGCAGATGTTCTGGCTATGATGGTTTCCAACAGAAAGAGGAAGGTTCAGGCAGATAGACACTGTAAGTGACATTGGTGTTGGAAAAGCTGTCAATCTTTCAGTTTGCAGAGGAAGGAAAAAAGATGGTATCATCAAACAGTACCAATCCCTGGAGCAACAGAGAAATAGAACTTAAACTGTACCCTAAGAATAGGCATGTGAAACACATGGTAGAATCCCAATCATTCGCAACCCGATTGACTGAGTTTCCACATTATCAGAGGCAGACCTGTATAATTCATAAAAGCTTTGCCATGAATACTTTTCCGGGGGTATAAATACTATACTATATTATACTGCACACCTCGGCTATTGTCAGTGTGTCACCAGCACTGGCCAATGTGCACATGTTTTACTACTTTGTTTACTCTAGGATTTTTGTGTATATAAATTTCAAAGTGTTGCAGTGAACTGGCATGGAAACTACAAACCACATTCTTTGGCTGAGAGTTAAGTACTTCATGGCATAAGCTAAATGGAGAGCTCCATCTGTCAGATGGCCATCTCTAATCACTTTCCTGGTGGCATCAACTGATTTCTCTCTGCGTTAGCCCTCACCTTCTCTACGCAGCATTGCCACTATGTTCCACCATTCTCAGTACAAATCCCACCTTTATTGCCAATTACCTGTAAATTGCTGTGGACACCACAATGCATCTCATGTGGAAGATTTGTGCTGTGGTGAACTATGAAACTGTGGTTGCTAGCTCCACAGGCAAATATTGTATGGCATGAGCTAAATGGAGAGCTCCATCATTTAGTCACGCAAGGTTCCTTGGTGATGTCAGCTAATCTTTGTCTCTCTGTCAGGTCCCACCTTCTCTGTACAGCTTTACTACTTCCAGGGGCCATTCATTTAATCTGAGTTTTCAGCTATATGCGGTAGCAAGAGTCCACTTTACCACAGATAATCTGGATTCTACTGTATACTGTATATATATGTATTGTGACGGACAGCCGGGTCCCATGCCCGGCCAGGACGCCTCTGCTGCATACGTCCCGGGGGAGCCATCATGGACATTGCAGTACCTTCCCTGGGGCGCTTGGGGGCAGCCTCCCTGGCTGTGGATCCCTCCTCAATCTTCCCCGTGGCTCCATGGGACATGGAGTCCACCACAGCAGCCCGGTTGGGAGATGGGGTGGCCGCTAGGGGGTGCTGCGGACGACCAGCCACCACGCTGGACAGTTTATCAGCCCCACCGGGAGGTGCAATTAAGACCAGCTGGTCAGGCACCTGGAACACTTCCGGGTGGGGTATAAAAGGGCGTGCCTCCCAGCAATCAGGGCCAGAATCGGGAGGAAGAGGTTGCCTGGGAGGAGTGGTGGTGCCAGGAAGCATTTGGTTTGTGTGGGTTTTTTGTGCTTGGGACTGTGTTGGGCCTGTGGGACACGGGGAAGGCGTGTGCCCACGGCTGAAGAAAATAAAAAGCCCTTTGAGTGTGAACACGTGCCTCTGCGTAGTCTGTGCCGGGTCGGGCGCTATATAGCGCCTTATCACAGTATATATATAGTATACATATATACACAAGGAACTGATAAAAAAAAACTTTCAGAAATTCCCTTTTAGTCATCTTCAGTATACTTCCTTTGAGCTGCAATACACTTGTTTCAGCGCTTCTCCTATTCCTGGAAACACATCCTGTACCTATCTTTTGTTTCCATGTCAAGAACTTCCTGTGTATTTTCCTGTATTTCTCCCGTGATAAATCTAACTTTCAGTCTCAATTGTAATTTTGGGAACAAAAGAACCAACAGCCACATTGCTTTTGATCAAAAACTCTTTGACTGACAACGTGGTGTGTGCAGGTGTGTTTTTCTGGGGCAAAATACAGTTTTTCATGCCACACTGCTCTGTACAATGTTTTTTTCTGATGCTTTCCCTTTGACACCAGAGCATTTAGTGTAATATCAATAATTAACAGTGTGTTCACAGAGAACAAACTCTTAATGAACAAGTTCATCAATGTTGAAAAATGCAATCATCTTTGTGTCTTGAAAATCTGCCACGTTCGCTTGAAAAACAAGTAGCTGAAGTCACCTGTGTGATTGTAGAATAACTAGCAGAAAAATGAAATATGCACTTGATCAGCTTAACACAATGCCACTTGGTGGACTGATGAACCAGACTGTAGGCACACAATACCTAGGTACATATCCAATAACTACACCTTGGTCCATTGCTATTGACTTATTCCAGGAATTTTAGGGTCCCACCTCCATATATGAAGGATCAGTGTCTGGGCTTTACCTGGTACTGGATCATTTTTTCAAACACGCAGCAAACTTGACACCTTCCTAGTTGTCTGCCTTAATTTAGCGATCACACTTTAGATTAGAAGAACACAAAGGCATCATCCTTGGAAGCATTTAGCTGATGACAGTCGGGAGCAGTGGAGAAGGAAGCAGTCTGGGTAGGACAGTGAAAGAACATAATAACATGTAAGTGATCTGGCTTTAAAGCCTCCGAAGTATGTGCAATAAGTACCTTACATGCTACCATTTGCAGCTGATCCCATACCGGCAAGCCTTAATTATTACAGTGTATTTCTTTCAAATTTGAAAGGTGTTTAAAAATGTGTTTTCTCTGTGGCTGAACCAGCCCTAGTGAAGGAAGGTTCTGTGCAATCGGTCACATCATATATTTATGGTAATGTGGATCGAAACCTGTTCTCAGAGTAATTGGCACAAGTCAATCGACCAACCCCAGAAAGGGCACCCATCCATTGTAGTAATCCAAACAACTGAAATAATTTATTGAACGATATGACAAACATACAAGAGTCTGTGAAATCTGGATGTGAAGAATGAAAAGTTATATAGAAAAAAAAATCTTATTTTGTTTTTTTTGGTTTTAATTTGTCTAGTGTTCTTTCTAGATTGATTTTGAAGAATTTGTTGCATAAGTTCTGGAAATTGTATCTATTTGAGTGTCAAAAAGGACCAAAAGAAGGTAATTCCACGCCAGGCCAGGGGGTGGTGGGGTGTAGTAAACCTTTCTATTTTATCTCTGCAGACCAGATATGGGAAACTCTGCCTGATTCCCATGATGTCACTTTTCGGTCCTGCCCTGATGACATCACTTTCTGGTCCTGGCCCCAAGAACGGCACTTCCAGTTCTAGTCCCAATAACGTCACTTCCGGTTCCTGCTCCAGATCACATCACTTCCACCAACCAGCCATAAAACAAAAAACAATCGCCTCTTTGAAATTAGTTCTGTTGTGCACTCAATCTGTACACTTTTGTGCAATCAAAACCTCATTTCTGCAGCCTGAATCAAGTATACAGATGGTTGCCCCAATCCTATTTTGGTGTCAGAGTCTATTTATTTCACACTGTATAGTATGTTACTTTCTTGATATTAAATTAATAAAATGTAAAAAAAAAAGCAAAAAGGTTACCTTCTGCTCAGGGCAATGGCTAAAATTGACTATGCTTGAGTGTGACACAATCCACACACACTGAATGAAGTTTCGAATTGTGATGCTATACATTAACTAAGGTATTGTGCATTTCAATGTTCAGAACCAGTCACAAGGAATTAAAATAACAACAAAAAAGAAGTTTTTTTCAGACCTAATTAGCATAAAACTATTAACTGTCCTTAATGGGCTAATCTATTCTAATATGTCTCGTTACAGATTCATTAGACTGACATGCCTCCTTATAAAGAAAACCTTATCCTGCCCTGGGGCACTTTGGAATGATAATAAATTAGTCCATATTATCTTGTCACTTTTGCTATGTCCTCATTTTACTGATGACATTCTATTAAATGGCCATCGATGCAAAATTATTGCATTGGATTCTGCTTAGCTGCAGCTTTTACAAGGGCAAGAGGCAAAATCAAAAAGTATTCACAGCAGATGACATCTAAATACAAAGTTTATTAATTTTATTAAATCATCAGGATGTCTATTTCTTTGTATTAAGTCCTGTTTTATTTTTAAAAGAAGTTTTCCTAATTTATGTTTTGAGCAGAGCAGATGAGTTTGGGGGTGCTAGCCACAAGACCATCCCAGGTTCACAACAGAAGGTGTGGATTTCTACTCCTTTTCATCTAATTTTTAAAATTTCAACCTGATGGGCATTAACCCTGAGTATGACTTGGGTTGGAAATTCTATGCATTTTTGGTTAACCATGTCTCACATTCGGTTTGACGCATAATGATACTCTTTATAGTGCTAAGCCTGAAGAATTCTCGGGACAGTATTCTGCTAGTGGATGAACATAACATCATGCTACACAAAATTCATGAATTCTTCAATGCTTTCTGCCAGTTTATTGTAAATCTATAGTAACTCATTGTGGAGGCTGGCCCGGACACAGACAGGCAGACACGTTCATGTCACCCACAAACACGTTTATTCACACTATATACAAAAGTCAAGTGCACCACAAAACCCCCAAAAGTCCCCAAAGTCATGGCCACACAATGCCTTACTTTCTCTTCAGGCCGCCTCCTTGCCTCCTCCAGCAAGCTCAGTCCTCTCCACTCCCGACTCTCGCCTCGAGTGAAGGGAGGCGGCCCCTTTTATTCATACCCGGATGTGCTCCAGGTGCTTCCCGGCAATCTCCCACCGACACGCCCCCGTGTGGCGGAAGTGCCAGCTGTATCCCCGGAAGCACTCCGGGTGCCCCTGCTCCTCTTCCCCCCAGCACTTCCTGGTGTGGCGGAAGTGCTGAGGTCCAGGGCTCCAAAGGCATGGGGGCACCCCCTGGCGGTGACCACGGGCTCCTACAGGGTGGAGCTTCAAAGCTGTTTACCCGTGGCCCCCAAAGGAACCAGGGCGGTCGGCCCCAGATGGTCTGGGGAAGGCGTAAGCCCTCCTCCGGTCCTCCTGGGCGTCCCGGCCGGGTCACCACCCCAGTCACCTCTGACACTCATCAATATTCACGAGTTGGGTGAAGGTTCCAACAAAAACACAATGGTCAACAAAAAGCTCTAACGGCAGTTTCAGAACATACTAAAGCTGAACCATTACTTAAACCAAGCGATAGTAATGATGATACGAACTGGTTATCAGACTTTAACATGGAAACTGAAACTAATGCATAATATGGCACTTTAAGACCGAACTGCGTTGATAATTTTTGGTTGACTTGGATGCATCAAACTTCATTCTGGTGCAACAGTAGCTGTATTCAAAAAAGACAAAAGGACAAGCAACATGTTAGCCCCCTAAGCACTGTTCATAATGTGGCAACTGTCAGTGTTCATGTCAGGTGAAATGTGGAAGTCACTAAGACTTGGACTGTGTGGTAGCCTAATAATAATATAAGGGGTGCGTTGATCGTGTGGATCAGGCACTGACATTCTACCCTCTTGTGCTCAAGCAACAGAAAAGATAATATAAGAAAAGAAACACGCTTCTACTGTCCTTATTACAACATTAGCCTGTGCGTTGGTGACTGCCTAAAAACATATCACACAAAGGACGTGTAATAAAACTGTACTGGTACAGCAGTGGACACTGGACATACCTTTTTTACTTTATCTATGTTCACATTTTGTAATTTACATGTTTCTATTACACGTAATAACATTTTTTCTTGTTGAAATAAAAAACTCAACGTTTTTGGTTTGGTTACAGAAGTCTGTATTTACAGTGCATCCAGAAAGTATTCACAGCGCATCAATTTTTCCACATTTTGTTATGTTACAGCCTTATTCCAAAATGGATTAAATTCATTTTTTCCTCAGAATTCTACACACATCACCCCATAATGACGTGAAAAAAGTTTACTTGAGGTTTTTGCAAATTTATTAAAAATAAAAAAACTGAGAAATCACATGTACATAAGTATTCACAGCCTTTGCTCAATACTTTGTCGATGCACCTTTGGCAGCAATTACAGCCTCAAGTCTTTTTGAATATGATGCCACAAGCTTGGCACACCTATCCTTGGCCAGTTTCGCCCATTCCTCTTTGCAGCACCTCTCAAGCTCCATCAGGTTGGATGGGAAGCGTCGGTGCACAGCCATTTTAAGATCTCTCCAGAGATGTTCAATCGGATTCAAGTCAGGGCTCTGGCTGGGCCACTCAAGGACGTTCACAGAGTTGTCCTGAAGCCACTCCTTTGATATCTTGGCTGTGTGCTTAGGGTCGTTGACCTGCTGAAAGATGAACTGTTGCCCCAGTCTGAGGTCAAGAGCGCTCTGGAGCAGGTTTTCATCCAGGATGTCTCTGTACATTGCTGCAGTCATCTTTCCCTTTATCCTGACTAGTCTCTCAGTTCCTGCCACTGAAAAACATCCCCACAGCATGATGCTGCCGCCACCGTGCTTCACTGTAGGGATGGTATTGGCCTAGTGATGAGCGGTGCCTGGATTCCTCCAAAGGTGACGCCTGGCATTCACACCAAAGAGTTCAATCTTTGTCTCATCAGACCAGAACATTTTGTTTCTCATGGTCTGAGAGTCCTTCAGGTGCCTTTTGGCAAACTCCAGGTGGGCTGCCATGTGCCTTTTACTAAGGAGTGGCTTCCGTCTGGCCACTCTACCATAAAGGCCTGATTGGAGGATTGCTGCAGAGATGGTTGTCCTTCTGGAAGGTTCTCCTCTCTCCACAGATGACCTCTGGAGCTCTGACAGAGTGACCATCGGGTTCTTGGTCACCTCCCTGACTAAGGCCCTTCTCCCCCGATCGCTCAGTTTAGATGGCCGGCCAGCTCTAGGAAGAGTCCTGGTGGTTTCGAACTTCTTCCACTTACGGATGATGGAGGCCACTGTGCTCATTGGGACCTTCAAAGCAGCAGAAATTTTTCTGTAACCTTCCCCAGATTTGTGCCTCTAGACAATCCTGTCTCGGAGATCTACAGACAATTCCTTTGACTTCATGCTTGGTCTGTGCTCTGACATGAACTGTCAACTGTGGGACCTTATATAGACAGGTGTGTGCCTTTCCATCATGTCCAATCAACTGAATTTACCACAGGTGGACTCCAATTAAGCTGCAGAAACATCTCAAGGATAATCAGGGGAAACAGGATGCACCTGGGCTCAATTTTGAGCTTCATGGCAAAGGCTGTGAATACTTATGTACATGTGATTTCTTAGTTTTTTTATTTTTAATAAATTTGCAAAAACTTGAAGTAAACTTTTTTCACATTGTCATCATGGGGTGTTGTGTGTAGAATTCTGAGGAAAAAAATGAATTTAATCCATTTTGGAATAAGGCCGTAACATAACAAAATGTGGAAAAAGTGATGCGCTGTGAATACTTTCCTGATGCACTGTATGTAATGGCAGTATATTTGCATAAAGGAATACTTCTTTGAAGTAAAACTGCAAGTTCTTCCTTGTAACCCCCATATTTTTGCAGTCTGATAAACAAAAACATAATAATGGCTTCCTGCGGTAGGTTGGCACCCTGCCCGGTATTGGTTCCTGCCTTGCGCCCTGTGTTGGCTGGGATTGGCTCCAGCAGACCCCCGTGACCCTGTGTTCGGATTCAACGGGTTGGAAAATGGATGGATGGATGGATAATAATGGCTAGCAAAATAATTTTTCAGTGCGTTCTGAATGCTTTTTGTGGCTATGGAAGCTGATTTATCCCAGCAAAACTTGAACACACAAGTTAAAAAAAAACAGTATTTCCTTCGCCACTGGGTAACATAAACTGCATACTGGAAACATTTGGTAACATCCAGTGACTAAAACAACTGTCTACTGATGTATTATTAATGTTTTACTATTATTAAGTTATTGTAATCTAATATAGGTAAATGAACTGCATATTACAGATATTTTATACATTAAAGGTTATATCATTGAACTATTTAGCTTTAGTTGGCTTCATCTGAAGTAACATGTAACAAGTGAAACAGTTCAATTAATTTTTTTTATTAATTTTATTGCAATCATTCCATACAAATCAATCAATCAATTTTTACAAAAAGTAAAAATGAGTTAAGAACAAGTCGACCCCCACCCCTGAGAGAGAGAGCAAGGCAAATGGCGTAAAATTTAAGTCTTGTAAACATACCTAAATTAATAAGTTTGATAAGCCAATAGAGATGAATGCAGAAAACAAAGAAATACAGAAATAATTGCTTCCTCTGTGCTTTAAGAGCTTATTTTAATATATTACTGCTTAGATCCTGCCACGTTTTGAAAAAAGTCTGTACAGATCCTCTAACTGAGTATTTGATTTTTTCCAATTTCAAATAGTATAACACATCGGTTTCCCACTGACTTAAAAGAGGAGAGTTTGGGTTCTTCCAGTTTAGCAGAATAAGTCTGCGTGCCAAAAGTGTAGTGAATGCAATCACAATTTGTTTGTCTTTCTCCACCTTAAACCCATCTGGAAGAACCCCAAACACAGCTGTTAATGGGTTAGGAGGGATTGTGAGACCAAGGCTGTCTGAAAGGTAATTCAAAATTTTGGTCCAGAATGATGTTAATTTGGTGCAGGCCCAGAACATGTGACCCAGTGAGGCTGGGACTTGATTGCAGCCTTCGCAGGTTGGATCATGCCCTGGAAACATTTTGGAGAGTTTTAGACGAGACAAATGTGCTCGATATATAATTTTGAGTTGTATAATTGTATGCTTTGCGCATATGGAGCTCGAGTGAATTCTCTGCATTGCTAATTTACAGTCCTTTTCTGATATATTAATTGAGATATCTTTTTCCCACTGTCCTCTTGGATAATTTAATAATATTTCTGGGGAGTTTGATTTAGTTGGTGAGTATATTACAGTAAACAGGCGTTGAAGATTTGAAGATAAGTGTCGGCCCCTGATAAATCCAGTTTGATCTTGTGATATTATCGAGGGGAGCACTTTCTCCATCCTTCTAGCTATGATTTTGGAGAGTATTTTAACGTCATTATTCAGAAGTGAAATTGGTCTGTATGATGCACATTGTAATAAGTCCTTATTAGGTCTGATAAGTTGTGATCATATATAAACTTTGTAATTATCTTTGCGGTGTTAGATGTCGTTCCCTCTATGGTAGAAGTCCTATCTAAGAGTGGATTTAAAACACAATTAAAGTCCCCAGCCATTATAATTTTATGAGTGTTCAAGATTGGGAATCGATGCAAATAAATTTTGTATAAATTCCTTATCATCAACATTAGGTGCATAAACATTTATCAAAATCATTTTACAGTTAGATAAGTCTCCCATGACCATCACATATCTCCCTTCAGGATCCAATACTACATCTGATGCTACAAATGAGACTGTTCTATGTATGAGAATTCCCACACCTCTAGTTTTCTTTGTAAAACTAGAATGGAACATTTGGCCAGTCCAGTCTTTTTGCAGCCGGAACTGATCCTTGCTTAGTAAGTGGGTCCCCTGTAAAAATACTACAGTTCAATTCAATACTAATGATGATAGAATTATAATTGTTGACAGCTATCATTTTACTGAGACAGGTGGTACACTGGTCTAGGTGCCTCCTGATTGTTTTTTGACAGTTAAATGATAGGCAGCTCAGTAACCGTTAAACTGTGTTAATCTACGACCAGATTTTTTACAATGATAAGTAAATGAATTAATACAAAATTTACGTGTTTCCAGGAGAATTGATTAATTAATTGTTCAGATTTAGGCAAACAAAAATGTACATTTTTTTCATTACATAAAAAATATGATAAAATTACCATATTATTTTCTCATGTTATAATTATGAAAAAGCCACATGCTGGCCACATGAGATATTTTCACTTAATATATAATATTGTTTATATGTGAAATTCTCTTTTTGTGATTTAAGTATGTGTAATTATTATTATTAGTACTTTTAACATTTTCTCTGAGCAATTTTTAAAGGATTCCTATTAATGAAAATCAAATTTTCCATTGATAGAAGTGTAATAAAGGCAACTCCAAGTTCTGCATTTTCTTTTAAATCAAAGCCAATAATATGTTTGATTTACAACTGCTGATGCCATTCCGGAGTTCCCATACTGCACACAACATAATATAATATAGACGTTTCCCAACTTTCATGCTGTACTGTGTACAAAAGTGTTTTGGTGTTCTCAGTCACTTAGTGTAGCCATTCTATAGCTAGAAAAAACTGAAAATATATAGTGATAAAGCAATTTTATTAGTAATAGAATTAATAATAAGCCACTGGAAGGCCAGTATTTGAATTCCGTAACATACACCAGTGGAAAGGGTAGAAAATTGCCAAGTGTTACCATTGTAATAACTGACCAAGTGATGGGGTCAAAAACAGTGATTTGCTTAGTTTCTACACTTTTTGGTGACAAATAACAAATGTCATAGGAATCTTTATATGAAAGGAAGAGAGTCATGCAGAGACCTTTTGATGGGTAGTGCTCCAAAGGGAGGAGGAGTACATCCAGAACATTTAAAATGTTCTGGACACAAAACAGTGCCTGCTTATATTTATGCATTCTTTACTTTTACAGAAAGCAATTTTATAATATTGACAATATTAGCAAGAAAGTGTCTAATTACTTCTTCTTCTTCTTCTTTCGGCTGATTCCATTAAGGATTGCCACAGCGGATCATCTTTTTCCATATCTTTCTGTCCTCTGCATCTTGCTCTTTACACCCAAGAAAATGTCTAATTACTAAATATGTTTAATTAACAAATAATACTCTTTTTGTACAAAGCATTTGCTTATTTACTGTATCATAAACAAGAGGACAGAGTCAATCTAAGAATTACCATGTAATTGCCTGCAATGTTAAATGGAATTTCTTTCCATCTTAAGAACAAGAGTTCATGCTAGCACATCAAATCAAAGTTTTTTCTACCAAATGTTACCGAATGAGGGAGACAGAGAGAATGAGCACGTGAGTTCCAAATTTCTTCTACTGAAAATAAATTTAAAAGATAATCTATAAATAATTTTCATGATTAGAAACCAATCACAAACTTGGCCTGCACCAGATGGTGTACCTGAAGAACCAACCCAATTCCATCACAAAACTTGATACCTTGTCAGATCTGTTCAGGCTTGAATATCAAACCTCTAAAATTAGATAGCTATGCAGCCAAGAAGACAATAATGTAATAAGAAAATGATAAAGAAAACATAACAACTCTCAGTCATGTTATAATCATAGCCTTAGGATTTAAAATAAAGGATACTACAATGGTGCAGAAGAGCAGGCTAAACTCATAATGTGACAGAGTTAGGAGTAAAGAAGAATTAAACCAGAATTCAGTTATACACCTGTGATAGTCTTTTGTGGGTTCTTGGTGGTTCAGCCTTTTGTGACAAATAGAATGTTAGCAGTTCACATTGAAGTGAATTCAGTAAAATAACTTAGCATGACCTCCTTACATGAGCTTATTCCAGTTTGGGGTCATGTGTTGGGGTGGGGGAACTACATGGGATGCCAGTCATTATATAGGACACCAGGACATTACAGGGTTCACTCAGACATACCCACTCCCACACACTCAAAGAGGGGCCTATCTCTATATTGTTTATTCATAGTGAAAGGATTTATTTACTTTATTCAGTGATCAAGAAATTGCAGAGAGACACATTTTCTTGGGATTAAAAAGGTTGAAATCAAATAAATTACCCTAATTAGGTTAGTGAATACATACTGTATAAACACCATTGATACATATTAATCAAAAATCACTGCACGTTGGTGAAATCCCTAAAGAACCTGAAGGCAGCAAATGCTATCTCTTTATATAAGTATATACTGTAAAGTTAAAATGTAAAGTTAAAACAAAAGTGATCAAAGCACATAGAAACTCTCCCTGGTTTAATAAAAACACTCGAGCTCTTAAATTAGAGTGTCGAAAACTGGAGCGCAGATGGAGAACAATAAAGCCATGTGTCTTTCAAATTGCATGGACAGAGAGTGTTAAAATATATAAAGAAGCTCTCTTTAAAGCTTGCTCAGAATACTATTCTACAATAATAGATAGCAATATAAAAATCCTCGGGTAATGTTTAGAACAGTGGCTAAATTAACAAATAGGAATTCAGATCTACAGTGCAAAATACCAACAGATATTAGCAGTACAGACTTTATGAACTTCTTCAATGAGAAAATTAAAAATATAAGATCCCAGATCTCAGCATCACAGTACAAACCACATACCTTCTTAGCAGACCCAGCCTCACATTGCATTCAGCACTTTAGTAATTTTAATCCTGTAACTGAGCAGGAAGTCTTAACTTTAATTTCTAAAATGAAACCCATTACTTGTTCCCTAGATCCAGTGCCAACAAAACTAGTAAAAAGTCCAATGGATGTTCTTTTAGCGCCTATTCTAAACATTATCAATAGTTCATTATTGCATGGCACAGTACCTGATGCACTAAAAGTGTCAGTCATTAAACCATTACTAGACCCACACATACTTAATAATTATAGACCTATTTCAATTTTACCCATTCTCTGTAAAGTGCTAGAAAAAGTAGTCGCCAATCAGCTTCAGTCACAACTTACACATTACAATTTATTTGAGAAATTCCAGTCTGGTTTCCGCACTGGTCATAGTACAGAAACGGCACTAACGCGGGTTGTAAATGACATTCTGATATCCTCCGAAGGAAACTCCACTGTAATTATGTTGTTAGACTTAAGCACAGCATTTAACACCATTTACCATTCCATTTTACTGCACAGGCTAGAAAATGATGTTGGCCTTACAGGCACTGTGCTCACATGGTTTAGTTCTTATTTAACAAATCAATTCCAATATGTACAGAAATGTGCTGACAGTACTCCATCATTATACACAGTAGTTCAATATGGTGTCCCGCAGGGCTCAGTACAGGGACATTTACTGTTTTCAATTTACATGCTTCCAATGGGATCTGTCATTAGGAAACATAATGTTAATTTTCACGCGTATGCAGATGACACACAGTTATACCTTTCATTAATATGTGACAATCAAGAGTCCAAGACAGAGCTGACAAAGTAGCCCAAGATGGAGGCTTTAAAGGCCTGTAGAGGAACTGATGACATCAAAATGGCCAGAACCAGAAGTGACGTCAGCAAAGGGTCTGGCTTCGGAAGTGAAATCAATAAAGGGGCCAGATCCGGAAGTGATGTCTTCTGAGGCGCCGGAACCTTGCAGGATTTCCGGGGAAAGTTCTGTAGCAAACTGAGAAAGACAGTCAGCACACTCCGCCGCCCCCTGGTTGGATGTTTTATTACACTTACTGCACTTTTCTGACCCTTTAGATGCCTCCTACTTGCACATGTGTGACAAGGCCCCCCCCAGCCCAGACCCATCGGTTCAGGCATCCTGCACCAAGAGGTTGTGGGCACGAGAGAGAGCATCAGCGTTGGCATGGAGAGAACCTTTACGATGAATTAGTGAAAACTTGTAAGGTTGAAGGTCAAGAAACCATCTAGTGACCCGTGGATTTGACTCCTTGTGAAGGGCCATCCACTGTAAGAGAGCATGATCCGTCACAAGAGTGAACTCCCGGCCCAAGAGGTAGTACATCAACTGCGTAATTGCCCATTTAATCCCAAGGGCTTCCCTTTCCACCGCTGCATACCTGGTCTCCCGATCCAACAATTTCCGGCTCAGGTACATGACGGGGTGTTCAACACCATCGACGCTTTGGCTCAGCACGGCACCCAGGCCTGTGTCCGAAGCATCCATCTGGAGAATAAAAGGGAGAGAAAAATTAGGAGCTTTTAATATTGGTGCTAAAGTAAGAGCCTGTTTTAAGTCACTAAATGCAGCGTCCGCCTTGTCAGTCCATACCACATCATTAGGAGCCCTCTTCTTTGTTAGATCAGTCAAGGGTGCCGCTCTCTCTGAAAACCGCGGTACGATCCGGCAGTAGTACCCAGCCAATCCGAGGAAGGCTTGGACTTGCCTCTTGGTTCGCGGACGGGACCATTTTACAATGGCATCTGTTTTTGAACACTGTGGTTTCACGGTACCCCAAACCACCAGGTAGCCTAAATATCTAGCCTCTTTTAATCCAAAGAAATATTTCTTGGGATTAATACGAAGCCCAACTTCTCCTAGTGTCCACAATATCGCAGTGACCTGCTGTATGTATTCCTTCCATGTGCTGGAATAGATAATGACGTCATCCAGATAGGCAGCACTATACACATTATGGGGTTGGAGCACTTTGTCCACCAGATGCTGGAAAGTCGCAGGAGCCCCGTGTAATCCGAATGGAAGAACACGATACTGCCAGTGTCCGCTAGGAGTGCTAAACGCTGTCTTGACCTTCGTGGAGTCCGTTAAAGGGATCTGCCAGTACCTCTTTGTCATGTCAAGCGTGGTCAAAAATTCTGCCTGTCCAAGCCTCTCAAGGAGGTCATTCACGCGAGGCATGGGATAAGCATCAAAAAGGGAGACCTGGTTAAGCCAACGGAAGTCATGGCAAAACCAACTGCCATCAGGCTTACTAACCAAGACAATTGGACTGGACCAGGGACTATAACTTTCCTCAGTCACTCCTAGTTCTAGCATCCGCTTGATTTCCAGCTCCACTTCTGCTCTCTTTGCCTCAGGAAGTCTATAGGGGCGCTCTCGGACTATAACCCCCAGTTCAGTCACTATGTCTTGTGCAATCAGAGAGGTCCTCCCAGGTTTTTCACTCACCACCTCAGAGATGGACAGGATAGCTGACTCCAGCTCCCGTCTTTGTCTATAAGTTAATTCCTTGCCGAAATTAAGGGTGTCTATGTGAGCAAAGAATGAGCAGGGCTGAGAGGAGGAGGGATCTGGCTCCCTCTCCTTCCATGGCTTCAGCAAGTTCACATGATAAACCTGCTCGCTTGGTCTACGTTTGGGTTGTTTCACCAAATAGTCGACCAATCCTTTTCTCTCCTTAATTTCATAAGGGCCTTGCCAATGAGCGAGCAATTCAGAATGGGAGGTGGGGACTAATACCATGACACGATTCCCCGGATGGAATTCGATGGAGTGTCGTGCCACGGTCATAATAACGGGCCTGTGCTGCTTGTGCCTCTTCCATATGAATTTTTAGAATAGGTTGGATTTTCCTGAATCTATCGCATAATTGTGCGATATATTCCAAAATATTTGTAGAAGGAAGAGCCTCTCCTTCCCAACCTTATTTCAAAATATCCAATATACCTCGGGGTTGTCGTTCGTATAACAATTCAAAAGGTGAGAACCTCGTAGAGGCTTGTGGGACTTCCCAATAGGCAAAGAGAACGAGGGGGAGGAGTTGATCCCAATTCCTCCCATCCCCGCTGACCACCTTGCGAAGCATCTGTTTGAGAGTCTGATTAAACCTCCTCACTAGTCCATCGGTTTTAGGATGATACACTGCGGTCTTTAAGTGCTTTATTTTCATTAACTTGGCCGTTTCCCTGAATGTCTCCGAGGTAAAAGGTGTTCCTTGGTCCATTAGGACTTCTTTAGGAACTAAGGGAAGGGGAACGAGAGAAGCACGGTTCCTCCTAGGAATTTGCCGTAATTGACATTCTGGACAAGAAATACAAAAACGACGAACCTCCTCGTTAATTGCCGGCCAATAAAATCTGAGCTTAATACGCTCTAAAGTTTTTTCAGAGTCTAAATGGCCTTCAAGGAGGTGGGCGTGAGCTAATTCACAAACCTGCCGCGGGTAGGTTTGTGGGATTAACAACAGTTTCCGGACCTCCACCCCATGCTCCGCGACCCAATATAATAGATCATTTTCTATTACAAAGTGAGGTCCTTGTGGCATGGGCTGGTGTGTGCGTTGGGCAGAGACAAGGACTACTGCATTTTTTGCAAATTTTGGAGAGTCATCATTCCACTGCTCCCTTTTAAAAGAAGCCAGTGTTTGTCTAAATTGGAAGTGAATGTCAGAGAGAGGATCCGGTCTGACCTCAAGGGGAGGGGATTCCTCCCGACTCGTCGAGGCGCGGGTGGATGACGTATTTGCCTGTTCAGGAATCTTCCCGTCCTCCTCGGCTGGGCAAAGTTTTTAGGGAGGCTTTTTAAAAGTATAAAGCAGGCTACCTGCTGCACTATTTGGCAGGTGGTTAGTTCAAATGGCCTTAGCCAAACAGGTGGTCATAGCCTGTCCCTGGATTGATCTCCCTGGATCAGATTCCCAGTTTTTTATTAGTTTTGCCTGCTGGACTGGGGATAGCCCATATTTATCTGGGACCTCAGCCCCAATGGACGGCTCAGCTCTCTCCTCTGAGAGAGCATAATAAGCCCTTTTTGTTTCATCCCCAGAAACCAGCCTACGCCTGTGTGTCCCTTTCACACTCTCCAGTTGGTAAGTTATAAGCCCGGTGTTGTATTTGAGGAGCGGAGCCTGTACTGAGTCCTTCCTGACCCCCAAACGCACTCCCACCCTAGAAACTCGGCCCCAGTACTTTCCTACCAGGTTAGTTTCAGTTTCTTCTGGGGCTTCATCCTGCCGACTACGTCACTGTGACAATCAAGAGTCCAAGACATCATAAAGGTTTGGGGCAGCCACCCATATATTGTTTTTCCCAGCTGCAAAAGGGTTTGAAATAAGTAGCACGATGTGCATATCACAGAGTCCAAAACAGAACTGACTATAGTAGCCCAAGATGGAGGCTTTAAAGGCCTGTAGAGGAACTGATGTCATCAAAATGGCCGGAACCAGAAGTGACATCAGCAAAGGGGCCGGCTTCGGGAGTGATGTCAGTAAAGGGGCCGGCTCCGGAAGTGATGTCTTCTGAGGCGCCGGAACCTTGCAGGATTTCCTGGGAAAGGTCTGTAGGAAACTGAGAAAGACAGTCAGCGCACTCCGCTGCCCCCTGGTCGGATGTTTTATTACACTTACTCAGACCCTTTAGTTGCCTCCTACTCGCACGTGTGTGATATATATCAAATGAAGTTTCTCTGATGTTGTCTTTAATTAGTTGCATTAGTGAATTAAAGGAATGGATGAATGAGAACTACTTGTCTTTAAACACAGATAAAACAGAGATGTTCATTGTTGGAGGGACAACAATATTTTGTCATAATTTAACTCAGTTGGAATCACAATTAATTTTACTGAATCAGCCCATAATCTAGGAGATATCTTTGACTTTAGCATGTCATTTAAAGCGCACATTACAAAGTTGTTCAAATCATGTTTCTTTCACCTTAAAAATGTTAGGAAATTAAAGCGTTTTCTAAATAAGCAGGATTCTGAGAAATTAATTCATGCATTTATTTCTAGTAGGATTGACTACTGCAATGCTGTGTTCACTGGATGTTCAAACTGTTCATTATACAGCCTCCAGTTAATCCAAAATGCTGCTGCAAGAATTATTACAAGAACAAGAAAATATCAACATATAACTCCAGTTCTTAAATCCTTACACTGGCTCCCAGTTAAGTTTAGGGCAGATTTCAAAATCCTCCTTTTAACATATAAAGCATTAAATGGCCAAGGTCCGGCTTACTTGTCTGAATTTATCATAACTTACAAACCAGAGCTCACATTAAGATCACAAGATGCCGGTCTGCTAATGATTCCAAGAATTAATAAAATAACAGTGGGAGGGCGAGCTTTTAGTTACAGGGCCCCTAAACTGTGGAATGGTCTGCCTACTACTATAAGATATGCCCCTTTGGTCTCAGCTTTTAAATCCCGGCTGAAGACTCACTACTTCAGTTTAGCATATCCTGACTAGAGCTGCTGATTAACTGTACAGAATGCATCACTGTTGTTAGTCATTAGCACTAAAACATAATTAACATGATAGTTATAATTTGTTACTTACCCCCACCTATTCTGTTTCTCTTCTCTGTACTCAAATGTGAAACAAGTGCCACAGCCCACCTGCCAAGTTGTTTGCCTGTCTAAGGTAAAGTCATCCCTGATGGAGGATCGCAGGAATAGTGGAGTAGAGGGCTCCTTTCATCGGATTGGCTGGCCCAGTGCTGACTCAGCTGTGGAATGGCCAAATGGGGGAGGCAGCTTGATGGCAGGGATCTCCAGGACTCTAAACAAATCCAAATCATATTATGGGATATCATCTACTGTTAAATTCTGCTACATACTTGTACATTTTTATTTTTTATACTGTACTAGCAAAATACCCGCGCTTCGCAGCGGCGAAGTACTGCCTTAAAATTTTTATTAAGAAGAAAATTAAACCTTTTTAAACTGAGGAAAAATATACCAATAATTATTTGTTAAGGATCTCTTTGTATACCACATTGTCAGTTCGGCCCTCCGGTTATAA
>JANRMT010062792.1:20606399-20617686 GCA_026402145.1 Polypterus bichir lapradei
AATCTAAGATGTTTAAGAGGCATTGGCGGTTTTCGAAAGGTGTAAAATATTTGGCCATTTCGGTACACTTGAAAGCACCAACCGAACAATTCAGCGGCACCCATCAACTCACATGCAGAACCATAGGTGAAGGGCTTAAGCATTTCACTCTTATAGTGCTCCTGTGTAGTATAATTGTCTCCTGTATTGTCATCAGTCCACACCTTGAACCTGTCCCAGTCATTCAATACATAAGACACAATGTTCCTCCGGATAGCAAGAGTGAGCCTGATATGGCCGTGCAATATGTAACACAGAGAATGGAAAAGGCAGGCGCCATCTCCGGGCATAGAAACTACTCGGTAAGTGACAGGTAAGTGGCATTGACTTCGGGCAAAAGAGTAAAGCGAATGTGCAAAGCAAAATACTCTGTGGGCATTATTCATTTTTTTTGCTTTTTGCATATTATTGCTGAATCAGACTGAATGATCAAACTCCGATTCTGATGCAAGTGAGCTGGAAATCAAAAACAAAAGGCAGGTATCTGTTCCCTTTCCAGAAAGTGCCTTTCAGAATGTAAATGGTTAGACAAACAGGTATGTAGTAAGTTTGTAAGCAGTGTTACAGCCGATCTTAGAAAGCTAATGTTTAATGTTAAATGCATTTAGTGTTTGCTCTGTATGCTTTTTAGAAAACTGAGTTTTTGGGAAAAATATTCATATTATAGTCATAATAATTAGCCCTGAAAGAGTTAAAGTGGTTTTTCTATTTTATTTTCAAAAAACAGAATGTTACAGTGGCTTTCTACTAATATACAGTATAATAAGACCATAGTGGACACAATCATTTACTTTACATTAAATTCAATGAAAACAAAAGAAAATAGGAAAAACAAAGGGGAAAAAAGCAAAAAAGAAAATTAATTTTAATAGATCTTTTTTACATTATAATAATTAATTAAATAAAACAATGACAGACTGACTAAATAAAAAATACTGCTTAGTAAAAAATGTAAAATCTAACAGTTTCCTGGAATGTGACAGTTTTATTGCAGTCATATGTTCCCAAACCTCTTAAGTTCAACTTTTCTGCTGGTGGGTTCAGTGGTATTACATTTGTCTTTGTATATATGTTGTTTTAATCTAGCAGTTTTATTTTATCTATGGTGAAATATTTTACTAGCTACTGTAAATATTAAGCCTAGGGTTCCTGCTGTGGTTAGCTAAGCTATTAAAAATGCATTCCTGAATTTGTATTCCTATTATTTCCACACTGCCACTAATTTGGAATTAACAATTCGTCAAACATGCATTATTTAAAAATGCGGAAGGAAACCACTCATTCATGTGGCAACAACATGCAAACTCCACACACACAATGACCAGGTATGAGATTAATGACCAGAAATGGTGACTTATCACATAAGAGCTACTCATCTATATAGTTTTCAGACTGCTAATAAATACTTTTCCCCAAGAAAATTGGCTACACCCAATAAACACTGGAAATGCCCACCTAATTAAACAACATCCTTCATGCATTGCCCTGGCTTGACAGGTTGAGGCAGATTGAGGGGTGCAAAATATGTTAACCACCAGATTCATCAAGAGTTGTATTTGTTCAGAAAAAGACCATAGACAGGCTCTTCTGAGTGGATTCCTTGCAGATACGCGGATGATTTCCTGTCCACTCCAATGCATTGACAAGGCCCTTATGCTGGTGAAATTGTGAAATCCTGGACTTAAGTTACACCTGGTAAATGCAGCTGCACTAGGAAGGTATCTATGATCTGCAAATTGGCAGCAGCTGGCACACTCCTCTGGAACTCGGTCATTGGTAGCCATGTACTGAGGATGACTGAGGCAATGAGAACTCCTAACACAGCTTCAAAAGTGCATTGTTTATTCAAACAGTCAAGGTGGTGTCCAATAGATAAACAGTGCAGTGCAGTAATCTTCTTTAAATAAATAAACCAATAAAAACACTGGTGAGGAAGATAAAATCCAAATAAATGTAGTTAGTACATATTTTGTTAAAATAAAGGATGAAATAGAACCAGAATCACCTTTAAAATTCTTTGTCAAGTGCTCTCTCACTTTCTCTCCCTGCACTCATCCAACTTCCAGGCATGCTCAGCAGGAAAGTCGTCTTTGACTCCTAACTTGGCCACCATTCCTCAGATGTGCTGAGCCCGACCCCATCTTCCCTGCACCTTGGGATCTGCAGAATCCCTAGGAGCCCTTCCTTAACTCCCATTCTGTTCACCATCTCATGGAATTTGCTGGGACATGCTGAGCCCAACTCCAGGAGAGATGCAGTCCACCCCAGAGATACCTCTCACGCAGCTCCACCGTCTGGGTTTCTCCTGACCGCTTTGAAACATTCTGTCCACACTGGATCCAACTTGATTCTGCTGTCTCTATTCTCTTCACCATACTTTCTCCATTTTCTTTCATCTTTTTGTTTGTTCTCCCCTGGCTCTTTATACCTTGTGGATGTAGGTGCCTTGATGACAACTTGCTGAGTGTTAATGAGGAAACTGGCTGAACAGATCACGCCTGCATGTAAATAGGTGATCAGTCAGTTTCCTCATCAACACCCAGGGGTCACATTGCTTCACTGCTGTGTCTACCCACACCGACTCATGCCAAGCCTGAGTGAATGATTTTTAAAAACAACAAGCATGCACTGATACAGACCCTTTACTTCCTTCACCACAGTAACCTATTTTGGTTAAATGAAAGATTGAATCAAACTCAGGATATCGAGGACTGGCCAACTTCCACCAATGTACAACGGATTCAGGGATTATTCAGATTAGCATCCTACTTCCAGTAGTTTGCCACAGGATTTGCCACAGTGGCTGTGCCCTTCTTCAGGTCACAAAGAAAAACAACAGTTCTGCTGAGGCAGTGGAAACAACTGCACCTTTTGAGCCTTGAAAGACACTATTTGTCAGTATCTTACTTAACCTGCATTTTGTTCATGGAGTGACGCTGGACACTCCGATGATCATCCTCGATTAACCATCCTCTAAAGGAAACTACACATGCACACACACACACATTTTGACAATCTTCTGAGATTCTCCAAGGTGAAATGGGTCTTTAGGACACTAAAAAAGAGCAAGACTGGGTCACAACAAAAAAGGTTTATGAAACTATGCTGTACTCTAAAAGAAAGGTCTGAGATTCCAGCTAGCTGGCCAGAATGTCAAGGAAATAAACCCTGATAAAACACATTACACAGCAGGAGATAGCACACCCCGTTTTATTTCCCTGATATGCCAACTGTCGAAGCAAAAAATTGTTAGGACTTTACCTGAAATGAAGACTCTAGGATTCAGATGATAGGCAAATAGAGTATATAGTTTTACTGTAATAAAGCAATAACACGGACTCAACCTAATTTGGCCAAATCAAGCTGAGCCCCAAACAGTTAAAAAAATCACAATTTATATAATAATTTCTTATCATCCTGACCTCGCTTGAAACAATGCCTTTGCTGTCCATTCACTTCTCCAGCTGGCTTGCTGGCTTCCCAAGTTTTCATGGGAACCATTATCATCTCCTGACTCCCTTCTGCAGCTGGTTTCTCACATGCCTACCATGACATTTTCTGTATTTCGTCATGGGTATCATTCCAAGTTTCCCAATATTGGTAATTTTGCTTCAAGCTTAACTAAAAAATGCAATATGACTAATGTCTTTTATTTAACTATTTGCTTAATATATCTTATTTGCTTGACATGTCTAATTTATGCTAAATCTAATGCTTCAGAAGCTGTTACTTACTTTTATGTCTATTTATGCTAATACATAAATTTTTACTTTCCATACATCCTAGAGGAATTATCTGTATGCTAGCTTACTATCATGTCTTTTATACTGTACATCCTCAGTGGGAGCCAAAATGGAGTGGCAATGTAATGATCAGATCAGCGCATCACAAGTCAAGATGGCTGAACCACTAACAGGTATGATAATAAGAGATGCTCAGTGTACTAGGTTGGGGGGGATGTGGACATAGAGACAAGCTCATTCTGCTGAATGAGGCAGGGACTATGCCACGAATGTGCAAGTAGCAGCCACAGATCTCAGAGCAGAGATTCTATAAGAAAAAGGGGTGCTGAATTGGAAACTGAAGTTCCATCATTGATAGCAAGAGTGGTGTGAGTACATGCTGGAAGATAAAGTTAAGAATCTCCCATGGCCACAAGTGAGAGGTTTTCAAATAGTGGTAAGCTTTTCAAGTTATAATTGTTTGTGTGTGTGTTAAGAAAAGTTCAGCTTAACAGTACAAGTTTCAAAACAGAGCATAAGAGAGGTGTTCTCCTTCCTTTCAATGGAGCATTTCAATGTAGACATTTACATCCTGTACACATAACAATATGACTGTTAACTACTACTACTACTATTACTACTGACAGCTTAATAAATAAAATTCTGGCAATGCAATTCAAGATTCATGATGAAGCTAAAGTAAAGGGAGGCGAAAAGTGGATGAATTCAACAAGAATGACAATACAGTACAAAGAAAGACCAATAAACAGGAATGCGTATTCTAGGCTCCTCATTTTCTACAGAAGAAAAAATAACTTTCAAATCCATGCTGTGAAATATATGGTCTGTGAGAGTGTTATAACACACATTCAGCTCATAACATCCCTCTGCATGCAGCAGGGTTTTCTTGGCGGAAAGCTTCAATCCAAAGGTTTTTTTTTTTCTCTTTTTAAATAAGCTTGGCAAGAACATATTAACAGTTTTAAAAAAGAACAAAATTATTTTTGCCAACAGCCCAAAGCTCAGAAATCTGCATTACAGTTTCATATGCTAAACTCTTGAAAGCATTTTTTTTTTATCTTTTACTGTTTCAAACTGATTTGCTTTGTTCCTGAGTGCTGCATGGTTGAGATAGCAGTGATGAGACAAAGTGTGGAATTGCAAGACAGTCTATTTAAGTTTGGGTAAATTTCCTTTTTTTTTTTCCAAATAGCCTTCATGTCAGCAGCATTTTTTTCTTTGCTTGTCAGCACCCGGCTTCCTTTTTATCGCAAGTCTTGCTTAAAGACATTGTGATTCAGATTCTCTGATCATGACAGCCCAGCTCAAGCTTTGATGTATTGCAATAATTTTTACAAACACAGTTCACATTTACTATCTTCTGAACATCTTTATGTCATAACCTAACACTGCACACAAAATCCCAAAAGGGATTTAATCTTTACTTTAAAAAGGGTGATATAATTAACAAACAGGAAAATAAAATATTGAAAATTTTACTTAACAGGCTTCTCCTTTTGAGTTATTTTAAAGAAGATGCCATTCTACACGCTTATACTGCTGCAGGGTGTACCAGCCAATGTGTGAGTGTCTCGTAACTCACACCATTCTTTGCTGTTATTTCAGATCTAATATAATACTGGATAAGAATTAATAGAAAACGTTAGGCTAGCATGTGAACTATTGACTATATTATACCATTCATATTTATTATAAGTGTATATTTATTATTATTATATTTATTTTAAAGCAATAAAACTGAATTTTGTTCAGATTTGAATGCATTCCATTTTAGACCTAATTGATGTTATTCCAGTTCCCAAACAATCAACTGTGCGTTGGACTGTGAGTGTGTGACGTATTGGATCATTTTAGGAAGAACCCATCTGGCCCCCATCATACAGCCAGAAATATATGGCACCACCTCCATTTATGTCAAACTGTTCAGCTGCAAGTGGCAGGGATGAGGATCAGCACCTCCAAATCTGAGATCATGGTCCTCAGCAAGAAAAAGGTGGATTGTTCTCTCCAAGTGGTAGGTGAGTTACTGCCTCAGGTTGAGGTGTTTAAGTATCTCTGGGTCTTGTTCACGACTGAGGTTAAAATGGAGGGTGAGATCGACAAATGAATCAGGGTGGCAAACGCAGTTATGCAGTTGATATACTGGTCTGTAGTGGTAAAGAAGGAGCTGAGTAAGAAGGAGGAAGTTTCAATTTAACAGTTGATCTAAATCCCTACCCTAACCTCCGGTTATAAGCTTAGGGTAATGACCAAAAGAATGAGATCATGGAAACAAACTGCCCAAAAGGGATTTCTCTGCAGTGTGGCTGGGCTCACCCTTAGAGACAGGATTAGAAGTCGAGATATCCAGGATAGGCAAGGAGTTGAGATGCTGACCCTCTGCAATGTGAGGAGCCAATCGAGGTGGTTCTGGCATCTGATACAGATACCTCCCTGTGGTGGTTTAACAGGCATGACTAGCTGGTAGGAGATCCAGAGCTCAATGGGAGGATTATATCTCCCAGATGGCCTGGGAGTGCCTTGGTATCACACAGCATGAGTTCACAACAGATGCGCCTCACTTCCAAGCAGTGGAAAATAAATGAATGAATGAATGTTCAGGGTCCTACACTGAAGACCAAATGAGACAGGTTCTTTCTTACACAACATTCGGTGGTGGAATTTGCATGCTCTAACATGTCTGTGTGGATTTTCCCTCCTATATCCTGAAGACATGAGTGTTACGATATTTCTTGATGACATTCTGAAACCACTTCATGGTCATGGTTTAAGGAGATGGGCCTATTCTGGCAAATATGAGCACAAAAAAGGAGCCAACATTAGGAAAGGTTTTGATGAAATGAAATGAAATGAAATGATATGGTGCCATATGAAAGGTTAGGAGTTTAAACAAAAGGATGAAGTGTTTGTTTATATGTAGATTAAGTTTTTGTGATGGTAAAATATAATAAAAGAGCTGTTGAGTTCAAATGAAGGATAAAAAAGTAACATATTGGAAAGAAAAAAGCTTTGACAGCCAGTATGGAAGTGTACTAGAAGCACCAGAACTTGTTTTGCAGATTGTTGTGGATACCTAGTTAGGACCAGCTAAGACAGTAAGAGCCCGTGGTATAGCATGTCCGTGGCTCAGAGAAACTGGCCATTTTTGATAAATAAATAATTAATGCGCTGGCGCTGAGGAGTGGGAGCAGGTGCGAGCAATCTGCTGTGAAGACGCCCCATCTCCGAGTTGGTGCGAGGCGGTTCCTTGCTGCCACCTGCAGGCAGTCTGATTGTCTTATTATCAGGCGATCGCACCTGCAACTGCTCCCCAGTCTATAAAGGGGAGTGCAGGGAGGTTAAATGACGGGAGAAGAGAGAGAAAACAAGCCGGTGAACAGGAGTAGAGCCTCAAGGAGGAGCGAATGGCCATCACTCATGAGGGGGCTGTGGGTCATTCCTGTTGAGCGTATTGGGAGCAGGAGTGAACATGATGCTCAGGGGTACTTTCACCGGCTGGAGCCATTGGGAGCAGTGGAACTATAGAGCGCCCACACCGGGTGGAGCCTGGATTGGCAGGGCTTGGTGGTTGCCTGCGGGGGTCACAGGCTGGAAGAGATGGGTGTCTGCACCTGCTGGTCGACGTGTGTGTCTGGGCTGCAAGGTCTGAACAGGATAAGCCGGAGAGACAACAGTTTTAAAGGAAGACACCAGTGCTTATGGATTTTTTAATGTGCTTCCTTCACTGCATTGTTTTAACTTTGTTTATAACAAATTTCTCTATTTATTGATTTTTAACCTCCACATGAACAATTTTTTAGGGATTTATTTATAGAATTTTTCTGAGCACTGCATTTCGGAACACTGGTTTTGTGGATTTTTTTTTTTATAATAAAAGCACCGGGCACTTTACACCTTCCCCTTGCTTCATGTGTGTTCTGTGCTCATCTGCCATGTTCGTCTGGTTACATTATTGACGGTGTTGGGGTCAAGAGGCTCCCATTATAGAAGAGGAAACAAGGAGTGACCTCCACCATCACAGTGCCTACCATGAAATTTCATCAACTGCATAGGAGAAGGACATTTCAAAATAAAAATAATGTGCCACAAAATAGCAATAACGGAAATGAAGCAATGGCATTTTTAGCTCAGGACTATATAGAACAACAGTTGTCAGGGCAACATCACTCTTGGATATCTCTTATTGTATTACCCATAAGCTAGGAGTAAATATTGACAAGGTCAATTCGATGCGATAGAGTACCTGTATTCAGGACACACTTTTCCATCTACTCTCATACTACTGTGAATGAGAATAGACATCACACAACTAGAAAGGAAGAAGGAATGGAAAGGTAATGTCAGGAAGAGGCCAAAAGAGAAGCAAGGAAACTGGAAGGTGGATGCTATTATAGCCAGCCTCACATTTGTTTGTTGAGAAAAGAGAGAAGAAGAGGACAGATGGTGTGGATTACATAGAATCAAGCCAAGTCATACCTTTGTGGTTCCAGAGAAAGCTGTGTATGGGCCTTTTGACTCTAAGATGAATAAAGAAGGCTCTGGAGGAAATGATGAGTCAGAAGGAATGGAAATGTGTTCTGCTAAGAAGCTCAAGGTATCTGTCTATGTAGTCTCAAGGTCCTAAAAGAGTGGTGCTGATAAAATATTGCAGATAAACTCAACTAGCCTGACCCTGGAAAGCCTGACTTTAGTGGCCCCCATCTGGGATGGCCAAAGTGTTTCTGTAGAAGCTGGAAGAGAGAACATCCTAACACTGCTAATAAATTGTCAATTCCTTTCTGATGAACTGAGTTAGGGGTATCATGACTTGACTGTCATTTTTAATTTTTCTAAATGTTTCCTGGGGATCTAAAAATAATCTTTCCATTGTTTTGGGGTTTTCTGGGGCCCACAAATCCAACAGCAACATGTAAATTTTGTTTCAATGCATTTTTACTTAGGTTAGTAAATTTGTGTTTTCTTCCATGGTGTCATCTGTTATTTTTAATGGCTTCCAACAGTTTGGGACTTTTTCATTGATGGCTACTATGCCATGTCACAGGATCAGTTCGTTTTGCAAAACTATTTATAGGTTTACTTTTTTTATATAAAAAGTTAAGACACCTTTGCCATATAAGAGCATGCAAGAGAAGCTCCATTTAAGAAACAGCAGTGCAGATGCACAAGGATGCAATTTGAGTGGAGTGGTACTCAAGGTATATGTGGATTCTGGTGGCCTACAGCACAATGCATACCACTGAGTTATGAAAGTGTTGCCAAACCGGCATTACTTTATGGCTGAGAAGTCGAAGAAGCAATTTAGAAAAACCACTTGAGTTGGTGAGAGGGCCTGTGATTAAAGTATAGGAGTACTTACCGGAGAAGAGGTGTTGAATCTGCACTGTCTACGGGTCATACAAGCATGCAAGCGACTTTGGAATCATTCATTTATAGGGTTGCTGCCAGGGTAAACACAGAGCATAGCCCATGTCACAATGTGCCCCTCAATTGGAGGGATGGGATTGGCACGAAATCCTACTGTGAAATAAAACAAATCTGTAGATGCTAGAGGTCGTCCTTTGATGATGACCATTGTATAGAAAAGAGAGTGCAGAGACAGAAAAATATTGTCTCAGGGTATACAGGTAATAGTGAGACTGATTTTAGATGAGCTAGCTGTTTGATTATTTTTGTAAGTACTTTTGTAATATCTTTTCCCTATCCAGCATTTTAGAATGGAAGAAGAAAAGGGACTGCATTATCTCTTTTTTTTTCTAATTCAATTTTTTTCTTCTGTTTGATTTTTGTGCGAGCTGGACTGTGTTTTAAATATTTACTGACACTGCACAACTTTTTGTTTCTGACACAACTGTTTTTGTACTGTCTACTATTTCTGAGTTTGTATCTCTATTTTCTCAATCACAGGTCCTGCTGGTTATGACATAGATGCCCAGAGACTTGGTACATGCATGGCCCATCACACATGGATAGGTAAGATCAACCAGAATTGTGGAGCGCATTACTTCACCAGTTTAGAGGTAGAAAGGTTAGCTTTGTTCACTTTCTAGTTGTCCAAGGTTGCATTCAACTATAAAGAGTTGGTATTCTGTTTGTTTGCTCATTTAAAGGCTCTTTAATTTACAGCTTTTTCTGTCCCTCACTACAGCTTTCTTTCATCTCTCGTCTTGGCCCAGTTATATGTGTATTATTTTGGCTTTCAATCTTTTCACTCCAATCTTTCTCTGTCATTTTAATCTTGTGTTGTGGGCTTACTTTATTATATTCCTGCTCTCCTGTACTGACTTTAGCTTGCTTTCCTGACTTTGCTCTATCTCCTGAATTCAGTATTACAAAATGAATTCTGCTGCCCTGCACTTTTAGTTCAGGAGGAAAGAGGAAATGGTGGGTGGGATAAAACAGAAAGAGTTCTTAACATAAACAATTTTCCAGAAGGAAAGACTAGAGGAGCACCACAATCAACAATGGTTTTGAAAGATTTGCTTTAAATTAAATCTTGAAATGTCCGAGATATAATCAGTTTAAAGCAGGAGACAGAAATGAGAGAAATATAGACAGTAGATTTACAACCAGAGAAAAGAAGGACTAATAGATGAGAGACAACCAGCCCCCCATTTAGTAGACAGGCCTGAAAGGGACCATTATGCATTTAATTATTTTCTATTATTCTATTAATTATTATTTTCTCCTCAGTGTATCATTTACTAGCATTTCACTGAGTACAAGTTATTTGTTTTGTGCATTCTGGTGTTTCATTTGTGTTTTATTTCTTACTCTGTTTCAAAAAGGCTTTCTCTGGTAATTTCTACTCTTGTGTGCTACACTAATTAATGGCTCTGAATTATCCCAAAATGAGTTTTTGTGAGGGTACCCTACAATGGTCCAAGTCGCTGTTGGACGAGGGTCTGCTTACCTGTGACAATGTAATGGAGATAGTAGCCTCAGAAACTGGGTGGCTTGCTTTCATTGATTTATTCTGTAATTATGATCGAAAAACACAACCCAGGGGAAGAGATTTTAACAGCCTGTAACCTAGACTGGAGGCCTATGGGATATACAGTGTGGCGGACAACCGGGGCCTATGCCCGGCCAGGATGTCCCCTTCAACACTGGATCCTGGTGAGCAGCCATGGGATTCACGCTATGTCCCCCAGAACACTTGGTGGCTGCCCTCCTGGGTTGCATTGGGGTCACTTTCATAGAACACGAGAGCTAATCTTGGTTGGGCTCCATGGTCTCCGATGGGGGAGCTGCATAGGTCTGCACGGCTTAACAAGCCCATCTGGGTGGGAGTGCAGCCACACCCGGAGGTGCAGCCAGAAGTAGGTCAACAAGCACCTGCAGCACTTCCAGGTGGGCTATAAGAGGAGTCTGCAGCAACTACTCAGGGCACCAGAGTCAGGAGGAGGTGGACGAAGCTGCCCAAGGAGGAGGAGGAGGAGGAGGAGGAGGAGGAGGAGGAGTAGTAGTAGTAGTAGTAGTAGTAGTAGTAGTAGTAGTAGTAGTAG
>JANRMT010062792.1:20619882-20662479 GCA_026402145.1 Polypterus bichir lapradei
TATCTATCTATCTATCTATCTATCTATCTATCTATCTATCTATCTATAACACAGCACCTTTTCTATCTGTCTACCCTTTCTGTCTGCTGTCTCTTGATTGTTCTGATCTGGGGGTGAGGTGGCCAGGTGGCGTGCGTAGCTGTGTTTACTGTAAGTAATATATTTTTAATGTTTTCTTTTCTGGAGAAGGACCATTATATTTTACCACATTTTATATTAACTTCACCTGTTGGTTGTCTGGTACAAATCTTGTAATTGATATTTAACCCACTTCCTATTGTCCAAATGACTTGAAATTTTGTACACTTACTCACTTCCGATTACAATACATGAATCAATAATCAGTTTGACTAATTAAGAAATGAAATTTTCATGTGAAGAATAATTTAATATTTCATCAATAGATGGCACTAGTAACAGATAGAACTAAAACAAACTCAAGACTAAAAAGTTTGTAAATAATATATATTTACATATATTACATACATCAAAATAAAAATGTGGGCGCTTTTCATCAATCAACATTCAAAAAACACTTCTTAAAATCTTAGTAAAAGTGTCCACGCTGTCTTTGTGGCAGGTGATTTCAGATGCCACAAGAATGCAGTGCTAAACATGAATGGGCTGAAGCCTCATCCCAGCTTGGCATTTTACTTGCATTCATTTTTTGTAAAGAATAACTTGGTGGACATCTGGAAGATTTTACACCCAAACACCTAAGAGTACTTTTGGATGAAGGGCCCGTTAGGCCAGATTACTATGGCCAGGTTAGACAGGTTCTATTGTTTATATCAGCAAAGAAATCTCTTGATTGCTCCTTCATTCCATACAGATTCTCAGATCACAGTCTTTCTGTCTAAAAATATTTTTTTCTATTTTAACCTCTTTCAATTCCTACTGGCACTTCAATAACAGTTTCCTAAAAGATGTGCATTTTTTTTTCAAAGATTTTTATTTTTTTCTGGAAGATGGATGAGAAGTAACTCTTCATCCTTGCAACAGTAGTGAGACATTTTGAAAGTCAAGTTTAAAATGCTGTGTGAACAGTATACTGAGAACAGCATTCAGAAGTTGAAACAAACAATGGCATAGATGAAGCATCTTTCATCTGTACTGTAGACCTCCTTTGACAGGAGGGGGTTAGAAACACTAAATATTAAGAAGCAAGCACATTGTTGATGCCCTTGTGTGCTCTAGAATGCAGGAACTTGTACAAATAGATTCTCCATTTCAAAGTACTTATTTGAACTGGAGAAGTTAAGATTCCAAAGTAAATACTTCACTGCGCAAAAGATGAGGATGGATGAGTTCTTGAGGAGCCTGAAACCATCTGGGCCCTGGCATTAAACTTCTATCAAAAACTTTTCTCTGCTCATACCACATAAGGCACTTCAGGCCTTTATTAGTGATGTGTTTCGCAACATATCTGGTGTTGCAACCAACTGTTTTCGCCCATAAAATTGTTTTTGCAAAGGGGTGTCCTCCTTAGTGAATCAAGCATGGGGCAGTAAGATCAACCACAATTTCCCACTGAAGAAAAAGGCCTCCTGGAAGAATGTCTAAACCTTGATGAACTGATGGTGGTTCTCAACAGTCTGATTACTGGCAGGTTGCCTGAGATCCATGGCCTTTCTAAAGAGTTTTTCAAAACGTTTTGGTCTTTAATTGATACGGTACTGCTGGCAATTTTTAAGGAAAGTCTACAGGTTAATGAAGTTTCTTTGTCTTGCTGGAGAGCCATTGTCACACTGCCATCAAAAAAGAGGGTTCATTAGAATTCAAAAACTGATGTCCTGTTAGCTTGCTAAGCACAAACTATAAAATCCTGTTCAGGAATCTGGCTAACAGCCTGCATATTCTAATGAGCTGCTTAGTGAACCAAGTCCAGACATACATGAACAAACGAATAGGTCAACATATTTTTAGTGTACGACTTGATTGCTGCATCTAAGCTTTTTGGTTTTCAAATGGATCTCATCATTTTGGACCAACAAAAAGCTTTTAGTAGGGTAGACCAAGCATAATTATTTAAAGTCCTGCATTTGGCTTTGGATCAACCTTTATTCAGCACATTCAGCTACTGTACAACAGTGGATTTTGTGTTGTGTTATAAAGATCAATGGAACATTAATGTCACTGTTCTTAGTCACTGGGGGATTTGCCAAGGCTGCTTTCTCTCAGGGATGATTCTTTTCCCCTTCCATTCAGCCATTGCTGGAGCAGTTCAGACGATGGCTCTTGGGCATCAGCATTCCCCTTTGTACAACTCATTATTTTCAGGTAGGTGCAGATGGTGATGACATGATAGTATTTGTATTGCTCTCATCTGACACTGAAATTGAAGTACAATGCCTAAATGCTTTTGAAAGGTTGTTGTCAGCTAGAATCAAATGCCTCAAGAGCAATGAATTTTTGGTGGATAACTGAGGTAATAAACCTCCCCATGTTTTTCATGGGAACAAAAAAGTCTTCAGATACCTTGAGATATATCTGGGTAAGAATGGAGTTGCCAAAGAGAACTGGAAGTGATGGATAGACAAAGTGCAGGCAAGGCTAAAACAATGGAGGTGACTTGTGTGGGATATTACATTCAGAGGCAAGGTTCTAATCCTTAATAACTTAGTTGCTTCCATGTTCTGGCACAAATTAAGGTGTGCCAATCCATCTGTCCTGCCAGCCTTACAGCTCTTCTGGGCATGTGGTCTGAGCGACTGTTTGGGCAATTTCTTTGACAGTTTAGGTAGGCAGTTGTCCAGCTAGAGGCCCATACATAACATAGTCATTTCCTCCAGGGGTGTCAGGCTCGTGTCCGTTGTGTCAACAAACTGAACCTGTTTTCCATATGTTTCTACATTGTAGGAAAATGAGATGTCTCTTTTTCTTTCTTAGTGTTGTTTTCGCTGGAGAAATGTTTCAAATGTTTACTTCATTTTTAGTAATAGTTAAATAGCTAAGCTAATCAATGTGACCTTGGGAATTTCCTCATGGGTCAGGCATAAGGAAAAATAAAGGAAAAGAGCACAATGACCACCAACGTGCTACTTCTGTTTAAGGGGATCATAAGACACAGACTTAAACTGGAGTTTGCATTTTATAATTGGAAGGGAAACCTGTAATAACAACATTTATTTATTTAACAGCACATTTTCATACACAGAATGTAGCTGAAAGTGCTTTACAAGATTTTAATAAAACAGCTACAAGGAAAGAAAAACAAATTAATTTAGGTAAGAGTAATACTGAATAAGTAATAAAAATAAATCAATACAAGCTTACATAACATAGATATATAATTAGTAGAAAAGCAGAGTCTAATACTGTATTATAATATCCTGTTCTAAGTCGCTAAAGATGAGAATGATAATATTGATTTGTGTGCATCTGGGGCATGCTGTGTTCTGTTGAGGGGTTGATTTGATAATCAATTCATGACTGTAAATGTTAAAATTACTATAATATACCTGTATATAATATATGAGGAGTAGGAATGAAGAGCTGGAGTCTAAGTGGAAGTGTTATTTTGTATTCCAAGCAAATGTCTGAATTTATGTGTAGCATAAGAATATGGCACTAAAGGAGTACTGATGGCAAATTAAAAGTATTGGATATTAATTTGAAACTATGTGGGCAGTACAAGGAGTGTACTAGAGAGTCTTCTTCTTCTTCTTCCGGCTGCTCCCATTAGGAGACCATCCCTTTCACTCTTGCTGATACCCGTCTGTCATAAATTACTCCTGACACTCTTCTCCACCCATTCTACCCTGCCAGCACTCTCTCTCTTCACCTCTCTTCCACAATCCCCATTACTCTGTACTGCTGATCCCAAGTATTTAAACTCATCCAGCTTCACCAACTCTACTCCCTGCATTCTCACCATTCCACTAACCTCCCTCTCATTTACACACATGTATTCTGTCTTGTTCCTACTGACCTTCATTCCTCTCCTCTTTAGAGAGTAGGGGTGGTTAAATATGAAGCTTTCTTTGTAATAGTATGTGTGAAAGTATGAGATGTAGCTTACAATAGAAAGGAAAAAATGATCATGTATATATTATTAATTATAAACATATATCTGCTTTATAAAACTGATTGAGTAAATGTCAAACGAATATATTGTAGGTTTGTTTTTATTCTTATTGGATTGAATAAAGATTCTTTAAAAATTAATAATATCTATCTACTGTATCTATCTTTATCAAGCTTTTAACAAAGAATATGTTTTTCTTAATTATAGACTTTAGTTACAGGATTGCGTTTTCTGTAGTTCAGCAGCATCTTCAGCAGCTGAAAGCCCAATGTGAAACAGTTTGTCCTTGTGGAGATGAAGATATTCAAAATTACCTCACATGTATAAAACAAACCCTGCAAAAAAAAAAAAAAATTTGGGAGGTGCTATTAATTATTATATCAACTGAAGGCTTTGAATCTTGATGCCCCCACAATCTTCTGGATCATGGTCTAACTGACCAGCAGACAGCAGTTTGTGAAGCTGAGGAACTTTATGGCAAAAATGGAGGTGTGTAATACCGGAGCAACTCAGGGAACTGTCCTGTCTCCTTTCCTGTTTACTCTCTACATAACAAACTTCCAGCACAATACCAGCGCTTACCACCTTCAGAAATTATCAGATGGCTATCATGGGCTGCATTATTAATTAACTACAAACTGAATTGGTCTGACAACACAGCGGTGCTGTACAAGAAGGGCAGAGCAGACTGTACTTGTGAAGGAGACTCAGCGATTTTGATGTGCACAGCAAGCTGCTGAAAATGTTCCTTTCAGTCCATACCAGCCAGTGTGATGTTCTACACTGCAGACTCCTGGGGAAGCAACTTGAGCACAATGCCTGAACAAACTTTTCAGGAAAGACTGCTCCATCACCTGGGTGAAACCTGAGCACTCTGGAAGCTGTTGTGGAAAAGAGGATGGTGGCCAAATTGGATGCCATTTTTAAAAATCCCCCGCATTCCCCCAGGAGGCACTCTCATTCCATCAACCGTGTGCTAAGAGGTATGTCTGTGGGTCTTTTCTCCCATTGTTATCAGGCAGTTCAATGATTCCACTCTTGACATTCTCTTTACATTCATTTTGAAAATAGTGCACAATATATATTTATTTTTATTTACTTAATTATTGATTGATTGATTGGCTATAATATTTGTCATATGAGTCTGTATCTTTGTTTTGTTATGTTTGTGCTGCTATACGCATCTGAATTTCCCCATGGGATTAATAAAGTTTATCTAATCTAATCTAATGACTGTCATAAAACAGCAGACATACACTTTTTAAAGTTTTCATACTGTACCTAATCATGCCACCATTTGATAGTAACAAACACAAACATATTGAAGTACAAAACACCTAACTAAAAAGGCTTTTTTCAATTAATGTAGTCTAATAATAATAATAATAACAATAATAATTTCTCTTATTAGTTAAAGCGCTTTACATAGTTAATTTGGTGCCACTTCAACCACCACCAATGTGTAACATACACCTGGATGATGTGACAACAGCCATTTTTGCTCCAGTACACTCCCCGCACATGATTTATTAAGTGAAATGGTAAGAGAGATGGTAAGAGCCAATTATGGACAGGGGGTGCTTAGGGGGCCAGAATTACCAGGCCATTGAGGGCTATTTAGCCTGGACATTGGGATACACCCTGCTCTTTACGAAGGATGCCCATGGATTTTTTTATGACCGCAGAGTGTCAGTACCTCAGTTTTAAGTCTCATCAAAAGGATAACACCATTTTTACAGCACGGTGTCCCCATCAATGCATTGGGGATCACTCGCAGAGCACAGGGTAAGTGCACCCTACTGGCCTCACCAACACCTCTTCCAGGAGCACCCCAATCTTTTCCTAGGTGGTCTCCCATCCAAGTACTGGCCAGGCCTGAAAATGCTTAGCTTCAGGTGGAAGACCTCTTCTGAAGTGCATGTGGTATGGTTGCTGGTATACATGTAGGTATACACATAAATATATTTTAACTCTGAAACTACATTTTTTTAAACTGAACCGTAACAACAGATTTTATCACTAATTAATTTAAACCTATGAAACCTGTACAGTTAAATGGCAGCAATATTAATATACCAATCAATTAACATTATTAAATTATCCTTCACATAAACAACATTTTTGGTTGCATTCAAACTTAAACAAATTAATCTTCAGTGAAGCCCAAAACTGAGAATTAAGCATTTAAAAGGCTGATCTGAAACTTAAAACTGTCATATTAGGAATGTGGTGATAAGCTTATTGTGTTGATGCAGGCATTGGCAGTGGGGAATTGTGAATTGCCATATGGGATTGTTATTGTGGGCCTTGGCTCATATCCCAGTGGTGGAGTCATCTTCAGTTCGGTTGCAAAGATAAAAATGTCTTCTAAAGCAGGGTCTGCTGAGAAAATGTTACTTAAGGGGGAGAAGGGCAGTGCCTGTGACAGGTAGCAAATCTTACCAGTGTTATCAACAAATGCCTAAAAACATGGCACGCCTTGATGGAGCAGTGCATTATTGCCAATATTAAATGTATACGGTTAGGGTTTCTCTGAAGCTCAGTCCATGCCTTTAGGTTTATATTTCCTCTTCACCTTACACACTAATCCAGTTATTTTTCCCTGTTTGGTTCCTAATTTAGTTATGAAGGCAGAATCTTCCTGGGAACAACTGATTGTTGTATAATTGTCCAAGGGAGACATCTACATCAGGGATATAATCCAACTGGTCGTGGACCTGTAAAAAATGGGGGATGTGTTCTGCCAACAAGACAGCACCCTGTCACATTCCACCCATGCAACTCAACATGCTCTTCAGGCTCCCTGTGAACTCCTCTGGCCAGCTCCTTGAACCTTTTCCTGATCTAGCATGTATGGGACTGGATGAGATGACATGTCACTGGTGATGGACCTCGACCAGTTGAGCAGGCTGTGAGTATACTGTGACATACTGTATAATGCTCTACGTACCAAAAAAAGTTGTATCACCTTGTGTGTGTGATCATGTTCTTAATACTCCTTGATGATTTTCCCACTGTTCCATGGTGTAATGCCTACAAAATGCCCTGTTTTACTTTCTATGGATATAGAATAAATATAATTCAGTTAACTTTGCTTATATCATGTGTCTTAAAGGACTTCTTCATTGGTTTTTTTTGTGTCTCCAATCATAATCTACACATTTAGTAAGGGTTAAATATACAAATATGTTTGTAATTAGGCTAATAGTAAATGCCAGAATAATGGCAAAGTATTACAAAAGGTATGAATAATGTGTAGAAAAAAATCCAGGGCAGACTTATTGAAGAATTTGCTTCACTCTTTAAGCTCAACTGTAGAAAGAATAAAGCTTTTACATACTGTATCTCTTCCTAGTTCTTTTTTCCTTATTCTCTAGAATTCTGTGTTATCCTTTGGGACGTTGTTATATGTTTGTCTCTCCTACTTTGTTTTAGTAACAGTTCCACTTTTATCTACATTTTTTTTATTCTCCTTCCATTTTTCCACTTTCCGCTTTTTTCAAACCAGACTTCTTTGTCTTGGTTCCCTTACTGCTAAACTATTTCTGACTTTGCAGTGGAAGACTCTAGGCAGGTCACCAAGCAAAACTGACCTTCCTCCTTTTATAAAATTCTGCATTTGGAACTTTCGGCATTACAGATCAATGCGACATCAGGCAAATCAATCAATCAAGGAATGGGCTGCATTAGTCTGGCATTTTAAATCTTGGATGTCTATGAAACCATTGATATCAGCCTATATGCTGTATTGGTTTTCTTCTAGTGTCACTTGGTTGTTTGAAACCCTTTTCATTAACACCAATTTCACTTTTATTTGAAACGTTCACCATCTGTTGCATGTTGGATTTATGTTGGAGAATTTAGGGATTGGGAGGGGGTGCTGGGACTGGGATTGGAGAATTGGCTAAGAGGGTGCTGTAAGGTAGGGTCTTGATATGTGTCTACCATGTTGTTTTGTATGACATTTGTACTCATGTACTTATGCAATATCAATAAAAAAGTTGATCCCAAAAATGGAACAGCAAACAATCTCAACATGTTTCCAATGTCAGCTTCCAGTATATAGTATCCTACAATGTCTGTTCAGACCAGATGATGCTTTGGTGGCCATCTTAGGTTCCCAGAGATGACAGCAGATTGTCTGAAAACAAAATGAAGGAGAATATGTCATAAGAAAATGCAAAATTAATCAGATAACATCTTGACTGAGGATATTTGGGTTAAAATAAAAAGGTGCAAGGACAGAAGGATAACAATCAGATGCTTTAAAGAGGGGCTTTATTTGCAGGAATATAAACTGAGAAAACACATCAAATAGCAGAAGGATCTGGGTATCACACCGACAGACATTGTTGTGATGTGAAATTTTGCATGCAAGTTGATAAATATTTTATATGTCTTTATTTGTAACTTAGACAAAGCAATGTAATATTAGTGTTACATTATTGATAAGAACAGCAATGGTGTAACAACCCCTTCCCCCCTTTTAGGACTGAGTCTCTTTGTAATTTTATGACAGGGTTGGGGGAAGTGCTTCAAACAAGTTTGGTCAATATTTCTCTGCTGAAGTCTCTCAGTCAACCCCAACAGGAAAGCCAGGCTGCCTAACTACCAAGCTTTACCTTAACACATAGTTTGGAGAGCAGGTATGGATGTATTCTATCCCCACATTGGTCTGAAGTATGGCTGTTTGGAACTGGCTTGTAGTAGAAGCCTTTAAGTACCATGACGCCCTATTGGCTGTAGGGGTTGGACAGAAAACCTATAAATTTGCTTGCTTTACCTAACTCTCTCATCCTTACCAAACTGATGAAAGACCATTTCACACCATGAACTGAAAAGGACAACACAATAAAGAGCACAACTCGACTGCCATATTGAGACAGGCATGTGGCCTTTTCTGAAGAAAGCTGACCACAAATGATGCCTTAACTAGAGACATTTTAAATAACTAACAAGTCTGTGTGCAGCCTGAAACTACACATCACCATTTATCAGTTTGTATGGTTGACAATATTCAAATGTACTGTGCATATTGTTATTATTTATGAATATTATCAATAATACATTATTTAAATTGTAACTTAACTCCTGCTTGTCTTTTACTACACCTAATTGCCTGAGGTTGTAGATGTAGAAGGGAAGGTGGGGAGAAGTTATAAAGTACAATACCTTATAAACAGTGGTAAGTCTGTGAGATTTGAGGCATTCTGACAAAGGCTATATATTAATAATACAAAAGGGTAAAGTAGAGTAATATATTACTCTACCAAGACAAAACAGATATTTATACTTCTTTTAAATGATGGAGAATAGCTCTCCTGCCATGGCCAATGACTATATATGTGCAAGCATGGTCATTCACAAGAGGCTTGATACTTAGAATGAAACTAAATGAACAATAGGCAAAAATTGTAATTTGTAAAATAAGGTAAGAAGTCACACTAAAACATTAGGGGATACAGAGGACAAAGCTGGCAAAGTTGGTAGAATAGAATATATTCTGTCACTTAAACACAATGTATATATTTTTTCTCTCTTTTGATATTCTCCATCATTTTCATTCATACATATCTATATACACACACACAAATACACTATGGTCTGAACACACAAGAATAACTAAAAACAATGAAAACCTTCTAAGTTTCCAGTCACAATCACAGTGAGGCATTATGCAGAGATATCGCTTTTGATATAAAGGAGTCCCAGTAGTGTTTCTTGACACACTTCTGTTGAATAATTGTCGGCTGAAAGTCCACATTGTTAGTGTGTCAGAGTGATGATGTGTGCAGCATTGTTCATAATGGCACACAATTTTATTTTAATTCTCTCCTTTGCTTCTACCACCTGGGAGTCCAGAGTTTGTCCCAATAGTTGAGTCTGCCTTTTTAATTAGGTTGTTTCAGTCGGTCCCTTTTAGAGTGATGTTACCAGACCAGAACACCACAGTGTAGAATAGTCGCCATCACAGAGTTATAGAAGATATGAATCCATCTAGCATTAATAGTATCGGGTATATCAGGTTTAAGCCAGCTATCCGTAAAGATAAAAAAAACTTATTTGTATGCACTGTAACCCGATATCAGAGTTCATCCATCTTATTTCAGAGAGGTCGAACATTGCCCATTACAATTGTTTTTAAACTACCGTATTTACGCGTGTACCACGTGCACATTTTTTCATGAAAATTAGCATTAGGAAATCAGGTGCGCATCATACACAAGAAAATGTAATTCTGTAATATTTACTTCTTCTGCTTGGGCTCGCTTGCTCTCTCGCTCGCTTGCTCGTGCTCTCTCTCTCGCTCGCTTGCTCACGCACTCATGCTCTCTCTCTCACTCGCTTGCTCACGCACTTGCGCTCTCTCTCTCTCTCTCTCTCGCTCGCGTACTCGCGCTCTCTCTTGCTCGGGCACTTGCGCTGTCTCTCTCTCTCTAAACGCTTCCTATACAATCACAATGCGCGTCGTACATGGGGCAAAATGATTTTCATGATTTTCTTTGTAAAAATTAGGGTGAGCGTCTTACACGAGGGCACGTGGTACACGAGTAAATACGGTATTTCTTAAAACTTTTTTGTCTTGCTTTTATTCTTGTGCCAGCATGTTGAACTCTCCATGTTTAAATACACTGATTTATTTTCTCTTGCATTTCAAGGTATTGCAGACATGAGGCAGCCTTCAGGTCTTCTTCACAACTACAACAAATTTTACATCCTGTTTGAAGAGCAGTCATGACAAGCTGGTGTCTGGGATTGCACGCATTGTACTTTATTTCAGTTCATCAGTAAATTTAAAATCCAATATCCAATTTCTAGTGGTGACAACCCAGATCAATTTAAATTTTAAACAAGACTAATAACTAGTAAATAAGTTAAGGAAAAAAAAACTGAGAAAAACGTCTTTTCTGTAAAAGGCTGCTGCTTGCACAGTTTTCTGAAGAAGAATAAAAAGTATATAAAAATAGGCACATCATTTAAAATGGGTTTAGATAAACTGTTCAATAATGCAAATGTATTACACGAAGTTTTAGGTTGTTTGAGTATTTACCATATAAAACTGTTGTATTAGCAGTGATTGATTTACTTGCAGCAGAAAAAGCTATTTTCTCAGAACTGCTGAAATAATTCAATTTATCTAGGTCTCATTAATGATAAATATGTGTATTATCCCTATGATGGTGATGGTGCCATAGGTTGTGGGACAGATGCTCTAGAACCAAAACATTATACAGGAGTTACGTTTGAAATCTTCTACAATTAATTGGAAAACTATGGGAATTTAATGCTTGGGTGGGAGTTTTGAGGTATTTTCTGTAATGTAACAGAAAAGTTGCCAATTAAATATAATCAGTTTTCAGATGTTTGAAAAACAGAGGCCTCTAGAATTACCCCCAAATAGGGAATATGCTTGTGCTATGCAAACCCCTTACCTAAGGGTAAGATTATACCCTCTCTCTAAGGAATATATAAAAGATAATCTAGAAAACTATATTTATAGCATCCATCAATCCTATTGATGCTTTTTTTTCATTGATAGGCCAGTTTTTTACATCTGTGGTTATACTACAGGAAACTAAATAAAAAACAGTAAAAAGAATTATCCACTTCTTTTGATTTCACCTGTTTTAAATTATGTCACCGACTCAACTGTGTCTATAAAATTGTACTTACACAGTGTCTACAATTTGATTAAGATCAGGGAAGGCACTGCATGAGCATCAGCTTTTAATATGAACAGCAGTCATTAGGAGTACCTAGTAATGTCATGTGGATTTTCAAATGCTCTGTCAGTTTTTCAGTCATTTGTTAATGAAATATTCTATGATACTGTATATTGTGAGCGTATGTATTGGTTTATATTGATGATATTCTCACTTTGTCCCTCCTAATTTCAAAGAACTTGTACTGTAAGTGAAGGTAGTCCTAGCTCAGTCCAGTATACAGTGCATGCCTTAGATTACTGTATTGGGACTTCATTCACCTTGGATAGCCTTTGCTGGCAACTCCTTTTTGCCTTTTTTTGTGCTGCATGGATCTTCATGTTATTTCAGAACATTTTTGTTAAGAATAAATATTTTATTTTATAAAGATTCTACATGCTACTAACTAGAGTTTTTTGATGAGATTTCCCACTCCTTCCTTTGGAAATGTTTGGGACTTATGTGCTTTGGGACTCTCAAGTCATAGCAGTTCACAGCTGGAACTTCTGTTAAACTTAAGTCTGATAAAAAAAGAAGAAGAAGAAGAAGAAGAATAGCTCCTGAGCTCCAGGATGCTCAGCAGGTGCGCCTCACTATGTGAGACATCTCCCTGAGGGTTCAGTACCAGTAGTTGGTTCCCAAATATATCAGGCAATATACCATTTTAAAAATAATCCATCCAGTAGTAGTTTACAAGTTAGTTCTACACAACTTTTTAAGGATTCATTTCACATTCTACGTGTCTCGATAAAAACTATTTTACTCAAGCATGTTAAGGCATAAGGTCTCTCCATCACTGCCAGTAGTCGTAGACAGGGAGTAAGAAATTCAAAGCATACTGGATTTCAGGAGAGGAGGTTCAAGAATATTTTACCTTATTCACTGGAGGGGTTATGGATCTTCGGGTTAGTCCTCAGTACCAGCTGGAGATATACTTGCCTCTTAAGACAATGTCATTTGTGTCATATGGGAAAGGTGGATGGGCAAGTTCAGACTCCATGCTTAAGGAGAGAGCTTCAGTTGTTGTCTATTTTTAATGAATTTCTACTTCTCATTTGTGTACCTTGTGTGTATTTCTATCTAGGATGGGCACTGTTTTTAATATTTTAGTGTTATGCCAGAAACTTCATCACAGCACTGTTTTGAAATCCTGCTTTGCCATGATTGCTGCTGTTTTATGGTCTTTTGCTATGGGTCACGGTCAGGTTGTTTTATAGAAATGTAGCCAGTTACATGCTGGGTGTTGTCACTTGAGACGTCAACACGTCAATTTGAGGATAAAGGCACACAATACAAGTTATCCGTGTATTTAATTCAGATTTGAAAAACAAATCTTACATTCTGTGTTAATTAGGGTTAAAGACAATAGTTACTTGCACCATTTATTATGACCATGATTGTGTATTTAAACTTTGACGATTGATTGTTTTCTTTGTTTTTTTGTTGCTAACTTCCACCCATGTATTTGATCTCAATTCTGCCTGCTTTTCCCTTCACTTTGGTTTCATCTTATCGGGTCAGCTAGCAGTCACTTTTCTTTCTTGATCTCTTTTAGTACAGTGAAAGCTAATAGATGCTTCCAGGAAGATGGTAGGATAGGGCTTTCTGTTCGTTCTTAATTCCATTTCCAGATCGCTATTTTCATTTTTATCTTTGTAAGATTAGTTCAGAAATAAAAATTTAAAAAAAAAACTATATATTGTTATGCACCACAGTGTTGTTTTTAGGTTTATTTTCTCTTTGTGTGTACACGAGTTTAAATAATATTTCAAGCTGTAATTTTTGTTGTGTTTAAACATATTGCATATTTAGAACAGTTTTGTTGCATCCTTAATACCACATATTGTATTATTATGCACATACAAATATCTGGAAAAGTAATCTTTTTATTGTTGTTGGGCTTAGTTTAAGCCTCCAGTGAGTTAACATGTATTATTTTAATACAGATTTCAATGGACAGCTTCTGTAACCTTTAAAGGCATTACTATTACTATTATTATTTAGATTTTCTAGGTCATTGGGCCTGTCAGATGAGCCCAGAGCTACCAGCTGTAGAGGAATCATTTGGGAGTGCTCTCTGATCTTCTGTAGATTAATTTGCTGTGACCAGATGAGGCAGGTACCTGCCAAGGAGAATAGATGTCCTCCATTCAGATGTGGTGAATTACCAAAAGTGCATATAAGAGGATTTCCTTTTCTTTGTACTGTAACTAAAATGTTAGATTTACATTGTTTGTTCTACCTGCTTTGCTGTGATCAACAACTATAACGCATTTTATTTTAAAAAAATCAACACAGTAAATAATTACATATTTTTGGAAGCTTCAGAATGATTTCACAGGTGTAAATGAATCAGTGAATGCTGGCTTGAACAATAAACAGGACAGCCATTTGGCCCTCTGTCTGCCACATTCAACTAAGCCCTCCAGGCCCAAGGGGCTGCTGCAGAGGGATCACTGGGAAGTGGATTAAGATTACAGCAGTGAGGAGAGACAACGCAAGGATGCGCCAGGAATCTGTGTCCCTACTCCTACTACCTTTGTTTTTTACTTGACTATTAAAAATTATCACTGTACTAAACCAGAAGTGCAGTCATAAAGAAATAATTGAAATTAAAATACTGAAGACATATTCCTTGGGACTTTCTGTTCATTGCCATACTGTATGTTAAGATATTGAATATCCATCTGTTTTCTTTAAGGAAAAAGAAAATTTATCTTAATGAAATGGGAAATATGATTTTAATAAAATAATATTAAGCCAAAAAATGTGAATGACTGGATAGATAAATTATACAAAACATTGCCTCAGCAGGGTCTTGAAAAGATGGCTCTTTTCCCAGCATCATTGGAAATGAGGTAGGAATGAGCCCTGCATAGGATGCTAGTATATCTTATATTGGGCCAGTTTAGATCCATGTGTCACCTTAAAGTGCATGTGGAAGGAAATTGGAGTACCTGAAGAAAACTCAACCAGGCTGTGACCAAACCTCGAAATGACCCTGCATTGTTGAATCTCTAAGAGAACAGCACTAGCCAAATGTGCAAAATAATAGAAAGAAAATAAAATTACTAATAACTTCCACAGGTAGCCACAGGTATTACTTGTGAAGTCTACCCAACAGCTGTCGTAGAAAATACCAGATGCACTTGTACATGTATGATCATTACCTTCCAGTTATGTACATTATTTTAGAATAGAACATTGATTATTTGAGTACTTGCTGAACAGGCCTAGTCCAGAATGATATCAGCACCATCACTGAGGCTTCTCCTTGGAGCGCAAGTATCTTCACAGATGCTGTACGGAGTCTCAGAAGCACATATCTAGGAAGGGATATGCTACCAATTAAGTCAAAATGCTGCTGTAAAGAACTAAAAAGAACTAGAACTAAAAAGTACAACCACATACTGTAACTCCAGTTCTTAACACTTTACATTGATTTTCATTTAAACATAGTGTTATGAAATGTTTACTTTAAAATGTATTTCTCTTAGGATACATTTTCCCAAGCAAAGTATAAATAGGAATATGGGTTTCTTTAATTGTAGAACATTTCTGTGCTGCTACTTTTGCATTGTAATGTTTCCTGATTACAGTGACTGTTTATTTCAATGTAATGTTTCCTGATTATAGTAATTGTTTATTTCAAAGTGCCACAATGTTGTTTTGTTTTGCATAGGGTCACTGCTATTTTATGAGTCCCATTACTGGCACACTGCTTATGGCTGTCAAGGAAAGTGTTTTTGGATGGCACTGCATCTTACATCATCAATGTGACCCCTTAAATACTGGTCGATGATTGATTTGTATCTGTGATTTGGAGAAAAAAACGTAAATGAACATAACACAATGTTCTTTGTCTCGTAGCTGCTGGTTTCTGAACTTTTCTTTTTCCCTCTGACTTTGCTTTCTTATTAGATATTAGGTTTTGGTGCAATAGGTTTTGTCTTGTGGTTTTTGGCTTGTTTCTGGTTTTGAATATGTTTCAACTCCTGAGGCCGCATGTATAAACGGTGTGTACGCACAAAAATGTTGTGTACTCCTGTTTCCACGCTCACACTGCAATGTATAAAACCTAAACTTGGAATAAAACCACACATATTTACACGTCATCTCAATCCCTGCCATACGCAAGTTCTCTGCTCTGTTTTGCAAACTGGCGGCACCTAGCGTCAAACCAATGCTTTTATTCCAGTGTAGTTTCCCTTTCTTTTTTAGATCCACAACCCTGATGTAGTTTTATCAAATACACTGAAATTAACCACATATTGTTTATTAGTTTAAGGCATCTAATTGTAATTAACCTGTAACAATATAATGGTCCACAGAATGGCCAAATTATTCCAAATACCATAGTATCTTTAGCATTGTTCCTCTCAATATACCACTCAGAGTATTTATTCCACTGTATCTGAGTCTGGAATCACAGCTCTACAGCAGCTGATCAGAAAGAGAATTATCGGTATACAGCATCTAGCACACGCTGCCTCAGCCATGTGCACTGTCTATTGCATTGCTCCCATACGGCAAATGCTTCAGAGCTTTTCCTGAAGGGACATTGCGGTTCAGAAACAGTTTCATCCCAAGAACTATAAACACAATCAATCAGTCCATCAAGTGTAGAACGTTTTGTACTTATTAGTACAAGTACCTCACTGTAAACTTGCAATGCAGTTATAATATTGCACAACCTGTGCCACTTTATAAAGTGTGTATTTACATTTGATGACAATATCATTTTTAAGATGAAATGCAGCAAAATATGTTTATTACATTATACAGAGAAAATGTTAACATCATTTAAATAATCTATATTGTTAATAATTAAACATGTGAGGACACAGTGCCGCAGCGCTAGCAAGGAGCTTGCACCCCGTTCACGGATTGTTCCTGCCTGACGCTGTATTCTTACTGGGGCTGGCGCGACACTGGAAGGATAGATGGATAGAATAATTAAACATGTACTATGAAGATATTTCAATGTTCCTTAAAAGTTTTGAAGAATCAGCGTTCTAAGCTTACAGATGGCTTAACATCTATTACAGGGCTGATTGTGTGGTGATTGGGTATTTGGAGAAAGAAAAGGAAGGACGGGAATTGGAGGTTAGTACGTTTGAAAGAGACAGTACTGCTGCAATAAATTATTTCATCAAAGGTCGCACACAGCACAGCAAGCATCTTGCGTGAGGCAGGAACAATCACTGGACAGGGCGCTGGCTCATCACTATCACTGCGCCACCGTATTCCCATGTTTAATAACATGCTTTAACTCCTATCATCATGAAAATTATATCAAGTATACATCTCGGGATTTTAATTATTCAGAGAGCTGTAATATCACAAATGTAATGGATTCTGTGTCCTCTCAGAGGAAGAGAAACCCCGTTTAGGAAGCACGTAGTGATTCACAAACATAGAGCACATAGACGAACACATACAAAACAAAGCATTTAACGTGCTACTTTAGTTATGATGGTATTTAAGAAACTAGTAAATTAAATGATTTAAAGATTAAGTTTATGATGTTCTACTTAATGACAAAATAAACTACGTGATTAAAGTGGAAATTTTGAGATTAAAGTTGACATTTCGTGCTTTTTTCCCCACTGTGTGCCTATTTTTTTTTTTCTCTGTACCCTAATAAGCTTTCATATGACACTCAGACAGTGGGCTACAACTCGCCTTTTCACGGCGACTTTGATACAGTATGTGACTTCTTTTTTATTTCGGCACTGTGCGACTTTGTGAACTTGAGCTTCAGAGTTTCTCTGACACTCTATGTCACTCGATCAACTTCCTTTTGTTGTTTATATCACTGTTTAAAGCAGAACTGTCTGCTTCCTTTGAAACTTAACAAGTTCTGAGGACATTGGTTTCTAATCACGTAGTTTTTGACAGCTGGCCACAATACCATTGTTGAACCAAAGTAATGTTTTTACACTATTTGTTCTAGAGGACGAAATTGGCTTGCATCATGTTTTCACTGATTGCCAAGTTGATCTATGCAGAAACTGAAGCATTTATATATTTCTGGTAAAAGGAGAATAAAGCAGAACAGAGAAATATGGTCTGAGACTCGGGACTGCTGTCTGTTTCTTTTATGCTTTTCACCATATCGCTGTGGCTACACCCTGTAGCAACAGTGGCTTGTACCTGGCCCAGGTTCCCCTATACCGTGAGGCCGGTAACACACTTAAAGCATTTTCTCCTTTGTGTTAATTAATAAGAACACAACATACGATTTTAAATACCTGTGGTCTATGACTGGCTTGTCATCTCGGCCAATACCCCCAGGCCGCCACATGGAGCCCTCCCTGCAGCATGGAGGTACCCCGAAGACCAGCAGGGAATCCTGGACAATGGTGTTTTCATCCACATCCCTGATGGATACCACAGGGGCCGCTAGATGGAGCTGCAGGGAGGGGCAAAGAATATCATTTGCCCTACACTCCGGAAGTACGTCCAAGTCACATGGACAAGGGGAATAATGTGCTTCCGGGATGAAGAAAAAGAAGAATTTTGATCTGACCCGGAAGTGCTAAGAAGTCACATGGACTGAGGGTTCAGAAGCACTTCTGGGTCACGGACTATAAAAGGACTGTGGCAGCTCCCAGATGGCGACCTGAGCTGGGTGGAAGGGTGGCAACGCGTCTGGGAGTGGTGGAGAGTTTATTGTATTTGTTATTGGTGAATTAATGAGTATTGTGGATAGGAGGGTGCTTTGTGCACTGTGCTGTATTAATAAAGTCAACATTTGGACTTTTATCTGGTGTCTGGCAACTTAGACAATGGTTCAAGGGAGTGATAGCGCCCCCTATCTGTCACATACCTAAGGGTATGTATAAGATGATCTGCTCTGATAGACCCTAACGGGAGCAGCCGAGAGAAGAAGAAGAAAAAGAAGTGTATTTATATTGTAGAGGATAAGCAATGGCCTCACTCCAGGGCTGCACAGTGTTGTCAAGCCTCTAAACATTTGCAAGTCCAGCTAGAATATTGTTCTCAGTAGTGAACTATTTTTATTCTGCTTTATTTAATGATAAAAAGTGTCTCATTCTGCTTTTAAAACCCTCCAGAATTCATAAAAAGAAATATACCAAGGCAGCAATAGGATACTCCAAATGTTTAGCTTCCAAAAACAATTAAGCAAAAACTATTGTACGTTCTTTACTAAAGCCGTAAAATTATTTATAAAACATCCGCTTTGTTATAAATTATTTTACTACATCATAACGTAAGCCATTTTCTCAGCTGTTTCCTGCTTTTACCTAACAGAATGAAAAAGCACTGTTTGTTAAGAACAATGATTAGCCATTTGTAAATCTATAAAAACGACTCATTACTTTTGGATTATCCAATCTTCTATTTTAAGAACATGTTTACTCCATCTAATGATCACTGGGACAATCATGAGTCGTCAGTTAAACCAAGCGGCACTTGATCACGGGTAGAACAAGATATAAGAACGCGTTCCAAGTCCTGCAAATTGGCAATGCTGTCCAGGATACTCTTTGTTTCTAGCCTAATCTTTACATATACAATACTATGCATTACTAAAAAGTTTGTAACTATGAAAACATGATATACTGCAAAAATTGTGACACACTTAAATGAACAAATGACACAATAAAAGTAATAAAACATCTTATATTTTTAAATCAGTATTTTGTGTGTCCTCCCCTAGAAGACAAAAGTGAAGTGAAACAACGCTGCCGTATCATCTGCTTGGGGCTTTTCCATGATGGTTTCTGCAGCACCACCCTACTAGATCATTTCGTTTAGGACTTGTTTGCATGGTCAAATCTTGTACTTGAGTGCCATAGGCTTAGTAAGAATGTCACTCAATATCCTACTGTCCCTCAAGGAAGTGACCTTTAAAGCACTGGTCATTTGATGCTGATGGATTTTTGTGTCTTTCAGTGCATCTTCTGTCTTCAGCCTACCCAGTTTATTAATATTTTTTATGACAGCTTGAACATCACCTTTAATTCTATTGTAGGTTTATTACAGCCTTGCTGATACCAAATTTAGATTTTATATCAGTCAAAGAATGCTAGCTTAGTCATTTCTTTCTCTTTGAGGCACCCCAGTCTTTGTGGTTACAGTCCAGTACACCCATTTAAAAGTTAAACCTCATTCATTTGAATTAACTGTGCTGTTTATGGAATGTATGAAATGGCTGGGGGACTTAGAGATTTAGGAACCCATCCTGGGTTATTTTAGTCATCCCCAGAGCAGTGGCTCGAGACAAGTTCAACATTTGTGCACCAGTTGTTGTTTGTGTATATACATACACCACCTCCCTGAGATTTTCCACTGAGAGCATGAATCCTATCTGCTCGAAACAGCGGAGTTCAGCCATGTCTTTGTAAAAATGAGTGCACAACAGTTTCTCACCTTGCATTTTGCAGTTAAATCAAGTCTTAGGTAGTCCATTTTGTTCTCTAGCGAGCGGACATTAGATAGCAGAATAGATGGAAGCACTGGTCTGTGTGGATTAGCCTTTAGTCTAGTAGCAATACCTGCCCGAGTGCCTCATTTGCGTGGTCTTTCACACCGCTTGCGTTGCTTCCCTGGGTGGCTGGTGATGGTAGGTGGTACCGCTGTTGTGCAGGCCTCTGATTCTTGCTGCCGTAGTATTCCCAGTCCATGTAGAGTTTGGAGATCTAAAGCCAGCAAATCGCTTGATAATGTACTGGATTGATCAGATGCAAGAAGTTTGAGTAAAGTGGATCGATTGTAGGTAGTTTTAGTGAAAGAAAATAACGGAGAAGACATTACATTTAACGAAAAATGCACATTGTTAGTGGGAGCCGGAGTAGCCGCTACCACACAGGGTGCCACCATGACACAGCATTGGAAAAATATATAATTAACAAACAAGCGATAACTGACTCCCTCAAATAACTAAAAAATGTGAATGATCCAAGTTTAAAGTCATTCAAGTCCCCAAATGCCCCTGAATGTTGCATCATTTTCTAACTTGTGCAGATATTTAGATTGAGATCTTGTCTTTGTAAGTGCTAATTTTTAATTAGACAAGTTTTTGAAACATTTTTCTTGTCTTTGGATGATATAGTTGTTTTAGTTATTTTGATTTCTTAAATTGTTCCATTTTGCTTTGGAATCATTTTTGCTTTTGTTAATAAACTCATATTATTACAGTACAGTACACCCTCAGAATTTGCGGGGGTTATGTTCCTAGAGCACCCGCGAATTGTGAAAAACCCCGAATTTTGGATGCAGTTAAAAAAATGCCTATTTTTCATAGTTTAAACCCTAAATATGCCCCTAAAACACTTTCATTTAATTTCAAACTCAGCTTAATACATTACCTAAAAACAGAATTTAAAGGTAAACCCACATACTGTACAGTACTGTACTGCTATGTCTCCCGCAGTGCTAGAATGTAAGATACAGATGTTACCGCTATATGTACTATAATTCATGCAAGCGCGTTTTCATTGCCAGAAGCCTTAGACAGTGCTGCTCGTTTCAGCGGCATCTTGGGGCTTTAACCCTTAAACTGCCACGTACTTGGGGGTTAATGCATCCCTGGACGCCAAATACTTTTTTGCTGCACTTTAAGTAAACGTCACAATTAACAAAGAAAAAGTGAAATTTTAATGGAACACTTTTTTTCATGCAAAGAGCATCACAACTACTGCAACACTGATCATTTTACACACTGTTAATGAACTGTAAAAACTATTTAAAAAACTACTGGAACAATATGTACAAAGTGCAACTGACGCCATGGATGAAACTAAGTAAATCACTGAGCCAAATGTGCTTGAACTGGCTGCAAGCAAGCACACAGAGGTAAGCGGTGATGCTGGCAGGCTAGTTAAGTGCAGTGGCTCAGTCCCAGGGACAGTGAGGCTGCAATGCTGCAGGGTGTCACGCTTGGATCACAGAATTGCACAGAAACACGGAGATTGTAGAGACAGGAACTTTATTCAAACACTTCAAACAAACATGTCTCTTTCAGAAGTAAAAGGAGCTCAGTATGCAGTTAGTTATCGATTAACGAATAGACAAACATCATAGGGGAGCACAACCCCCAACAGGAGCAGAGAATGTCTGGGGGAGGAGAGAGAAACAAAGCAGTCAGCCAAAAAGAACAGGTGCTGTTCAGGCTTTTAAGTAAACGTAGTGTCGCGTGAGAAGTAATCCCAGCAAGTAAGGGAGCAATGTGAAGGTAATCTATATCTATCAGTGTTTTTTAAGAGGGGGTAATCGAGGAGCATCTGTGTCTTCTGGGTTGCGTTCAGCCCCCCCTGCTCACAAGGAGCAGCCGCTAAGATTCACATCGTCGAGAAGATGGTGATTTATTTACTTTTATGGTGGAGATTCCAGGGATGCATCCAGCCTTGACCTGATCCACGAGCACTCACAAACGGAGACAAAAACAAAGCAAACCAGTAATCAAACAGCAAATAAAGAATGTAATGAAAAGAAATTAAATAAGAAAACAACGATACCACCCCTGTTCCCCTTACGGAGATTACACATTAAATACAACAAAGCACAAACAAAACATAAATGTTAAATCATGAAAAAGTTCATGAAAAATGGCAACAGATGAAATGTAATGATGAAAATAGATAGTCCAGAGATCCGCATGTTGAATTGAAATGTAAAGATAGTCCTACTGGTAGTTCCTGAAATGGTGAAGACAGGTGGATGGGTTCAGGAGCGCTCCTTTCTTTGGAGGATGGCCATGAATCCACTTACAGTCCTTATGTACACACGCAGATGGCAGACAATCCAGACACACAAAACAATCCAGGACAAAATGAGTAAGTACAGGTAACCCAACAGAAGGCAGACAGACAGGAACTTAAAACACAAATTACAAAAACTTTTTTTTTGCTTTTGGTCACTGGCCCCCTTTTTAAAAGCCGCGCTGACATCCTTTGACCTCAACAGCCCCAGCACCCTCAGCAGAAGACCAATCAGAGCCACTACAGGGACTGCTGGGAGTTGCAGTTTCAAATTCTATTGGCTACTTTCACCATCCCAAGTCGTGGTTTTCTCTACAGTACAGTATTGCCACGAAAAAAGGCATAAAAATTGCGGAGGATATTTACGGTTTCCGCTAACAATTATTAGTTAGTTTCTAAGGAAAAATCCGCAAATGACTGAGGCTGCGAACTCTGAACCACGACTACGTGGGGGTCTACTGTACTCTGCTTAGTTATCGGTGAGCCAGAGGTTTTATAGTTTTCCTCTCCTTTCAGCATACAGAATTTAGTTTTGGCTCTTTAAAGCCTGCTTCTAGAGTTTGGGTAGATAGATAGATAGATAGATAGATAGATAGATAGATAGATAGATAGATAGATAGATAGATAGATAGATAGATAGATAGATAGATAGATACTTTATTAATCCTAAGGGGAAATTCACATACTCCAGCAGCAGCATACTGATGACAAACAATATTAAATTAAAGAGTGATAAAAATGCAGGCAAAACAGACAATAACTTTGTATAATGTTAACGTTTACCCCCCCATGTTGCTGAGATTTATAGATATTCTGATTTTAGTGAGCAGAATGAGTTTAATGAGGCTGATCAGGAGAAAAGACATGGCCAGGATGCAGTGAAAAAGGCAATAATCTGGAAATCAGTAGCAAAGGTGACAAAAATCAAGATGTTAGGCAAAGAATAAGTATTATAGCACAAAGGTACATAAAAGTTTATCCATGAACGTAGATAGCAAAATGCTGCATTATACAACTTTTTCAAATAATTTTCAGGTCACAACCTCTGTGATCCTTCCCACCAAATTGCAAGAAGTCCCTAGTGACAGGAAGACAAAATTGCAACACCTGTGATAGCCATAATAGTGACATAAACAGTTCCAACTAAAACTGAAAAAGGTGAGCAATGTACAGAATCTTAATTCAAAAATGAAACACAGATTCCCTGTATCCTGTCTTTATAGGAAACAGATCAGTTCTTTCTTGACAAACTGAGAGATGCGTGCAAAAGGCAAAACAAACAAAAATAAAAATAAAACGAAGTGTCCAAAACATAGATGATTGGCAAAAATCTCAGTCAATAATCAGGCAATTTGTCAAAAGCCAGCCAAGACACCAAATATAATCACAAGAGAGTTCATAAATGCAAAGAATTTTTTTTATCCAATGATTGGATAAGGCAGAGTGCAAAAAAAGGCTGACCTTTTATCCTGATTAATTCAAGGTAACAACCCTGGACATCCCACCCCTAGAAACATGGGACACGACCTTGTCGGTACATTAAAGTGGCTTCCATAACAGGAAAAGGATATGACAGCTCAAATCTCGGCCCTAATCATGACACTCTGATCTCAAAAACATTGGTAAACAGTGTCTAATTATATATATTTGCTCCAGAAAAGGAACAAGAATAATCAAAATAATCAGTTTCATAACAATAGAGTCCTTGAGGCCTTGTTTTTCGACTGAAGCCATATTTTGAGTTTTTGTAATCCACCATTTAGAACAATTCAGCCCAGCACAATGATCTGAATTACTGAAAAGCACGAGGCACCAGTCCATTGCAGGGTCCACTCATGTCCACATATCCATGCAAAATCTCACATGGTCAGCTTAACCAGTATGTCATTGGGGAAGGAGTAGGGAAGCTAACACAGATACAGGGAGATCCTGCAAACTCTGTGTTCACTGTGACTATGTAGTCCATTATTGTGATTATTAATTTTAAATATATATCAGTAGCTTATTTTATTAGTATCTTTTTTATATTTTAATCATTATATATATTTCAAGGTGAATTGCATTGTAATTTCTGTAAAGACCTTCGAGCTGAATTAAAAGTATGAAATGTGCTACACAAATACAGTACATGTACTATAATATTATTAAAGTGAAATGATTACTTCTTACTATTATTATTTACTTTTTTATATTCCTAAAATTGTTTCTCACATGACTATTAATATTAATTAATAGTACTAGTAGTAGTATTGTCATGTTTAGAGAGTACAATGTCCAACCAAACATGCACTCTTGGCATCATGATAGACAAGAATATCGTAAAGAACAGAATAGAAAAGGCAAATCAGCTTACCTGATGTATTCCATACACCTCTTTCTCTTCTTTCATTTCCTTACACCTGGTGGAAAAAAAAACTCAGAAAAAACCCAGTACAGCATAAAAATGAGTCAAAAAGATGAAAGTAGGCTAAAAATGAAGGAATGCTGCTTGTCCACTAAAAAACATGGTGACAGGTAAAATATTTAATCTCTTCCATACGTGGGAGGAAAAGGATGCCATAAAATTCATAAATCTGTTCCTATGGGTTCAAACAGTGTAGGCAGTGGATGTGCACTAATGGTGCAAGTGTGCTTTCATGGCACACCAGGTTATTTCAAATGAAAAGAGTGATGTTCTAATTCCACAGTATAACCGACTACATTGAATTGCAGATCTGGGGCAGCAGTGTATCCATCACTGAATGGGCTTTAACTTCAAGAAAGGCCGTCTGGAGAGATTCAAGGAGTGTTACACCTACAATGAATCCAGCCAAATACACAGATCTTCCTATTTGAGGTTACATATTCTTTTATACTTCAAATAAATGTTTTTTGTGTTAGAAATTTTATTTCAAAAGTTTTGTAACCATGAAGAGTTCAAATCTATTTTTTTTCCTTTGTATAACTAGGGGGCTCTGCCCCCTGCTCGCTTCGCTCGCCAACCCCTGGGTTTGGTTATCCGGATATCCAATTTAAAGAGATTGTTATTTTCATTTCATTCATTTTCATTCATTTTTTATTTCATGATATTTGCCAGTAATAACGATGTAATGAATGAGTTATCAACCCACACCCCCAGGGCTGCTAGTGCCGTGCTGCATGATCTGCATGTGACACTGCATGACGATCATTTAAAAGCCTATACAGCAGCAGCTGTCCTTTTATCTTACTTCTTTGTCTCATGGGACTTCAAAGTGTCTTCCGAGAAGATCACGTCTTGTCTCCCTCGCCTCCCTCCCGAGATGTTTTTTTATAATAGAGAGATTAGTCTGGAACAATTAATTTTATTTTAAATCTTTTTTTTATGTTTTCTGCAAAGTTATTTTATTATGGGCTGCAATGGTCTTTCACTAGAGGAGGTGTCCCAGAATGCCCACTATGTGACTTCATCCACACAATGCTGCTAAAGCAAGTGCTGCATTCTGTGTGTTGTCCAAAATTGTGGATAACACCGAAAAGGCTTCTCTGTGATTTATTAATATACAGTGGAACCTCGGTTCACGAACGTCCCGGTTCACGTACAACTCGGTTCACGACCAAAAAGCTCGCCAAACTTTTGCCTCGGTTCACAACTACACACTCGGTATACGAACAAGCCAGTTTCCCTTGCCTGTCTTAGCTGAGGGAGAAAGAGAGAGAGAGAGAGAGAGAGAGAGCAAGAGTGAGCGAGCACGTGCTGGCTGGGGAGGGGGAGGAGGAGATTGCTGCAGTGTTTGCTGAACAAGCCAGTTTCCCTTGCCTTCTGAGCTGAGAGAGAGAGCAAAAGCGAGCGAGCACGTGCCTGCTGGGGAGGGGGAGGAGGAGATTGCTGCAGTGTTTGCTGAACAAGCCAGTTTCCCTTGCCTTCTGAGCTGAGAGAGAGAGAGAGCGCAAAAGCGAGCGAGCACGTGCCTGCTGGGGAGGGGAGGAGGAGGTTGCTGCACGTGTTTGCCTGCCTATCTGTAGGCAGCCTGAGAGAGAAAGAGAGCTGCCTGGCTTTTTCATTTAAGCAAAGCCACTCCTTGTTTTCAATAAGACGTGAACTCTCTTTGTGCTCTACAGTATTTCGTGTGCTTTTGCAGTTAACTATGGCTTCTAAGCAAGTGAAGAGAGGTCAAAAGAAAGTTTTGAAGAAAATTGAAATCGAAGTAAAGAAAGAAATTACAAGAGGTGGAAAAACTGTTTACCAGTTTACTCATTTACCAATCTGAGAACCCTCGTGCTTTCAAGCAGCATAATGTAAACAAAGCCAGACTGCCAGTAATGTGGAGGGTCACAAGAACTTTCTTTTTGGAATGGCTGCATGAGGCTTTCACTCCCACCAGCTAAACAGCTAAAAGCACCAGAAACCCAAGAAATCACAAAGAGAGAAAACACCTGAAGGAAAACACTTCATGCCAGAACTCGTCTCATGCAAGGTTAGTTTTCTTGGTGGTTTTTGTATTACGGATTTTTCAAAAGTTAATTTTTTAGTTCATAATGCGATTTGTTGCAATGTTATTTTTCTCTTTTTTCAAATGTTCACTTTTTTCCTTGTGCTTAAAACTCGTGAAAGTGTTTACAGATGGAGTTTTTCATAGCGCAATTAGGTGCGATGTTACATTTCTCTTTTTTCAAATGTTCGCTTTTTTCCTTGTGCTTAAAACTCATTAAAAAAATTGTTTACATGGAGGACTTCATCGTGTGATTTGTTGCAATGTTACTTTTTTGGTTGCTTGTGAGTTGGTTTTTAAATGCAGTTCGGATTTGTGCGATGTTTTTTTCTGCTGTGCTTAAAACTCATTTTAAAAACATTGTTTACAGCGATCAGGCTTTAAGTTTAATAGCGTGATCTCCTGCAATGTTACTTTTTTGGTTGCTTGTGAGTTGGTTTTTGCACACGCTTCGGATTTGTTCCAATGTTTCTTTTTTCAGCTGTGCTTAAAACTCATCTTAAAAAAAATGCTGCGCGAGCACGTGCTACAGAGAGATTAGAGAGCGCGAGCGAGCAAGCGCAGAGAGGGAGAGAGAGAGAGAGCACGCGGGCAGCTGACAGGGAAGGGATGGGGGGAGGATAGGGGTGTGTGTTTGTGTGTGTGTGTGTGTGTGTGTGTGTGTGTGTGTGTGCGCTCGCGCTACACAGAGAGAGAGAGCTCATGAGCCAGCCTGCTCCTGTAGCTGAGGGAGGGAGGGGCTTTGGTGGTGTGTGTGCTACAGAGAGAGAGAGAGAGAGAGCGCGAGCGAGCCAGCTCGTGTAGCTGATCAGGGAGCCTGGGTGTTTTATGTGTTATTCAATGTTTTTACATTAGTTTACTATTACACTGTGCATTCTATGATGTAATTAACTATATTTGTGCTTAATCTTTACATATTTTTACATATTTACATACAGTTTGTACGGTCTGGAACGGATTAATTGTATTTACATACAATCTTATGGGGGAAACTGCTTTGGTTCACGACCAACTCGGTTTACGACCAAAGTTCTGGAACGAATTATGGTCGTGAACCGAGGTTCCACTGTACATCTGTTTGTTTTTTGACTTTTGGCAAAGTTTTTCAACCTTGACTTACGCTCACATTTTGGTTCTAATGATTGTGTGTTTTGAATACCTGGTTTTTGACTTAATATTTATTGGTAACACTTTAGGTACTTCAAAAATGCACCTACTACTCGTTTAGTTTTATTTAAGAAGACGTTAACAAAGGCTTTGATGGGTTTCCATGACACTTATAAAGCTTTGGTAAAGTGGTTATTCATCTCTGCAATGTGGCATTTGCTTTGCTGGTAATATTACTTAAGAATATGAAAGATTCTTGGGCCATATATTGAAGCATACAGTATCTCCCTTACTTCTGATCATTCCAAACTGAAGTTATTTTAGTAGGCCACATTGCAAAGATAAGTAAACACTTTACTGATGCTTTGAAAGTCTTATTATAACCAAAAGAAATGTCTGTTAAGGTCTTCTTAAATAAGAGGAAATGAGTAAAAAGATGCATTTTTTGCAGCACCTAAACCAGTGTTTCTCAAACTCGGCCCTGGTGAACCCCTGTGGCTGCAGGTTTTTGTTCCAACCAGATTCTTTTTTTAATTGGACTCCTGGGCTAATTAAGTGAACTGATATAGTTCTCTGTTTAGGGAACAATGTACAAATTAGAAAACTAAGTTTGCTAAAAAAAAAAAAATATTAAAATGTACCAAGCAGTTATATAGGAATAATGTATTTTTTTCTTTTTAACAGTATTTTCATCTTGATTTTCATTCTACTTTTCTAGGTGTTCTAATTGTTTAATTAATCCATTATTTACTAATTAGTGGGTCTGATGCTAAAGTAGTTGCAGACTTTGATTATTCAGTGTTGTTTGCTTGGGTGTCTGATCTGCTCATTTTAAATTGTCATTAATAAGAAACAACAAAGGGGGACAAAACTGCACAGAGAAAGGGCAACGTATAATGAAATCAACAAAAGAGAGTTAAGCATTATAGCAAAAGCAGAAATATTTCTAAATATCTTATAAATGTAAATATCACGCTGCTGAGCTTTTCTGAATGTCGAATTAAAGAAAAAAAACCCCAGCTAATTAAATGAGATCAGTGCTATCAGGTGTTGTCACTGATTAGGAATCTGGTTGGAACAAAAAGCTGCAGCCACAGGGAAACACTGACCTAAACTGAAGTGTTGCCGGCTTATGCCCTTGTTTAGAAGTATTTATTTAATACTTGTGGTTGTCTGCGGTGGGCTGGCGCCCTGCCCGGGATTTGTTCCTGCTTTGCGCCCTGTGCTGGCTGGGATTGGCTCCAGCAGACCTCCGTGACCCTGTGTTAGGATATAGCGGGTTGGGAAATGACTGACTGACTGACTGACTTGTAGTTGTCAATTAATCAGCTCTGACATAACAACATGGAATGAGGTCTTTGGAGTAGAGATTCACCACTAGCTAATCTATAACAATTATGGAGTGCAATAGACTTGGATTAGGCTAGCATCGTTGTGCCACACTTTTGACACCCTGTCCATTCCACAATGGCGTAGACCGTTCTGAGGGAAAATGAAAGCTGAATTCACTTTGGGATACACTCTTAAAAATCATGATTCTTTAATGGCACTTTAGAGTTCTTTATTGGGACATGTGATTCCTCATAGAAGTATTGCTTGACAAACCATAATTTCATTCTGGGAAGGGTTCTTTGCATATGAAGTTGGTTGTGCTTCAAAAAACTTTCTAACATGTACAAAAAAAAATCTTTAATGTAAGGTGGGCTACCTAGCAGGACACTAACAGTTTAGATAAACTGGAACTTAGCCTGTGTTATTGTATGTATGCAGCAAGAGTCCATTTTAAATCATGACCGATTGGTATTTCACAAATCTGTTACCAACATACCATTCATGTTTATTTATTGTATGGAACCTGTTATGGATTTAAATAAATAAAGGTTCTTTCTGGAACATGCATGTGGATGGCTCTTTTTGCAACCAAAAATGGTGCCCTTATGGCATCCCTCTAAAGAACCACTCTGGTACCTTTGTTTTTAAGAGTGTAGGGCCACCTAATAAGTTTGAACTTGTAGATTATTGAGTACTGCCCAAACGAATATTTCAATTAACGTTTTCAGCAGATGTCATTTTTTTATGTCCTCTTGGTTTCTGCAATCATGTGAACTGAACTGGGATTTCAGAATGTTACAGACACCAGATAGTTGGAAATTATAGGAAAATAAGTTTCTTTAATTTTTCCAGTTACAGAAGGCAGAACCCATTTAAGGAAAGTTGATTTAATTCAAAAGATTTTTGTTTGTCTCGTGTGAACTTTGAGCACTTTTGACTGTGAGCTGCTAGGTGGAGTTTTTCATGCTTGTCACCAACAGGTGTAAGGTCACGTTGACAAGCCTTGAGAAGTCCAGACAATGGGTGAAAAGCCATTAATAAATAAGTCAAACATTTCGCTTTTATAAAAGAGCAACTTTATTCTCAAAACTATGCAGAGCGGTCCACTTACATCAAACTTTTGGTTATCTTTGAAAACCATTGGTTCTTAATGTTACAAGAGTATCCAAATTTACAGATTTCAAGCAAATTCACATACTGTACTGTACAAGTTGATTTTTCACAAAGAAAAAAGTTACATCCACAAAGCATTCAGTTGCTTCTTTTGCATTGTAGTTCATTTGCTGAAGTTCACATGTAATCTTACAGAACAGAGAGAAAAAAAATTTGTAATACAGTAATTGACAGGTGACTACAAAAATAATTTGGGTTAAAAGTATCATATCACACACTGTTCTTGAACGTCTGCCCCCCCAACCACCACCCCAGTCAAAAACACCACTGAATATCTTGTATAATCTGTATTTAATTATTTCAGTATACCTTACGTAGAGTAGTATTTTTACAAATCACTCAATATGACAATTAAGGCAGTTTCACAATTTTATTCCTGATTCAATGAGGTCCCCATTTGTGAAAAGAGCATTTGCTAAATGTACAGTTCAGTGACTTTATTAATAATACAGAGTAAAGATGTTTAAACTAATCATTTTATATATATATATATATATATATATATATATATATATATATATATACTGTATATCTATTATTGATGCCCCATAGGACGGTTGGGTGTCCCAGCTAAGATGCAATAATGGAAGGATGGACTAAATGGTTGGGATGCCCAAAGGTTACAGGAATCGGCAAGAGAGGATAGCAGGACGCAGTTCATCCCCCACTATAATAGGTGGCAGTGTCCCTCCTATAGAGTCCCCGTTTAAATACCCAGAGGGCTGCATTGGAATTGAAGTTCAGAGGTGCAGGCCTGTAAGTGTCCCTGGTGGACAATAGAGGACGTTATTGGGGGACGACCTCCCTGGCTTTGTTATGACCCGGAAGTACTTCCAACTGGCCATATCATGTCACTGGAAGTGCTCCAGGGTCTGGCATAAAAGGGGCCCCCACTTCCATAGCTTGACAAGTCGGAGCTTTAAGGAAGGAAGGCAACACTCGTCTTGGAGGAGTAATAGTGTGGGGAGAATAGGAAGAAGAGTAGAGTAGAGAAGAGACAACCTTTTTATTGTTATGCAAGATATTTGCGTAATACAAAACGTTTTGATCTGAACCCAGGACTTTTTTGTGCATTTGTTTTTGGGATTCAGTGCTGCCCCCAAGCCTTCACTATATATATATATATATATATACATACATACACACATATATATATATATATACACACATACTGTATATACATATATATATATATTTTAAAGTAATGAGAATTGTCAAAGGTTCGTTTTTATCTAACTTACTTCTAACGCATGATAAGACAAAGAGTTGTAGAGTCTGCCAGTTGAACAGACTTCTTGCTCATAGTTTGCTCCTACTAGTATTCAATGCATTGTTTTATTCCACCTTGCTTGATTTTGCAAGGGCTCCATATGAATGAAACTATAAAAAAATGGATTATTTTATCTCTTTGGTAACAATGATCTTTTTTGCAAAACATTTTTAGGGCACAAACTAACTCTAGAATTTTTCTAGTGTTTTATAATCTATCATTGTTTTATTGAATGTATGTCCACCGAATAAAGCTTTAAACAACAGAATGAAAATGTTCGATACACGTCTGGCATGTGAATTTAGTTGGAAGAGTACAAGGGTTTATTTTGCCCCACCAATTCTCCAATAGATTTAAAATGGAGGACGACACCCACTATTGTTGCCCAGCAATACTGTATAGATGTGATGCTCTTCAACAACAGGGGGTGTCCTACGTCATTACTGGGTGGGGCTTCCCCCCATTTGCTAGAAGGATGAATGTGTGTGGCTCATGCAGCAGTCCTAGGGTTTTACCTTTTAGAAGGGAAGAAGTCCTATCTTAATTTGACTGCCTGCAAAATATGTGGTGTTTTGCTAAGCTGTTTTCCACTAAAAATGGGTATGCTCTTACTTAACATACAGTCTGACCCTTGTACCTCTAGCAGTGCCAGCTCTGGTTAGGCAGGTGGGATGGCACACAGATGAGGAAAATGCTACCATATTAAGTATGACATGCATTCTTGACTTTTAACATGGCTGGACTAACTGTTACCAGGGGGAATGCATTATGGCCAGGAGTGGCTACTACTTAGAACAGTTTGCATTTTACTGTAGCTACCTGAAAGCTCAGCAGCAACAAAATTAGAAATGCCATGAACTATCATTATCATATCTAAACATGTATTTGCTTCTTAAGTAACCAACACAATCACTTATTCATAGGTTATGGACAACAGTTCAGTTCATTGAAACTGTAACATTGGTTTTCAATTTATGCAATTCACAATGATTATTGCTAGAATACAGTTCCAAATAAGGCTTTAAAATGCCCCGAAGCTGACATAGAAAAAAGCTGACAATAACTTAAGAAGCTTATCAAAAAACCTAAAACCTTAATACAGCTGCCATGGGAAAAATAAATTAATAAATAAATAAGAACCATTTGAGATTTTCTATTATAATCATTTTCCAATTAACGTTCCCATGCATAAGGAACTACTCTTTAAAAATTTCACAAATTGTCTTCTTCATCATCAGTACAGGATGGAATATAAAACTAATTTAAAAACATTATTCTTTAGCTTGAATAAATTAAAAAAAAGAAAGAAAATCACATGCAATTTTCCCGAAAAGCGATATTCACATGCCATTTATAAAATCTGAAAAGACATTCCCATATTTATTTCAAATGAATTTTACCTTCTAGGTAAATACACTTAAATACACCAGCAGTGCTTATTTCCATGGGTTCATTTACCAAAGTAATCGTTCAAAATCCGTAGTTAAAAAGATGATTGTATAAAACTTCAATGACAGCAGATTAAACAGACATCAACAGCGTGCTACGTCCATAACGCTTCTTTGAAAGGTGTGCAAGGGCTTATGGTAATGTCTCCCCTGTTTTTGTCAATTCCCAAGTCCAAACTGCTGCAGGCTTATTTGGCCACTTTTATAATTCGGTTACAATTTTCATTTATTTTCAAATGGAATGTTACCAGACACAAAGTACACGTTTAGCGTTTAAAAGAATGAGCGTACTACTGAACTTTCTTTCTTTGTCATAATTTACTGATTTGTTTTGTATATCTTGGACATCTTTAAATTAAGAGCTCCCTGTGGATTCCTGAGCGTTCATACAACTATACACTTTTAATTTTTTTTTTTGTTCGCCAGATTAGGCAGTATGTCTCATGGGAAAATTTTTCGGTGTCAAACTCAACTTTATCTGTAAACTTTCTGAAAGCACACAGTGCTTTACAGGGTCGCAGCGAGCCACAGCCCACACCAGTGAAGCCTCAATCCATTCACTAATACCCAGGGCTATTTACATTTGCTAATTCATCAAACGTGGTAAAGGGGAAACTTGCACGCACATGGGGAAAAGGCGCAAACAACTTACAGGCACTAAACTCCAGTGCCAGGAACTATGAGGCAGCTGCAACAAGCAGAATGCCACCATGGTGCCCAATAGTTTCAGTTTCGTTGTTGTCAAATATACTGAATTTCTTTCAAAGTGCAAGAGAGTAAATTGCTCTAAGACATAAACTGTTTCTACTTATATTTTCTCCTTTTTGTGTTAAGGGAACTGTAGTAAAAGAAGCAAAGATGGTTACATCTGAGACGTCTTCTTTAGCTTTTGCCGCTGGAGTTTCTTTTGATGAATCCTGCTATACTCATGAGGTAGTCAAAGTACTTCTGGTTTAGCCTGACATATCTTTAATTATTTTTAATAAAGTAAAGCAGTGCATCTCAAATAAATCAGAGTAGTAAGAAACACTCCTTTACCCCTTGTACGCCTTGGTTCAAAAAGGTACCGTTTTTTTAAAGAGGAAACAGAACACAATGGTTCTCGTAAATGAAAATCCAGTCATTGGCTCAAAAACTACTGTGACCTTCATGATACTTCAGTGTTACTCTGCGTAAAAGGAAAACACTAAAGAAGCAGTCCACAGCTCAATGGAGTGATCCTGGAAGCACCATATGAAGAATGACGGACCAGAGGCTCTGCTTGGGCACTGACCCTTTCTAAATTTCATCACAACATTTGTAGACAACCATCGTTCTTCCTAAAAACTAAGTAAACTGCCGAATTCCATGAGATTTTCATAACAGACAGATAATGTTGGCCAAGAGAATTCATGGCTGTTAGATGACTCTTTTTTACATTCTTTAATGCCCTTGAGGAAGAGATAAACACAGCTCTGCTAAAACAGCACAACCTACATCTATTATTTTTTTGTACATTAATACTGCGTAAAACTAATTTTTGCACATGTATGACTTTTTTTTTGTCACTGAGCTACTATGGTTTACTCTGAAATGTAAAAAGCACGGCTTAGCTCAAATATCCCGTGTCTAATAGTTCACACTTCTTACAATTTATCAGAGCTACTACCATGCTTGAACAAAAACTTAAGTATCTAAAAGGCGAACCCCAACATTTCTAAAATCTCAAAACACGTGGAAATGTCCAAAACATCTAGACAGTTCCCAGCTTGCTACTATTAAAGGAACAACCCCATAAGAGACAAACATTGGCTGGATTAAAATGTCAAAAAATCAGAAAATATGATAAAATTATAAATTTGAAAAAGCCCAAAAATTAAAAAAAGATGACTTTCTGTTAAGTTGTTTTTTTTTTTGCCTTAAGTCTTTTGAATTATTATATGCTTTATTTCAAATTAACCTCAGATGGCCTGCATCTGTTAAAACTTCATTTTATAGAAGCATGGCGTCAGACTTGCTGCTTCAACCATGTATAATGCTTTCACTGTTGAACTGACACATTACACATACATAACAGCCACACATTAACATATAATCAACAAAAAAAAAAAAAAAAAAATCTGAAAATAAAAAAAAAACATCTTATAAAACAGAATTAAAACATAGTGCAATGCTCCAAAAATGAAAACATTTCCTTCTGGTTCAAGAAAATGGGCAACATTTCTTCACAACATTCCATATAATCTACAGGAACAATAAAGAAACAGTCTAAAGTCACTGTCCAAATGAAAGTACCCTAAAATAGTTTAGCTCACTAAATAATTCAGTTATTGTAAAATGTCTGCCAAAATGTACACTTTATGTGTCTCAAAACAAAAAAAAAATAGCTTTATTTTTCACATTATTTAAAACTGGAATAAAATGCATGTTATAAAAACAGGTCTGTGTGACGATGGAAATGCTTTTGCACGTTTATATATCCGATGAAAACAGTAATGGACAGCAGCTTTCTAAAAGAATTTTCTGAAATTAAAAAAACAACTTTTTTGGCATGTTTGCAGAGCAATTAATGCAGATGGTGCAATTCCAAAGCCCTTCTCAGAAATATCCAGACTGAATCTGCCTAACACTAATTTAAAAAGCATTCACAGTTCAGAATACACTAGAACGACCAACGTTTTTGTGTACCTATTATAAATAGGTAGAGCCAAAAAGAATACAGTGTTAAATACATAACAATAAATAAATAAAAAAGAAAAATAACTATAACATACACTTAAGTGGGTATTCCATATAATGGATGGTTATATTAGCCATGTTAATGAAAAGACAGCTATAAAAGAAAATGTAAAAGGTATTCAGTGCTTAAAGAATAGTATATCGAACAAGCTACAAACTGGCCAGAAAGTATATTAAATAAAAGAAAAAAAAAACTCCATAATGATTCAATAGAAAAATAAATACCCAGTGCAGATGTGGAAGAGGTTCTGTAATTCTTCTTTTTTAAAAATCATTGGAAATGTAAAAGAGCAACAATAGAAATGCTAAATTAAACATTTATTTCATTTTATATGCACTAAAGTTTTTCTTCTTAATTTAATAGAGTACAGTAATGTTATTTGCTACCCCTTGAACCTGGAGTTAGAATAAAGTCGCCACCCCTCTGGAGTGTCTTAAAAGGCGACTAAGGGAAGCTGACCGTAGAAACTCTAAATCCAACTAACCCCCAAAGTTCGGGGGGGCACAAAATGACAGTTAAACTGGTAGAGAGAGAGAGAGACAATAATTTTATATGTTTTGTTCAATGCTATGTGATGGAGAATTCTGCGAATCGCCGCATGTAAAATCAAGATTAATTTCTCCATTTTTAATGCAAGCATTCCTGGAAACTTGAATGGTTTAAAACTGTGTCAAACTCAGGTGCTGCTCATTTTTCACATTAGTTTTTGTATCCATTATCTGTTGATATCGGAAACACGTACTTAAAATGCAAATGCAGCTTCCACCATCCATAACAGATTCAAATTTGTTATACCTGCCACATGCTAGTTAAGGAAAACTGTATTTCCTTCAAGCAGAAAAGAAACTGAAACAAAGCAACTGGCAAAAAAGCAGCTGGTGTGGACGTCTCCATTTTGAGCTGAACTTGAGGCTGTCGCTGTGCCATTCCATATGTTGCCTGGTGAACACTTAGTGGTCTCCTTAGTCCCCTCAGCCCCCACTAGTGTCAGCTCATTAACTTTCAGATTACTTTCAGATTACCTTTTTGTTCTTCTGATATGCTGTGAGCTCTAAAACAGCACAGTATGTCTTCTATTATTTGTCCTCAGGTGGACAATCCCATTAGCTCCTCTCTACAAAGTAACGCTTTTTAACACCATCAGATACTACTTTACATGTATGTAAATGCTCAGTTCTCCAATCTGCTAAAGACAAGCTTGAAATAAAAAGCGAAAACAGAGCTTAAAAAATGAAAAAAAGGTAAAAGTAATACAAAAAAACCCCCACTTTTATCACAATGGCGGCTTTGAACTGACTGATTTACAGTGAATTACAACTGTGGCTTGTTTATGAAGCCAGTTGTTGTTGCTTTCTTAATGGCTTTTGGATAGAATAAAGGGGACAGCGTTAACTCTTGATTAACAGAAACTTAATTTGCAGCTCTTGGCACCTTTTACAAATATAATTTAAGAATAAGCAAAGAAATCCTATTCATTTCAGACACAATAAGAAAATAAACACAATTTCTAGTCAAACAAAAACTTCCTTGGTCGTTCTAGTGTAAACAGATTAACTTCAGAATTTAATCCCAATTTCTAATGTAAACAAAAATAATTTAAATAAAATGGATGGAATATTCCTTGCACATTCTAGAGGCTGGTTTGGCAAAAATGCACAGGCTAGACAATTTTCATTGTTCCATAAAAAGATGGTTATTAAACCTCGTCGGGACAGGGCCCAACATGCATTCTTAAAGTGCCACTTTTGTGGAGGAGCCAAAGCTGTAAAAACTCTTCTGGCATGGCATGGAAACCAGAATCAGGCAGAACGTTGTCATAATAATGATGACTTATGGATTGTTCATTGAGATCCACTGAGAAAGGCCAGAAGCCATAAAGCGTCACATCTTCACATAACCCCAAGGCCAGACTAACTAAAAACAAACCAGTAGACAGTCGCTTTGCATGGATTCCTCTTGCTTTCCAGAACTTTCCAACATTCCACAGGAACTCTGGATTGGCAAACAGGACGGTTTGGTTGGCATTAATGTCAGACAGCGTGTGAAATGCACGAATGGAGGGGTCAGTGCCAGGCTTCATTGAAAATGCAGGCATGTAGATGTAGCTTGACCCGTAGATTTTAACACTTTCTGCAAAAGCCTTCCGGGACCAAAGAAGGTTCCGAAATCTGGAAAGAAAAAAAAAAAAATTTAAAAATGGTATATGGTATATTTTTAAAAGTAAAAAAAAAACCCTACTATATTGCAGACACACAAACATTTTATTGGGGCTGCTGTTTGATTAAAACATGTAATAATGATTAATGGTACAATTTCAATTTTTAATCAAAATGACCTGTGTATTAATCATAATTTATCATATTTCCTACAATATTGATATGTTTCTATAAAGCAGTTATTCATTTTTAATACAAAAGTTTTAATAATCCCATGCCTATGCATATTTAATTATTTCAGTTAAATTATTGAACAGTTTTATGTAGCAGAAACAATTGAATAAACAATGAAACATAAATCGGTCAAGAGGTCAAAAAAAGTTTTTTTTTTTCCCCACTTTGACCCACACAACAATGCAAATTAGTCTAGCACTTTGATTGGTTCTGTCAATAAGCCAGTTGCTTAAGCATGCTAGTTTATTTACACATTTGGTACAAGGGTGGATATCCAGACTCAGAAAACAAATATTCATAAGGAACCAGCGTTGGGAAATGTTACTTTTAAATTTACCTTAGTTACAACAAAAGTAACTAAATATGTTATATAATTACTTAATATACAACATAATATGTTACAAATAGTGTGTTACTTTTGCATTACTTCTCCTTTACATAGAGACATGAAACCCATACTTGTAATCAAAATACATTTATTTGCTTGTACAAACAGAAGAAAGAATATTGCAACATTCATTACTATTCCATTCAGGATCAAGAAAGATGATAACATAAAGCAGGGCAGACTGAAGAAAAATCATTTAAATATGTACCATTGGTTATGAATCATACAGGATAGCCTGATTGGGTTATATATTTAGACTATTTAGGTGTTTTACATTGCACATTGTCATAGAACGTGTCATTCATGAATTAAAAGGTAAATATAACTAGCTTAACCTTCAGTCCTAAGTGATCGGAAATATTAGTGTGATCAATTTGCACTGCGTATTGACTAATTTTATTGGTTTCAGTACAATGTAGGCTAATGTAAGATATAGTTTAGGCTGCAGTAGGTAACATACAAGTAATTAAACAATAACAACATACCATGTCTGCTTTGGTAGAAGTCAAAATACAGCAACAGCAGGCAAGGTCATTTGAAATAGTGAAATTCTTTTAATATGAAAAATAAAATAATGATCTCAATTTTTACCATATGTTATAGCAAGCAATAGTCCCAGTAGTTTAACTGTTGTCATGATTTGCCCTGAATGCAGGATATATTCTAGGTGAAATACAAATATCAATTTGTAGGCTCCAGTCACGGTCCCTTCCAGGCTGCTTCTGAATCATGAGGAAGATGTATTAGAGCAGAAAATATACAAAAATGCGGGCTCTTACTTTAGACATGAAGACAAAAATTCTACTTGGTTTAATTGTACCTTTTAAAATGTGTCAATAATGACTCTAATCCAATGATGTGCTTATTTTAATCAATGCTTATTAATTACAAGTTTCATGTTTTGTTTTATGTCTACTAAAGTATATACGATATACAAACTACACACAAACACCCACAAATATATAAATGATATATATAAATGATATACATACATACTGTATAGTGTTGATTTTTTTTTGTTGTCATGTTTTCTTGGCCAAGTATCTTTTAAAAAAGATATAGAAATTTCAATGTAACTATCAGGTTAAATTATTATGAAGCCTTATTATGAATCATAATTATTACGAATCATTATGAAGCCTGAACAATTTACATTAAATGTATAAGGCATATATTGTATACATTTTTGTAACGCCTTTTGGACATTTGAGACTTGAGGTCTGGACATCAAAGCTGTATTCTGAGAGTGGTAATGCAGTTTTCATGCATACTGCTGTGTCTTGGCTTCCTTTCTTGTTTCTGGGTTTGAAGTATTTTTGCTATAAAGGAAAATTTCACTCTGATTTGAGTTTTTTGCACATCATTTCACTCCATCCCTTTCATGCATGCTTTTCTAAATTTCATGAACTTCAGCTCCAGTGTCTGACTTTGATTATTTCAATAGTCCCAAAAATATTATTTTCTATTTTGGCATACAGAAGTTCTGAATATTTGTCTACAATTTAGTTATGTCAGGAGTGTTTTCCTGTTTTAAATGCCTAGTGCTACAAAAATCCAGTAAATGCTGCGCAATGTTAAATTAATCCAGAGAGCAATCATCAATGCTGAGAGCTCAGGAGAAAAAAATGTGTCATCAGAGCCACACGTCCATCCTCTGAAACTGTCTCGATATCAAATCTTTTCAGTGTCAACTGATAAAAATATTTTAGTCCAAACAAAGGCTCTTTTTATATTGGGCCGTCTCTTGTTTGCTCTGATAAAAAGTAGTAACCACAACAAAACAGTGTTTCTTTCTTAAGCGTATTAAAAACTCAAAATACACATTTGTAATCTGCAGAATGGCTAAAATCAGTCCTCACCGTTCTGTGGTTTTATGATACTGCTAGGGTTTTCATTTTTATTATTAATCTCAAACACGTTATTTAATTTCCTTTGATTTATACTAGTAAAGAGTTTAACAATATAACTGTCATTATATTATACGCAATCTTCTTAAAAACAGAACATAAGTCCCTGAACACTCCCTCCTGCTTTCCCTGGTCTTCTCTGTCCATTGCTTTTTTTATGATATTTGTTTATCATATTCCAGGGGTCAATAAAATAATTTTCAATCTGTTTCCTTTTATTATTCTGTCCTCATGTATCTCTCTCCCTAGGTTGATAATGCGTCTTAGCCATTTCCTTTTTGGTATAACACTTTGATCACGCTTTCATAACAGCTTTCTTTTCATACTGAATGATCCTTTGGTTGGTGACTAAATTATTAGGTACATCCTACTGTGTATTCTTCACAGAAAGTTACAGGAAAAACAGTTTATCATAATTCTTATGTACAGACTTACAGTATGGCAGGTGTAAGAAGGGTAATATAATGCCTGGAATCTACTAAAGCAAGGCAAGAAAAGAATTTGACATATATAACTCTCAATGCAAATAAAATCATATGAAATGATAGAAAGCAGTTTTTATTATGCCAAAGGTTGTTTATAATAAATTTCGGTCCATCTGGAGTCAATTAGGCAGTGTGACAGATTGTAGTACAACAGGGAACTTTATATCTCAACATGAGTCTGGCTTAGAATAACTAGTAAAACAACATGGCCTACCAATTGTCATAATGATTCATATTGCCACTGCAAGAATATGATAAAAAAAATTGAATATAACATTTACATATATACTTTACTCATGCTCCGTCTCTTTCTCTCTCTCTCTCTCTCCCTCTTTGTGTGTGTGTGTGTATATATATATATATATATATATATATATATATATATATAGTGATGGACAGCGTCCTGGCCGGGAAGGAGTATGGTTTCTTATGCGGACAGGAGGCCAGCCCTATGCCACCACAAGAAACAGGGTGAAGTTTATCATATCTCACCCAGAAGACAGGCAGAAGATGCCAATGCCAGAGTGGGTACACTGGAGTCTCGGTTGGGCTGGAAGAAGGGACTATACCCTGCCGGGAGGACACTATAATCAAAGGACAGGGAAAGACAACCCGGCAGGACTACGGGCTTCCCCAAGACAATAAGAGACAGCTTCCTTGGGTGATGTTACCTCTACAAATACCCACAAGGCACTCTAGATATTGTAGTTCCCTAGAACAACCTTGTCGGGTTTCTTTTTATGACCATGATTTGAGTTTTGCGTTTATCTGCTCATTTCCTTCTTTCTCCTGATCACAACCTCTCCTTAGATCTCTCTTAGATTATAACACTTTGGTGATGTGCAAATTCCCTTGACCACAACTGGTGTGGGGTTAGAGCCTGAGGAATTATCACTAACTGCTGCACCACTGTTCCATCCTTTACAAAGTCTTACAAAATAATAATAAGCTAACATGAAAAAGCAGCTGGCATTACAATAATTGCATGAAGTATAATGAGACCTTTTTGTCTTTTCTCTATAATTAAGGTATTCTCTCAACTACTGCCTTTTCATGAGTAAATTCTGTTGTATTTATTAGAAATGTCTGGAATCCTGTGAAAGATATTCTAGCAGCTCCAGACTACTTACTGTGAGTTAGGGTCACATTAAAAATGATTTACTAAGAATTAAACTATATGTTTTCTTGCATATGAGCAGTGCTATTTCACACTAAACTTAGGACTAAAAGTCTAAAAATAGTATATTCTTTTGCATGTCACTTTATTATTTTTTTTTGAGAATCAACATTTTTAAAATCCAGTGCTGACGGATGAAAAACATAAAGGAATTAAATAGCCACTGGATACTTACAATGGAATCAATAAACTGCGCTTTTATTACCTTGGTGTCACCAGTCATTGAGAAAGGTCTTCAACTATGTCACACACACACATGCATATCATAATTTATATATATATATATATAT
>JANRMT010062792.1:20663283-20698300 GCA_026402145.1 Polypterus bichir lapradei
TATATATATATATATACTGAGTATACGTTATACATAAAATATATGTTCTCGTACCTTGCATAACTGAATAACCCTTATGGTGCAATAACAATTCAATACATTTATGGTCACTACAGTATTTGGATTTAATAATCTTCATGTGGGAAAAAGCTGATTCACATAAATAAGTAGAGCCGAATAATGCAGTCAAGGAGGTAGCACATTTTCTCAAGTTTGGTACTTTTCCTCTGTGAGTAAGTTCCAAAACTGTCTATGATCTCCATACTTCAGCTGAATGTCATCCTGTAGTGTCAAAATCTCATCCTCCACTGTAGACGAGTTTTAGGTGAAACAGTGTTGCAATTTCTGATGCGAGTGAATCACCCTCAACATCTTCCCTAAAAGGATAGCACTTAAATGTAGCGATTGGCTCAAGTAAAGCTGAGTCTTGAAACCGTCGGTCAAAGTCTGACAGACAATTTTCAATCTGCTCTGTGTAGCATATGCTGTCAAGTTGCGCACATGCCTTCCATTGTGTCTCCAGCTCTGACGTGAGGTTTTGGATGTTCCCCAAATCAAGGCACTGAAAAATGACAGCTGTCCGATTAACTGCGATTTTAGTTCCCTCTCCTTTCTCTTTCTCAGATCGCTTTTCGGTAGGAAGTCAGTTTCATAGTTTTTATGAACAGTTCGAAAGTGCCTTTCCACATTTTCCTTCTTTGGAATTGCAATGATAGATTGACAGATCAGACAAACGCACTATGACTGTGACATTGTGAGAAAAAAAATCCCCTTCCAATTCCACATCCAGCCCATACCCTCCCCAAACCATTTTTTTTAAAATCCCTTCTTTAGTCGATATAAATTGGAAGGCTAATTAGATCACAGCCAGAGTTTTGCAGTAGCACGCGCGTTTGATCGTGCGTGTTGGATGACCAGTGTGTTAGAAGAAAAGAGATCTCAGACTGGCCGCCCTGTATGTCAATCAAGTGGCAAATGCCATAGGGAGGATATATGATAGACTAATGTTTTAAATGCAACGCGATCTACCTGGACTACCTTTGTGATCTACCGGTCGATCGCAATCAACGCATTGGGCACCCGTGAACTAGATATATGTATTTATAGGACAGCATGAACTGCTTGTAGATAAGGTTAGTCTTTTATTGGTGTCAACATATTGCAGTAGTTTTGTTAAAAATAAGTGTTGGTCGTCCTAAAACCGTTCACATGTCAGATGCTCATGCACTGTGTCATCCTCAGGAGCCCGGGATTCCGGGGAATGACATGCGGGATTCCCGAATTCCTGGGAATGGATAAACCCGTCCGGGAATGGATTCCCCAGTGCCAGTCCATCACAGGGTGAACACACAAATTAAAACCAATTTAGCATTGCCAATTCCACCTAACCTGTATTTCTTTGGACTGAAGGACTGTGGGAGGAAACCGGAGTACCCAGAGGAAGCCCATATAGACATGGGAGAACATGCAAACTTCACACAGGGTGCTTACTGGACTTGAACCCCACATTTCTTGTTACACAGCAGCAGCACTACCACTGTGCCACCGTTTCATCCTATATAAAGTATACAGTGTAGAAATAATACTAATGGCAACACATTCTACATCATTTGCATGCCCAGACATTACCCTGTAAAATGATTAAAATTGTCAATCTGACAAGTAGCTTACTTTAACTTTGATTTCATGTTTTCTACTCTTTTAAACTTGGTTGTTTTACTTTATTGTTATTTTGTGCAATGTGGGTGTAAGTGGGCCCTATTCCAGCATTTCTGCGATAGTCTCCATCCCTAAATGAGATTATGCTGTGTAATTCTATGTTATAATTTTAGGGGACAAAGAAGTGTGGTAATTAGCGCTGCTTGAATCCCAGCCCACACACTGTCTTTGTGGAGACTGCACATTCTCCCTTTGTCTGGGTCGGTTTTTGACTGTGAACCTTGTTTCCCTCCCATATCCTAAAGATATACTGGTTATACTAACCAGCAGGTCTATATTAGTCCAGGATAAGAGACAGCGCATGTGAGTGTATGTGTTCAGAAGTGATTCTTACTTTATTCACTGTGCTAGTAGCTGTGCTGTGCTTCACATCCGATGCAATCTTAAAATGGTACAATTGGCTTCAGAATGGATGGAATTATTATTTTTTCATTTTCTTAGGCAGCACTTGTGTATAGGTTAAAGAAAGGGTTTCCCCCTGTGAGGAGTTTGTGTGTTGCCACTGTATTTGTGCTGGATTTCTCCAGAGAGTTTGCTTAATCCCTGCAGTCCAAATGCATGCCACTGGATCGATTGGCATGCTAAATTATAGAGTTACACATGTCCTGCAATCCTCTGGTGGCCCAATAACAGAGTACATTCTTTGGAGAGATTAGCTTCTGGCTCCTTGTGATTGCTGGATCTAAAAATTTATATTTGGGATGAGTAATACAGTATATCTACTGTCATTATTGTTATAGTCCCTCTCCAGTGTATACTGGGCTTGTGGTCAGGTTTACTTATATTGAGCTTTAACCAGTTCACCTCCTATGAGGAGAAGGAATTCTGGCATAATCTATTCAGGATACGGAAACCCTTAATCTCGCCAGGACAGACACGCTAGAAATTAAATGGATATGTGTATATAATAAATATTAGGGTAAAAACAATCATACAATAGTACTGTGCTGTGCTGTATAACTCAGACACTCTCAAATACTACGATTTTTGTTACTTTCAGCCCTTCTAACAATTCACTTGGCATTATTTTGCAGGCCGGGAAGCAAGCAAGAATGCATATTTAGGGCATCAGAATTATGGTGTGGGCATCAATACTTAAACAGAACATAGTCATTGCAGCAGAACACAGCTGAAGTTGAAACTGTCCTACCATGTCAGTCAGAGACGATAGATAGCTGGGAAAGAAATCGACTTACAGAATGGTACTTAATTTACACTTCACCACTGAGAAAATCAATTTAAGCCAATAATGTGTCAGTGATAAAGAATGCACTCATGAGCAGGACATAATAACTGTAAGCCCAGTGACCAATATACAGTATGTCAAGAGAAGCTCAGTAATTAGAGTAAAGCTGCAATGGTTTTTCATTTAAATTAAGCATCAAACTTAACCCCAACCAGCCAGATTACATAAAACCTTAACGTATGCCTTGTTAATAAAGTTACAGTCAACTTGTCATAGAACTAAACCTCCTTAGAGATTGTTTTATTTCATTCCACAACAAATTTGTTGGATAAATCTCATGTAAACAAGTTGAGCTATCTGTTCATTCACCACGCTGAACTAGTGTACTGAAAATGCATTCTAAAAAATGAATCAACCCCCACCAAATTTTCTACATGGAAAGCACAAAGCTTATGTTGGTGTTTTGTGAGGACTGGTGTCATTCAGCTTTATATTTGCTTTTTAGTGTTTGCTATGGTACCAACCTGACATTTTTTAATTAAAAATGTATTTGCACAGTGCTATTAATAAAAAGAAACAATTGACTAAAAAATAACTAACAGTTGTCTTTCCTACTGAACCTTACAATTGTTTAAGGTGAACCTGGTCGTGTATAACACTGCTAAAGTCATCAGATACAGCAGTGGGAATTGTGGGAATTGAATGGTGTAAAAGACAGTAGTTTTTGAATTCTGTTTTGAAGCAGTCTGGTAATTTGGGTGTTGTCACTCACGTGCGCTTGGGAGCCAGTCAAAGGGCTTAGCTCCGTGTAATGACTCGTCGGACCAGGGGCTGGCGATAAGCACTAATATCTATTCTTCTCTTTCTACAGACCTCCGGAAAGAAAGCCCACATGAACAGATCACTTACGTCTCCAATCCTGATCTTACTTCTGGCCCCTGGTGATGACCTCACTTCCACTTTCTGCCCTAAAACATGCCTTTCCTGCCTTCCTGCTATAAAACCACCCTACCTGCTATTTTACTTCAGTTCAGTTCAAATTTATGTGTGGACTCATTCTTTTGTGGTTACTCATTTTTTCAAATTGCTTCATAGTGTACGGGATGGATCCCCAAATCTTTTTCTTGTGTTCTTGTCTTTCTTACAGTGTATATATAGTGGATACTATACATATATATAGTGTACTAGCCATCCCCTGCGGCTTCGCCCACGTAGAAGTGAAACAGGACAGCAAGGAGGGCCCTGCTTGGCTTCTTACTCCTAATGTCACGCTATTCCCTCCCCTCAGCCCGTAGCCTCTGTCTCGGATTAGAGCAAATATATCGCTCCTGCAAGTGAACTATGATTCTTAGCGCGATGAGAGAAGTCGCAAAATCAACCTGAATGTTCAAGCAAATTCTAGAAAAAAGCCCAATATAAATTTGTTAAATAGTTCTCTTGTTCACTAGCTAAGCGAATGTAAGATACGCCCCGAGGCTGGAGCATGAGTGAGGAGGTCCCTGACCCCTCCCCTCGGCCCGCTGTATCTCTCTCTGATTCATGCAAATAAATCAGTACCACAAGCGAACTATGATACATAGAGCAATGACAGAAGTCGTAAAATCAACCGGAATGTTCAAGCAAGTTATAGTAGAAAACCCGATCTAAATCCGTTAAGTAGTTCTCTCGTCAAAAAAGGACAGCCATACAGGCAGACAGACAGACAGACGTTGGATTTTTTAATATACAGTATATATATATAAAAGTACTCCCACCTCAAATCACTCTGGAAAGTGATGCAAACAAAGGTTTTTCCCTATAGAATGTGAGCAAAAGACAGCTGTAATAAGTCAGTTGAGCCAAAGAAGAGCTTGCACCATCCAAGTAGCTATTCAGGCGTATGACTGTGTGAGCTCACCTTATAAGAGGCTCACTTCAATTGAGTGTTACACCTGCCGGTATTAATTGGGATTGAAAATGTTGTCATACTATGTTATTATTTTCAGGGACACAATATTGTAGTGATTAGTGCTGTCTGAAACCCAGCTCAGGCAATGTCTTTGTATAGATTGCACATTCTCTTTGTGTTTGGCTCTTTTTTCTCCATAAACTTTGCTTCCTTCCCACATCCTAAAGATATTCATACTAAGTTACCATCACACTAAACTAGCAGTACACATCACAGTAGAAAGATAGCAGTCCAGTCAAATAAACCCAGCTTTTCCAAAACTCACATTTTATCAACCAACAAGAAAACTCAAAACAGTTTCCTGTCCTGTCCATGAGGATTAATGTAGAAGTTTTATGACATTAACATTCTAAACCCTTGGACAATACTATGGAGTCAAAGCCATCTTTCACCCCAATTTCTTATTAAAATAAAGAGTTCCTCACCAAAAAACATGAACTGCTTGGTATATTCAAAATACAGTATGTTCTGCTACCTCCTGTGAGTTCTAGGAAAATTCAGTCACAATGTTCTGAATGAACAAATTAGTCAGATCGCCAGTATTGAAGTGCACTTCAGTCAGACACCATGATCACTTAAATCACATTTGGATCAGCAACCAATTCAAAATTGATTTATTGACACAAAAAAGTGTTCAAATAAGTGAGAAATACTCTAGCTAGCAGATATACCCTACTAGACTGAGAAAAAACTAGTGGCAGCACAACATTGTTGCAGATTACACAATGTATTATTATTATTATTTATTTATTTTTTAATTATAGTAGGATGACTCAGTGTTTGTCACAGTGTGACTAGCCATTTCTGATTCATATAGACATTTGGTGCAGGATGTGCTGGATCTGACTACCATGGACTATTAATTATTTTACTTAACTTACTTTACTTAACTCACCTTACACTGTTGTCCTTCTATAACAGTTCAGTAAACAAGAATCATTAATAGTCTCATCCTGCATATAGTCTTGGATAACACCTTACAGGCAAAAGGTTTTACTTTCTAGTTAACTTCACGGACAACATCCTTACTTTATTATGTTTATGTAATGCACCACATTGTATTTAAATGTAACATTACAGTTGTAGACAAAATTCAAAGAATTATGAAAATATCCACATTGCACTGGAGAAGTGAATACCCCAAAAAGGAAGAGCTTTAGCAGGCGGTCTGATCCCTCCCTACTGCTGATGCAGTGATTTGCCATTGGTGGGAACTTCTGAAGAATGTACACATATTTAAAATTTGTAGTTGCTCTAGAATGTGCCTCTAATATTTAAAAAAAGTGAATGAATTAAATACAGGAATTTAATATGTTAATTGTTTTATCTGATGACAATGTATTTCTGTAACAGCGTGATGCTTTTCTGTCTTTTTTCATATTAAGGTTACTTTTGCCCCTAATTAAAGCAAAACACATTTTTTCATTTACAATGATCATAATAACACAAGACAATCAATTCTTCAGTTAATCATTTAGACCAGGGGTCCTCAATCACAGTCCTGGAAGGCCGCAGTGGCTGCAGGTTTTTGCTCCAACCTAGTTGTTTAATAATACGCACTTATTGCTCAAGTAATACTTCTGCTTCACTTTAGTTGAGTTGCTCGTTTAAAATTTTTAACCCTTATCACTTCTTTTAGTCTTAAACAGCTGTATTCTTGGTTTTTAATTGCTCCTAATTAGCAATAACATGCAAATGACAAAAGAGACCAGCATTTCTCCATTTAGCTTGTTACCATGTACATCTGTGGGTACTTACCTGCACAATTGGGTTTAATTAAATACTTGGAAGGAAAGTGAAAAGAAAAAAGTAAAGGACTGAGAATTACTCCTCCATTTTAGCCTTCAAATTATTTGGATGATATCCTTAGAAAGGGGAAGAAAATGTAGGATATAAGAATGACCTGACATAGCAGAGTTAAAGAACTAGTAAGCCATGAAATTAAATTATTGGATTGCTTTCTAATTAAGCAACCGGGTTAGAATAAAAACCTGCAGCCACAGTGGCCCTCCAGGACTGTGATTGAGGACCCCTGATTTAGATGAAGAAGACATTCATGAGAGTGATTATAAAAATTAGTGAGCATGTTTACAATGGTAAAGAGAACAAAGAATATCAGGATGATTAGGCAAAATTAAGAAGTGTGCAAAATCTAAATTAAAGAACTAAATGAAACCATCCCACCATGAAATTATACATTTACCTAATGCCTTTATCCAAGGTGACTAACAAGATCAAGATACAGTACAACAATTCATATTTTGTTCAATTTTAGTTTTGACATCTGGAACACAGTCAGGTTAAGTAACTCGCACAGGGTTACACAATTAATTGGAGGCAGGAATTGTACATTCACTGTTTTAAACATTGTATCTCACTGCCGAAAATATAAAGAATAATTGCTTTGTGAAGATAATAAACTATTTATGATTTCATTCAAGCAGATAAACTGAAAACCACACTCTGTGAGCTGCTTTACAAGGTCCTAAATTAATATCCATTTATCCATTATCCAACCCTCTATATCCTAACTACAGGGTCACGGGGGTCTGCTGGAGCCATTCCCAGCCAACACAGGGCGCAACGCAGGAAACAAACCCCGGGCAGGGTGCCAGCCCACTGCAGGGCTTGCACACACACACACACACACACACTAGGGACAATTTAGGATTGCCAATGCACCTAACCTGCATGTCTTTGGACTGTAGGAGGAAACCGGAGTACCCTGAGGAAACCCACGCAGACATGGGGAGAACATGCAAACTCCACACAGGGAGGACCCGGGAAGTGAACCCAGGTCACCTAACTGCGAGGCAGCAGTGCTATCAACTGTGCCACCCTCCTAAATTAATATGAAATCCTTATTACCTTTTTTCCAACTGACTGCATTTCCCATGTATTGCTCACATAAAGACCCTGGCTACAAATACATAAGTGTGATGCTGATTATGGACCCTAACATGGACGAATGTTTCCACCAGAAATTAAAAACATTTATAACATCAGAAAGTGACTTTGATGCACAGTTGCCATTCTGTACCATTAGGATAATCCTGCAAAAGCCAAAAATGTCCTTTTCTCTTGCAGAGTATTATTTAACATTCTAAGCTTTGTATGCAGAATTTTTAGAATACAAGATTAACGTTTTGCCAAATGCCACTGCTTTCTCTAAACTGATGGTACAATTACGACAAAAACCTTAAAACAGTTCTCATTATTTGAAAAAGCATTATTAAACTCAGTTGGTGGTCTGTGAGTCATTTATCTATCCATCCATTTGCTGAATCCACTTCAACCAACTTTAATGTCTTGAGTACAAAGTTAGGAACAAGCCGGTCTATTCCAAAGCACACTTACACACACTCCGGAATGCATTGAGATGTGGGAGGAAACAGGAGCGACTGGAGAGAAACACACAAGACACATGTAGACCTGCAGACTCTACGCAGTCAGTGGACAGAACGTAACTGCCAGCAAGTCAGAATCCATTCAACATATCATCATCATTGAAGGCTATTTTGAGTACTGCCTAAAAAATTAAGATCCCTCCTTCCTTTTTCAATAACCCATACTTATTCATACATTTTTGCCTCTTAGTACATCTTTTATGTTTCACCATATCATACTTTTAAAAGTGCAAAGTTTATACAGTATGTGGTCTTTAACATGTGACAACAGATCTAAAACATTCTCGGGCACTCACTTGATTAGGTGAGCATTTGAAGTTGATTATTGTTGGTCGAGATCCAAAACGCATTTAACAAATCAAATTAAGAAAAAAATGGGCTCTGTCAATATGCCTCTCCTTTACATTATTAAAATGACATGATACTTATAATACCATTTTATTGATAACTGAATGGAAGTATTCAAATGTAGAACAACATTATACATTAGCATAATAGAGAGGTCAAATATGCTTTGAGCCATATGGCTTTATTAGATTATGATATTGGTAATACTTTAAACTAAGCCTCAAGAGGAGAGCAGCATACAATCATTTCAAACCTGGCAGAGTCCTACCAGAAGTCTGTGCACTTCAATTAAATAACTCGGCTCCTCTTACCTTTCAGGCCATAACACTTTGGTTAATTAGAGGCCTCAAAATAACTTAATCTCCTGCTATGTTATCCCCGTCATTTCCAAGAGTTTTCCACAAATAACACATTGATTTTTATACTTAGTCAATTTATCTAATAAGCACTGCATTACTGGGTTATGAAAAATGTGTTATCTTCCATGCCACAGGAGACTATTATGAAACAGAAGAAACAATTCTTCCTGTGGCACAATATAACGTGGATAATTTACATTAAGGAAGTGAGAAATGTTTTGTTAATTAGATTCAGCAAACAGAAATATATGTTACGTGACACATGCAGCACCATACCAAACCACCAAAAAGAAGAAAAACACCCCACCAGAACAGCTACAAAACAGATGTTAATAAAAATTATGTAATGAATAAATGGAGCTGAATAATGTGACTAAAATATATTTTTTAAATATCATACTGTTTTCAATACTTACTTAATATACAGAAAATAGCAAAATGTAATTTGCCAAGTTATTTTCATTTTCTAGTTATTGTTTGTTTGCTAAACTATAAAGAATATGACAGCAGCTTTGGGAATTATACTGAAAAGACTCAATAAAATTAATGGCTCCTAAAAACCCTAACAATGATATTAACGTGTCTTTCTTAAAAACTGTAGTGTTCATATTAGACGTTATATTTCTAACTGCGGAACTCAATTCAGTGTAATAAGGAAAGTTCCGATCCTACATTATTATTTAAATCTCTCCTGATTAATTCCATTTTCTGTAGAGATTCTCAACTGCATTTTCTCAATCTAATCTACCTCTATTACATGTTTGGCAGATGAATTTACTCAAGGTGACTTACATGATCAGAATACATTATAGCTACGTATTTCATGAATGTTTAGATTTTTCCTAAAACATTTACAATCAAAATTTAGCAGATTTTTGTTATTTGACTGACAGAGATTCTCGTAAGTGTATTAGATAAAGACGAATTATCATGTAAGCTGGTTTATTACACCAAGGAGCTTTAAAGCAGTTATTTGAAAACATTCCAATACACATCAATAAATCATTTTTTAAGAAATTAGATTCAATCATAACCTCATTTACTTGGAATTCAAAACATCCACGTATCCAAAGAGCGACCCTACAAAGACCCAAGGCAGAAGGTGGCATTGCTCTACCTAACTTTCAGTTTTATTACTGGGCGGCAAATATACTGTACAAGCTATAAAAACCTGTACACAAATAGCTGAGCATACACAGGCTTGGTTTGCAATAGAAATAAAATCCAGCAGTACTTCTTTATATTCCTTACTTTGTACCCCAATAAGTACAAGTCATCGCCAATATACTAACAACTCAATTGTACTTCACTCACTCAGAATATGGATTCAATTTTCCTTAACCCCCCCCGACATACCTCTATTCTGGAAAAAATATTGTTCAGACTTGAGTACTCAGATAGCATCTCCATAATATATAAAAACATTTACAGTCCCTCCCTTTCAAAGATCCCAGAGTACAGTGGGAAAAGGATCTCTCACTCAACATCTCAGAAAAGGAGTGGAAGGCAGCAATGCACAGAATTCACTGTAGCTCCATATGCGCAAAGCATACAATCATTCAACTTAAAATTAAAATTTAAATTGTCCAAAATGTTTCCAGTGCAACATCCAACCTGCGAACGTTGCAATCAAGTTCCAGCCTCACTGGGTCACATGTTTTGGGTGTGTACCAAATTAACACCATTCTGGACCAAAATCTTTAAATGCCCTTCAGACAGCCTGGGTGTCACAATACCCCCTACCCCATTAGCAGCTGTGTTTGGTGTACTCCCAGATGGGCTTAAAGTGGAGAAGGACAAACAAACTGCTTTTACTTCACTATTGGCATGTAGACTTATTTTGCTCAACTGGAACAATCCTAGCACACCTCTTTTAAGTCAGTGGGTAACTGATGTTATATACTATTTGAAATTGGAAAAAATCTAATTCTCACTTAGAGGATTCTGTGCAAAACTTTTTTAAAATCTGGCAGGATCTAATCAATAACATTTTAGAATAAGCATTTAAAATTGAGGTGGATTCTCTCCCCTATTTTTATTCTATTTATTTGTATCCATTTATTAATGTATCTATTTATTTATTTTTACTACTTTACAGTTTTACTCTGCCGACCTAGCTCTCTTTCTTGTGGATGGGGGTTGATTTGTTTCGAATTTTTGTTAAATTTGACTTGCTTGTATAAAATGTTATTTGATTTTAATAAAATCAATAAAATGCTAAAAAAAAAATAGAACACTGAACAAAAAAATTGTAGATTGCTCTATTTCTGGGACTGCCCTGCAGACTAGTAGGAAATGCACCTTAGACCCCGGTTTATACACTGAGTTTCCATTTGTCTATTGTTCTCTCTAAGGTGATTTGCTTCCCACCCCAAAATTCTGATAACTTTAGATTAAGCAATGACTCTAAATTGAGCAAACATGTACAAATGTGCCTGATCATGTGTGACTGACATTATGCCTGTGCCTGGATTCTGCCTAGGGTCCTTTGCCACTGTTTTCATTTTAAATTGCAATGTGAATGATCCCATATGTATGTGGACTCTTTTTGGCAAATGGCAAGCCACAATTTAATATAGTAGCATGAAGCAGACTGTATGATCTAGTAGTTAATGAGTTGTTAGAGAGCAGATTTTAATGTTTACTCCCAGTTCAATCTCCAAAATTGATGCACCTTTGTGACCTGGAGCTGTTAATTTGCCTTAGCTCCAATTGTAAAAACAGGTATGTAAACAGCTGTAAAAAAGATGTCCACTTGTTCAACTTGTTGTGAGACAGTTTGTTGTGAGACAGTTTGACTATAGAAAGGTACATAGTAAAATAAAGTATGTGTTTTATACTCAGGCATTGACCATACACACAATTATAATGGTAAAGTAAGATTTTAATGACTGTTTGTTGTAAGCAAAACAGACATGGAAATTTTAAAGTAAGTGTTTAGTCTGCCTTGCTTATTTTTGTATTACAAAAAGGACTGTCTTTAGTTGAGCTATTGTCCGAGGCAGTCACCTCAAGGAAGTGCCCAATTCAACAACTCTTGAACTGTCAGAGGTACATTTTCAGGATGCTGAATACTTCTCTATTTTGGGAGGGTATAGGTCCATCTGAACATTTTGTATTCCAAATGGTCATAGTTTAGCACTCTGCCCAGGGCACCTAGGGCACAGATCACAAGTGGGGGAAAAACCCAGCCACATGTGTTAGCTACCAAACAGTCAGTTGGCTCACTAATAAGCTTAGCCTAGGGTGCAAAATAACCCAGCACCGCCACTGACTCTGCCCATGTGCTCCAGACTGTAGATCACCCATTCAGTTTCTTGTTGTAACTGTGCCATGGAGACACACCTATGCAAACCCTTATAATGGTCTTTTCCATTCACCCACCTTATGCACCACTGTCTCTTTCACCCTACAAATATCAGATACACTTACAAAAATTGGGTGATGCTACCTTTACACCAACCATTTCAAGAGACAAACCTGAGCTGTGCACTTAATCTGAAAGCTGTACCCCTTATTTGCAAACTTTGTCAAACAACATTTACTAAGGCCTACATTGCATAAGAATTCTACTACTTCTTATTCTACATCACATGACCTTCAGCTGATATTTATGATCACGCATAATATGCATTGCTAGCATGTAAGAATTCAGGCAGTAGGAAGTCTGCTAGGATAGAAGTGGAAGTTTTGAGGCACATTGCTAGTTCTTTTTTGATGTGCGAAACACCATGCATTTTTTGTGGGTTTGTATTTATAGCTGTATAGTCTTTCACCTAAGTCAATGAGCCCGTTCTTTAAAGGCCCCAATCACAAATAGAATTGATTAGGCAAACTTTATTAATCCCATGGGGAAATTCAAACGCATACAGCAGCAGAAACATAAAAAAACAAGGATACAGACTCACAGGACAAATAATACAGCCAATCAATCAATCAATCAGTCATTTCACTCAGTCATTTTCCAACATGCTATATCCTAACACAGGGTCACGGGGGTCTGCTGGAGCCAATCCCAGCCAGCATAGTGCGCAAGACAGGAACAAACCCCGGGCAGGGTGCCAGCCCACCGCCGGGAACAAACACGCACACACTCACATACCCACACACCAAGCACACACTAGGGACAATTTAGGATCGTCAATGCACCTAACCTGCATGTCTTTGGACTATGGGGAGGAAACCGGAGCACCCAGAGGAAACCCATGACACGGGGAGAACATGCAAACGCCATGCTGGGAGGACCCAGGAAGCGAACCCAGGTCTCCTTACTGCGAGGCAGCAGTGCTACCACTGTACCTCTGTGCTGCCCATCAATCAATCAATCAACAAAAAAACAAACAAATGAATGTATATTGTGCTGATATTTCAAAATGAACTTAACAGTGCTTTGGGAGGAAGCACTGAATTTCCTGATAGCAGTGTGCTAAAAGTGCTCAAAGATAGCACCTCCTGGAGGAGATGGAGAGGATTTTTTATAATGGCATCCAATTTTGCTACCATCCTCTTTAACAAATAGTTGTCACTTAGAAAAGGATTAAATGTTTAAGTTTTAATGGAAAAAAACACAAGTATTTATATTTTGTTAAGTCCTAAACTGAAATAAAGATAATCACTATGTTAAGCATTGAATTTTGAATTCCTATAACAGATGTGACTAGTAGGGGCGCTGCAGCCTCCCAAACCTCCGACACAATAAAGCCCAAACACACTTTATGCACAAATAAAGGGATTTTATTGAACCCCAACACCTTCTTCACAAGAATAACCAACAAAATAATGCACCAAACACAGTTATCCTTCCTCCTCCAACAGTGAAGCCCAACTGCCTCCTGACTCCTGAATTATCAAAATGATGCATTTGCCTTTCTTTTAAGCTTGACCCAGAAATTGCTTCTGGTCTCTTGTGCCAGTTATCGAGAGAACACCTAAGCTGGGGGGAAACCAGGACAATCCACCCCTAGCAGCTCCCTGTGGCGGTCCCCAAAGACCCCAACAGGGTTGTGTTTCTGGACTCCATTTCCCATGCAGCCCAGCGGGTGTCTTAATCGGGTTTAGGCCCTGAGGCCCACTGACACCTGTTGTGTCGGGAAATGACCTGCACCTGGTAAGCCCATTCTCCTGGTCCTTCTATTATGGCCTCATAGCCGGGTATGAAACCTTCAGTTATCCTGGTGTCACAAAGATGAGACATACTCAGATGAAGGTTTGGGGCAGCCATCCGTATATTCTGGTATCCTGGCTGCAAAAGTCATTATTTCTCACAATAAACAGCACTGATGTGCATACCATTGAGTCCAAAACAAGACTGAAGGAAAAGGGAAAAGGGCAGGCTTTTAAAGGGGAAGACAGGAAGTGAGGTCATAAGGATCGGGCACGTGTTCTTCAATCATTGGATCAAGCCCGGACGTGACATCAGAGGGGCTGGAGCTGGTAAGGTCTACTTCCATTGGCTCGGTCCTGGAAGTGATGTCAAGAGAGCCAGGTGGAATCTCCCGGAAATGGTCTACAGGCAAGGGAGAAAAAGAGTCAGTGCACTCTGCCACATCCCGGCATACCTCAGAACTGCCTTCACTCAAGCCCTTTAGCTGCCTCCCATGCGCACGTGTGTGACACTGGCCAGAATGCCTGTCCTTCCTTCTGAGCACCCACACAGTCAATACTAATTGTCTGGTTCAAGGACTTAATGTTGGCAGAATGGTAAGAAGGAAGGAAGAAAGAAGAAAATAAGTCATTACAGTTACTCCACTTAAGTCACATGTCCTACTACAATGTAAAATTTTTATTATTAGGTTGACACCTTCATCCAGTGTGACTTAGAACATCTGAGATATGATTGGTTACATTTCTTTGGCTTTTCCATTTGTAACACAGGCAGGTGAAGTGACTTGCTCATGGTCACACAGTATCAGAAGAAGGATCCAAACCCTCATATTCAAAGTTTGAGGTCCAAGGTCTTAACCAGTATACCACATTGCCTGCCATCACACTGTGTTATTATTGTACTCTGTTGTTATAATTTGGAAGTTTCAATTCTGTACTAATCTGACACTTTTGTTTCTAAAAATTAGCTGGGATTGGTTCCAGCAGACTCCTGTGACCCTGTGTTAGGATATAGCGGGTTGGATGATGACTGACTGACTGACATTAGACATTTTGTTATGCGATACGTAGTATTTAAAGTCAGTTTTACCAAATGGATGTATATCAATGCAGATTCAACAGTTAGCTCTCGTACTTTGTGACCCAGACATGGAATAGTAAGTAGGAAAATGTACAATTGGTTTATTACCAGAGATATACTGTATTAGGTTTACTTTTTCTATCTCACATTTCCTGAATTATTTTGACAGAACATTTTGTCTTAAGCATCTTTTTCCTATACGCAAACAAACTATTCCACATTCCTATGCAAAAATGGATTAATTACATAAATGAAATTTTCTTAAGCATCAATACATATTCCTCGAATATGACACTTTGCTCCCTAAATATCAGCCATACACCCTCATCCCCATATCAAGCAGTAGGATGAACAATCTGTTGCAAAGAATTGGTAATTATTTTAATTATATTAATCTACCTTTAGCTGCTGCAAATGGAACTTGACTCACACCATCCAGTGTCCTGTCATCAGTAAACCAGTAGGAAATCTGGCTACTTTAAGCATGGAAATTACAGTTTCCATGGAAACTTTTTTTAGAGCAACTAAATTAATGGCAAAAAATATATCAAGCTGTGTGAAACAGCCAGATGCATTTGTTAAAATAATACACTCTTTTCAATAAAATTTCTTGTCACTACATCAACCAACTGTAATTTTACCTGATTTTGCACCTTACAGTTAAAAAAATTAGATGAGGTCTATAAATGTGTAAAAAATTTTAAAAGCAAGCTTTATTATAGATAAAACGTTTAAACAACTATGATAGATTTACGTAAAAGTGATGCACTGCAATTTAGAAACAAAAATAAATAAGGATAAGAATGTATTTTTGCTAAAGCAAAAAAAAACCAAAACAGTAAGTACACACTCTGTGCATAACATTTAACAACTAGAATGTTCAACCAGAACATTGGGTATTAAAATGTCAACTTTCTAATGTGCCAGGAAGTGTTTAATGTAAATGCTACAAAAGTTTTTAAAAGTGGATGCAACTCAGTTTATAGAATTCTTAATACAGAATTGCCAGTTTTGCCAGTAAGCCAGAGAAAAAATGCTATGATTTGTTTGCATAGAATTAAATTAATTAGACTGTATAACTTACAAGTCTTTCAGAGTAATTTTTATAATTCTTAGTTAGTATGCTACATTGAGATTATAAATTAAGAAAAAAGTATAATATAAACTGTAGATCGGTGGCAGTCGGGAACCAGAGATAGAGGAAACAGGTTGTGCTACAAGAAGAAGCCTTACAAGGCCTCAACAATAATAAGAACAATCATGTCATTAATAATACATGTGGCCATACTAATTAGTTACACAAAATACTACTATGGAGCTGTAAGGAGTATGTTTATGGGAAGTGTAATGCAAATGTTTAAGAATGGTAGCAAGGGAGTACAGTGCACTATCTGAGGTCCCAAACCATTATGTTTAAGGATAAGCTATGGACTCTGAGAAATACTTGGGGTTGATACAAGGACACCTTGAAGAAAGATCCACGATGGGTTAGTAAAACCACCTCAACTCCCAACTTTAAGTTCAAATACCCTGGTCACTTCCAGTGTGGAGTTTTTATGTTCTCCCTTTCTCTGTTTGAGTATTCAGCTAGGATAGGCTTTGGCTCCCCACCACTCTAAACTAGAAAGTTCACAAAATTAATGAACTTATTCTGATTAGGGGGGAATTAATTCAGTTTAATCTTACATATCAAGTGCCGACATATCTCTTTTGATTTTTATACCATTGCATCTTTCAGACCATTGGCTTAGATGTGTATTGAGGTGAATATGAATAAGAATACTGCAGCTTGCAGTTTGACGTGTTGGGACAGCAAACTATGTATGTTTCATAAGACCACTTTGTGACTTGCATCAATAACCCAGAATAACACATGCAAGTAATAATGTCACTGTAGTGTACTCTGTAAACATGACAATAATTACCATAAAAAAACAATAAAAGGGAAACATTGCAAATTGAATCATAGCAAAATGGCTTTAATATCAGAAAAGCTAAGCATCCAAAAGTATAAAAACAATTATATTCTAAAAAAATGTAAGAAACCAGATTCAGAGCAACATTTTATTTGCTGTTCATCTAGATTCCACAGTAATGTATAAAAGAAGTTTAAAAACTAATTGGAGTAAGCTACACTTCAGCATTTCCATTTTACTGGAGCAGAAAAGGTTGGACATTGGGATAGAAGGCCAAATAAAAGAACAAGCTGTTCATCTAGCTGCTTTGGAATGTGTCTGAGGCCATGTCATTGAAAACAGGGGCCTGCTATCATCTTTCTGAATAACATTGCTGTTTGCAGGAGCAGTATGTTAGCCAGTGCCACACAGACTGACATTTCAGTCACATTTCTTGAATTTGGCAAAATATTTCAAAATGGAACTTTGAGTTAGATTTTTAAATGTTAAGCTGCCGAGACAAGATGGATTTCAGCAGCTGAGTAGCATGTGGATGCCACTATTGTCACAGCTGCAAAAATGCTGGAGAACTGTAAAGTATTGAATGTGGTCTAAAATAAGAAAAAAATATCCTGGATTGAAGAATCCATGGAATGGAATGGGATGGGATGTTTGAGGGCAGCTGTTAGTGTTGTGTTCCAAAATCTAACGCTGTTAAGACAATACAAATTTCTGAGTATGTAGTGCTTATCAATTTTGGTATTAGAGCAAAAGGAGGAAGAAAACAACAAAAGATCTAGAAAGATGAGTAGCAAATTCAGCTACAGTAAGTCTTCATCCTCAGGCCGAAAGGAACATTGGATTGAAATCCTGCTGTTTTTTGTCTGTGGGGGTTTTTGTACATTCTCCCAGTGGGCACTTCAAACTGCTGTTAGCTTGATTCTGAAAGTGGCCTTTGTGGATAGTATGTGATGGTGTGGCGCCTAGTCCAGGGATGGTTTGGGCCTTCCATCTGTTGCTTGGCTGCACACAACTCTATCTTTGACAGACACAGTCATTACATATAAAAAAAGAAAGAAAGAATAAAACAACCATAATCTTGAGATATGAAACAGTTACTTTTGTCAGCTGATATCATATGAGCTCATTTGAAATAATATTGACAAACATGTTATTCATAAAAGATAAAGGAAGACAAAGAATTTGAGCCAGTTGGTGAACCTGCCATACAATGAGACATCCTCACGTGTGTGCACAAGCCTAATAGGAAACACATCTGTAATCACTCCGCAATTCTAGTGAGGGGTAGTGCAGCACAGAGTATGAAGGGGAAACACCAAGGCTGACATGCATTAGTCATATTGTGCACAAAATCTGCTATGTTATGCTGAAACCATTGAGAAATATGGTATTAGTCATTGATGCATTAACTAAGAAATAAGACTTTTATGATTGTACCATCTTCTAATCTGTCCATCAATTTACTTAACCTACTTAATTAACTGTCAGAAAATGAAATTTAAAGTTCACAGTAGAAACAAATCAAACGATAATCACTCTAGGACCAATAATGTGCCTCAACTTTCGATGCAGTGTTTTATAAGCATTCACATATATTGACAGTTCAGATAGACTTATTAGAGCAGAGGAGTTTTCCCCAAATGTGTAAACAAACAAGCAAACTGGGCATATGGCGTCATTAGCACAAAAGTAACAATTTGGTTATTTTAGATTGTTTTCAAGAGCAAGTAAAACAGTCCTGGAACTGAGGGAGGAAAACAAGAATGGGAATCACATGAATGTGAAGAATGTGAATCATACATTATGTGATCTGGGAAGCAGCTGTCAAGAGAAATACTTAGTTTGATAGTAAAACCATACAACGCCACCTTTATGTGTGCAACAAATACTTTTGTAATTAATTAGTATATTTTTAGATGCTACTTGACTACAAGAGAAATATTAATTTGAACTATAAGTACCTGTCAATACACATCAACTTAAAAATGAAAAATTACACAAATGACAACAGTAGAGGTCTCAAACATGATGTTACTATTTAAGTGAAATCAACAGACTAATACTAAATTACTGTATATAAATTAAGGATTGTTGCAGGTAGTAAATTAAAAGCTTTCCACAAACCTCAATGAAAACTCAAAGTTAAAAATGTTATTAAATGAAAGGATGGTGTTACTTTCACAGATGCATTCTGGGAATTAGTTAACTAATTTCAAAGTTACCACATTTACATTTTTTTCAGTTGCTTCATTAAAGAGTCATTACATTTTTTCTTTATTAAACATTTTTGTAACATTGTGTTATTTAAAACATAATACTGATAATTGAATGCAATTACATGTGTTAGTAGGTTACCTTAAATACGCACAGTAATACCATTTTACAATATCATGTCACTAAAAACATAATCTAAATAGGTTTGTGGCGGCTCAATAGCTTTCATGGACAGAAGAGTCTAATTCAAGAAATGCAAAAATGCCATTGATTCATGTTCTAATGTTTGTTGTTAAGAGTAGAATGTTTCTAAGTAACTGCAGATCAAATTCCATAAATATAACATTTTTGAAAGACAAACCCCATGGACAATTAAAATCTCTTCTGAAGCATCACGGTAATCCAGATGCCTGCTCCAGACCATGATGTAGAGCAGGTTTACAGCTTTGTTGATAAATTACATTACACTAGATTAGATCAAATTAGATTATACTTTATTCGTTCTCAAGAAGAAATTAAAACGTTACAGAAGCTAAAAAACAAACAAACAAAAAACATTATACATACATATATATGTGATTGGGGCGGCACGGCGGCACAGTGGTAGTGCTGCTGCCTTGCAGTTAGGAGACCTGGGTTCACGTGGAGCTTGCATGTTCTCCCCATGTCTGCATGGGTTTCCTCCGGGTATTCCGGTTTCCTCCCCCAGTCCAAAGACATGCAGGTTAGGTGCATTGGCGATTCTAAATTGTCCCTAGTGTGTGCTTGGTGTGTGGGTGTGTGTGTGCACCCTGAGGTGGGCTGGCGCTCTGCCCAGGGTTTGTTTCCTGCCTTGCGCCCTGTGTTGGCTGGGATTGGCTCCAGCAGACCCCCGTGACCCTGTAGTTAGGATATAGCGGGTTGGATAATGGATGAATGGATATATGTGATTGACTAAGAGGAGCCATTTGAGGTGGCTTTGACATTTACTGCTGATATACGTTACTGTACTTAGTTCACTGGTCAAATGTAAAACACTACTGTTGGGTAAAGGAAGCTTTGGTGATCGCGGCTTGATCTTTTGTCATTAAAATCTAAACAGGAACAGCCTGTGAAAAAATAGTGTTGAGTGAGTGAGTATGTGACATGTCATTAGCATTAAAAATCTGTAAAGTTATACTGCAAATCAGCCATACACTGAAAGTTGTTTCACTGTTAATTGCATTTTGAGTAATTGTTATGCAAAAGACAGCTAGATTTAAGTAATGAAATTGTTTTACATTATATATAAATATGGGAACAAATGAAGCAATTAAAAATTTTTAAAATTTTTGTTGACCTTAAACACCAGGGGCGTCATGCATAATGCCGTTTGAAGAATTCGCACTATAACATGGTGTACGGACAAAAGCGGAAATGTTCGTACTCACAAAAAAGTCCAGATGCATAAATCTGTGCGTTCGCCAACTTCCACGTTCTCCGCTACATAAATCCCAGCCAGCGTGAAATGCAACGCATGTGCACTCGCCTGCCGCCACTCCCAAACTCCTCCCAGAATTACGCCTCTTTGAATATGCAAATCAATATAAATAGCCCTTAAGCTCAGAGTTCTGTGAAAAGGAAATGGCAAAAGCAGAATAGAAGAATTTCAGCGAATACCAAGTGGAGGCAAGGAAAAATGTACTATTTGTTGGTTTAAACAATGGTATAAACAACAAAAGGAAGCTGATCGAGTGATGTAGAGTGTCAGAGAAACTCGAAAGCTCAAGTTCACAAAGTTGCACAGTGCCCGAAATAAAAAAGAAGTTGTCAGAAATCAAAGTCGCCGTGAAAAGGCGAGTCGTAGCCCACCGTCTAAGAAAAAAAATAGGCACACAGTAGGAAAAAAGCTTTAATCTTAAAATGTCCACTTTAATCACATAATTTATTTTGTCATTAAAGTAGAACATCATAAACTTCATCTTAAAATCTTTTAATTTACTAGTTTCTCAAATCCCATCATAACTACAGTAGCATGTTAAATGCTTTGTTTTGTATTTGATCTTCTATGTGCTCTATGCGTGTGAATCACTACGTGATTTTTAAATGGGCTTTCTCTTCCTCCAATAGGACACAGAATCCATTACATTCGTGATATTACAGTATTAAAATACTGAGATGTATATTGGATATCATTTTCATGATGATATGAGTTAAAGCATGTTATTAAACACGGGAACACAGAGGCGCAGTGACTGTTCATGCCTCATACAAGATGCCTGCTGCGCCGTGCGCGACCTTCGATGAAATAATTTATTGCAGCAGTATTGTTTCTTTCAAACATACTAACCCCCAATTCCTGTCCTTACTTTTCTTTCTCCAAATACCCAATCACCACACAATCAGCTCTGTAGTAGACGTTAAGCCATCTGTAAGCTTAGAACTCCGATTCTTCAAAACCTTTAAGGAACATTGAAATATCTTCATAGTACATGTTAAATTATTCTATTCATCCAGTGTCGTGCCAGTCCCAGCAAGAATACAGCGCGAGGCAGAAACAATCCGTGAATGGAGCACCAGCTCCTTGCTAGTGCTGTGACACTGTGTCCTCACATGTTTATTTATTAACAATATAGATTTTTTAAATTAAGTTAAAGTTTTATCTGTATAATATAATAAACATATTTTGCTGCATTTCATCTTAAAAATGATATTGTCATCATATGTAAATACACTTTATAAAGTGGCTCAGGTTGTGCAATATTATAACTGTATTGCAAGTTTACAGTGAGGTAATTGTACTTATAAGTACAAACAGTTCTACAAGGAGCACTTGATGGACTGATTGAGTGCGTTTATAGTTCCTACGATGAAACTGTTTCTGAACCACGAGGTCCATACAGGAAAGGCTCTGAAGCGTTTGCCGTATGAGAGCAGTTCAATAGAGAGCACGGCTGAGGCAGTGTGTGCTTGATGCTGTATACTGATAATTCTCTTTCAGATCAGCTGCTCTACAGCTGTGATTCCCCACTCAGATACAGTGATATAAATACTCCAAGTAGTGCAGTAAGAGTAATATGGAAAAAGATGATCCGCTGTGGCAACCCGTAACAGGAGCAGCTGAAAGAAGAAAAAGAAGGTGCAGTGAGAGTAACAATGCTAAAGCAGCTATTGTATTTAGAATAGTTTGACCATTCTGGGTGGGTTGGCACCCTGCCTGGGGTTTATTTCCTACCTTGCACCCTGTGTTGACTGGGATTGACTCCAGCAGACCCCTGTGACCCTGTAGTTAGGATATAGCGGGTTGGATAATGGATGGATGGATAGTTTGACCATTCTGTGGACCATTATATTGTTACAGGTTAATTACAATCAAATTAAACTAGTAAACAATATGAGGTTAATTTAAGTGTATTTATAAAGCCGCGTCAGGGATGTGGATCTAAAAAAGAAAGGATAACCACACAGGAACAGTAGCACTGCTTTGACGCTGGGTGCCGCCAGTCTGCAAAACTGAGTGCAGAACTTGCGTACGCCACGATATGAGGTACCGTTGAAATGTGCGCAGCTTTATGCCAAGTTTAGGTTTTATACATCGTGATTTGAACATGGAAACATTCGTACACAACATTTGTGTGCATACACACTGTTTATACATGAGGCCCCAGGACACCAGGAGAAGTGAACTGCTTGCTCCTACTTCTCCTGCCGTTTCACTAACTTCTATGAATGAGGCTGTCAGATGAGTAAAAGAGGAAAACATAAAAAATATACAAGTTGGACCTGAAAAGCTCCTGTGGCTAAAAACACGAGAGTGGACAGAACTTACAAAGGAGCAGGAAAAGCACAATTCCTCAGAGTCTGCCTTTGTAAATCTGGCGGCAGTTCAGCACACAGCTCCAAGAGGATCGCTCAAGGAAATCTAAACTGACTAAGAAGCCAGTCGTCACCATGTGCCAAGGAATTAGTATGATCTCTGAATACGTGTTTTCTTCTGATCCTTCCATTTGCGATGTCCTCTAACAATGCTAAAGCAGCCATGGTAGTGGAATAGTTTGGCCATTCGGCGCACCATTATATTGTTACAGGTTGATTACAATCAGGTGCCTTAAATTTATAAACGATATGCAGTTAATTTCAGCATTTTTGATAAAGCTGCATCAGGGATGTGGATCTAAAAACGAAAGGGAAACCACACAAGAACAAAAGCACTGCTTTGACGCTGGGTGCCGCCAGCTTGCAAAACCAAGCGGAGAACTTGCATACACCAGGGACTGACCTGGCGTGAAAATGTGCATGGCTTTACACCAAGTTTAGTTTTTTTTTATTGATTTTATTGAAATCACACAACATTCCATACAAATAGATCAATTTTACAAGAATAGAATTGAAAACAAATTAACCTCCACCCCTGAAAAAGAGAGCATGGGCAGCAGAATAAAACTTAAACCTAGTAAAAATAAGTAAATAGATAAATTAATAAGTGAATATAGATGAATGGAGAAGAAAAAGAAAAAAAAAAAGAATAGGGAGAGAATCTGCTTCCTCACTGCTTTAAAAGCTTATTCTAAAATGTTACTGATTAGATCCTGCCAGGTTTTGAAAAATTTCCGCACAGATTCTCTAAGTGAGAATTTGATTTATTCCAATTTCAAATAGAATATAATATCAGTTACCCACTGACTTAAAAGGGGAGAGTTAGGATTCTTCCAGCAAGATAAGTGTGCGTGCCAGTAGTGTAGTAAAGGCAATCACAGTTTGTTTGTCCTTCTCCACTTTAAGCCCATCTGGGAGTACACCAAACACAGCTGTTAATGAGTTAGGAGGGATTGTGACACCAAGGCTGTCTGAAAGGCATTTAAAAATGTTTGCCCAGCATGATGTTAATTTGGTGCAGGCCCAAAACATGTGACTACCCAGTGAAGCTGGGACCAACGTTCGCAGGTTAGATCTTGCACTGGAAGTATTTTGGAAAATTTAAATTTTAAGTTGAATGATTGTATGCTTTGCGCATATGGAGCTACATTTTAGTTTTTATAAATCACGATGTGAGCATGGAAACGGGCGTACACAACATTTTTCTGTGTACGCACCATTTATACATGAGACCCCAGAACACCAGGAGGAGTGAACTGCTTGCTCCTAATTCTCCTGCTGTCTCACTAACTTCTATGGATAAGGCTATCAGATGAGTAAAAGAGGAAAACATACAAAATATACAAGTTGGAGAACCGCTATCAAGGTCACTTCATAACAGTACATTGTAATTGAGTTTGCACAGAATGTTTCTCTGTGTTATATTAGACAATGTCACAAATTCGCCAATACATTTTAATGGGTGATTTTGATATTTATTTATGTATTATATTACAAAATATAGTACAGCGCAAGGTATTTGAGGTATCGAAAGGAAAACTTAAGTTTGCTCACAAATTTCCTTAAAGAATGTGTGTCAAATTTCAAACAAAATCTGTTCATATATATTGTAAACCACATTCTTGTATGCACACTTTCACATTTTTTGCATAATCATAATTAAAAAAAATACACTGAACGTTTCAATTGTTACTCAGTTTTAAATAAAGGCTCTATATGTTGTACAGTATTTGTAAGGCTTCTTAGAAAGACACTCACTGTAGAAACACACCAAACAAAAATTATTCATTTGTATGCTCAGGATTCAGGCTCTTAAAAAGTAATTAAATTAAAAGCAAGGAAAAAGTATGTTCCATTAGCAGCAGTAATTGGTTGTTAAATAAGAAAAGTGGCTGGAAAAAAAAAAAACTTGCAGCTCTTGCGTCCCCCTAGGATCTGAGTTTGGCACCCCTGGTTTAAAGGTTAAGCAGCGTAAAAAATATACTTTGATTAACTTAAAATGCTAAAATGAGATTTCATTGATTAATAATAAAATACTTAATAGTTTAAAAATATATAATAAACATTATTATTACCTCACCTTTACTATTTTGTTGTTCAATCAATGCAAATGTGTACAGCTCTTTAGCACATTACTATATTACATGTGAATGAATTGTTCAGTATTGACACATTATACAGTATAATCCAAAGTTAATTTGTAATTTGATTAACAAATACCTGAAAAGTTTTTTTTTTTTTTTATCCAGTATTAACCATATTGTTTTTAATTCATCAATAAATTCACTTTTATCTGTAAAGCACCATAATTATTTATACTGATCAACATGATTTAAGTGCAATAAGATCAATAATCAAAATTCCCCCAAAAGCTGAGGCATTAGCAGTGACATAAGGGGAAAGAAAAGTCTTTTGTTTCATTAAAAGCGAACAGCTGTGCATTTAAATAATCCTCCCATCCCCACTAACACTAAACCAATTGATTGTAACTGATGATAATCTACTTCCCTTACTTTCTTAATAAACTAAATTATTAAGAACTCAATACCTTTTTGCAAATTTGCCAACCACTATAACAAACATTCCCAACTGAGCAATATGATTTACCATATATTAGCACAAGAAACAGTTCTGCTCATAAGCTTTTTACATACTGTAATGCAGTTTGGGTGATTTTATAATTTGGTAATGATAAAATTCTATGCTTTTAAAATTTTGTTAAAATGTTTACATATAATGCAAAATGCTTTTATTACTTAAATCCAACTGCCTCATGCATAACAGCTCTTTAAAATGCAATGAAGAGAGAAACAACTTTTAGCGTATTTGCAGTAGCACTTTTACAATTTTAATGCTAATGACATTTAATTTACTCACTTGATCAATGAACACAATTTTTGCACAGGCTCTTCTTGTTCAGATTGCAATGACAAAAGATCAAGCCAGGTATACCAAAACTTCCATTAGCTAACAACAGCATTTTACATTTGAGCTTCTCCCCGTGGACCATGTGCAATAATGTATATCCTCACTAAAGGCCAAAGCCACCTCAAGTGGCCCCTTTCAGCTAGGAGCAGTAGCAGCCGCAGCTCTACCAGATCTTCCATAATTAATGGGTGACTTGGCCTGTTGTGTGAAGGGAGAGTAGCAGCTTTAAAAATGATCTTCATTTTGGCTGCCTGCACCACCAAACTCAAGTTACAGTTTAATGTAGCCATTAACTATTGCAAATATATGTGAGAAGTATGTAAATGAATCCTGACAGGAATATTTAAGCCAAATTTCCCATTTGATGATGATACTACATGAAGAATATATTTAAAAAGTTGCAAATGAATTTTATTCAAACAAACAACACTAAAGTTTAATAAGCATCGTCTTAACCAGCAATCTTGGCACCAATTCCTGTACCAGCACTCAGAAACTGTTTCCAAATTAGAAAAAAGTGCCGTACAACCTTTGGGTTTTGGTTAGGGCCCCCTAAGAGGTGCCCAGTTGAAGGTTCCTGCACCTTCTCAAAGGCTCCAATACATTAAGCATCTATGCACTTTGGTATCTTAGTATTGTCCAGCAGGGCAGTGTCTGGAATTAGCACAATGAGAATGATGGAAGTCTCTTCAGCGGAAAGACCATGCTTGGTGATCTAAATGAGCTGTCCTTCAGTTCTAAGTGTAGCGTAGCTAAAGCTGTTATTTCCTTGAGACAGCCTTGCCATGGCTCCACCCTGGGGTTTAAAAATGACCCTCAGTCAGAGTTCTAGGAATTTAGAGACTGGTAAAAGAAAAAAATGGCTCCCTGGAGCAAAAGTATCTGTGTTCAGTATTTCTGGAGGCATTTGCATTATTGGTAAAACCATGGAAGTGAGGAAACCTGAATAATAATTAACAAAGATGCCCTCTGGTTAAATTGAAATGATTCAACACTTGTTTATTGATGCAAGCAGAGGTCATTTAAGTATTTATGGAATTTATTATTTAATTCTTATTTCATTTTTTATCTTTCTCTCTCTTTTTGTATTCTTTATATGCACAATTGAACATTTTAGTTAGATCCCAATTTACTATCTGAATAACCTTAACGCGCAGAATTCAGTACTCAACAAAGTCTAAAAAATGAGGCCCGGGAATGCTGCTGATTGTCATCTCCTTTGTAAGATTTGCAGCCTGAGCCAATATCCTTCAGAAAAAAACAATTTGCAGTTTTTGGTCTCTGTGTCCTTCACTTGCGTGGTTTAAGTTTTTAATGTCCTTACTGTCACGTACGAAGAGTAAAGTGCAAATCTTTCTTGCATGTGCTAATCAACTTGCAAAGATTGGCAAACCAACAATTTATTTAGATAAAAGTTTCACAAGGGGCAGCACGGTGGCGCAGTGGGTAGCGCTGCTGCCTCGCAGTTAGGAGACCCGGGTTTGCTTCCCAGGTCCTCCCTGCATGGAGTTTGCATGTTCTCCCTGTGTCTGCGTGGGTTTCCTCCAAGTACTCCGGTTTCCTCCCACAGTCCAAAGACATGCAAGTTAGGTGCATTGGCGATCCTAAATTGTCCCTAGTGTGTGCTTAGTGTGTGGGTGCGTGCGTGTGTGTGTGTGTGTGTGTGTGTGCGCGCCCTGTGGTGGGCTGGCACCCTGCCCGCGGTTTGATTCCTGCCTTGCGCCCTGTGTTGGCTGGGATTGGCTCCAGCAGACCCCCGTGACCCTGTAGTTACAATATAGTGGGTTGAATAATGAATGGATGGATAGTTTCACAAGCAAAAACGCAATATTCCACATATGTATTGCTGTATTTATTATCTTTGCTATATTTACACTGTAATGTTTTTATTAATGTATTTATCATCCTTATTGTATGTATTTAGCAGTATGTGTATTACTAGACTATTTGTCAGTTAATTAGTCTAGTCCTATGCAATGAGAAATGTTGGCATTTTTTGAAGAACCACAAATTTAAATTGAAAGTGAATTTAAATGCCACAACAGTTGAAATATATAACACAGATGTCATGGAAATGAATGCTGAGAGTAAAAATGTCTAACCCACTCCTGGAAACGGCACATTTAAAAATCAATCCGATTTTAAAGGTGACTGCAATAAATCTTGGAAAATAATAAATCCTAAAATAATCTGCAAAGTAGAAGCATTGTGTTTTTTTTTGCTGCTGACATGCTACTCAATCGATAAAGTCACACTGTTCATCTTTCTATATTTACTTGTATATGCTGAGAGAAAAATGGTGCTGTTTCTTGCTCATTTACTGAATATTAACATATTCACACAAGCAGCATATGTAATAAAGGCCTCTGGGCATGAATGTCATAAAAGGTAGGCAATAGAACTTTAATAGACACGGTACTGGCTGAAGTGATATATTTGAAGATTATGACACCTACTAAATGCAGCAGGCATCAAAAAAATATTTCAGCTGGAGACAGTCATGGGGTTTATGTTGCTCAGTTAAAAGCTAAGAGTGACTTGGTCATTACAGCTTCCGCACTTTGCATATGAAAAGTAAATAGCAAACAATATTTTGTCATTGTCATGACATTAGAGCTATCCACTACCAGTAAGTATTAAGAGAAAAATGTGTGCCAGATCATTATCCAGATGTTTCAAAATGATTGCCTTTACAAGGTCTTGAATAACAAAATTTCACAAAATGCATACGCAGTAACAAAATACTGAGTCCGCTCAGCATACTGTGGTTGATGTAGGAAAAATCAAAAAGCATGTACCTTTTTTCAATAATGCTTGGGTTGGCTGTCACCAACTGCGTCTTGGTTCCCACATCTTGAATGTATTCCTTGGACAAGGGTGGTAGGTTACACCTGAGCAAGCACAAAACAAACGCAGGGAACAGAAAAAGTCAGGAAATGTGCTTTTGTATCCAGACATTTCTAATTAACATAATAGAATTCAGAATATAAAACCATCATCTGAGAGTACAAAAGCACACCCATAAAAATAATTTCAGAATAATGGAAAAAGGCAACTAAATGATATGGTAAAGAATTCATAATCATTAGCAGAGGTAACATTTTTTTCTGCTTTGAGGCCTCTGTCTCTATTGTCCACTCAATAAGCCAGACTAAAAGCTAATTTCAATTTTACACCCATCTCCTCATCACATTTTTACTTTATTTAACCAAGTTATGGGTTACCAGGAGCTTGTAGTTGGAGAGCATTTAAGTGAAAAAGCACATAGTAGTTCAAGTGTAATGGCTACAGGGACACTCCAATTTGAATCTCATTTATTCATGGCCAGGAGAAACAGATATGCAGTAAATGAATAGATACTTTTGTTTAAATCTAGCTAATAGTTTGCATTCTCTCTCTTCAGTGGTGAATATTTTCTTCAACGTTTTTATATTAAAATATCTAAACAATGACAAAATGTCTTTAATGGGCCTATTAGTTGTATTTATTATGATGAAAAGCTGAAAACCTGGACACTAATTATTTTAACTACCTACAATTTGAATATCATTGGCACAAAGCTTCTTACTGTGCAGGACACCAATTACACACACAGCCTTATAAAGGCAAACTATATTATTAAATACTTCAGCCATTATGCAATGTCATTTTTTTACTTCTTCCATTCTGTCAAACAGTTCAGGATCATTAGAACTCGCTTCACTTGATTCAGGGACAGTTTAATCCGCAGATCAGAAGATTACTCTGCTTAAATATAAAATATATAATATATACTGGAGGTACAGTATAAATACATACATATATATATATATATATATATATATATATATATACATATATATATTGTAAAGGCCAGCCCTGACACAGACAGATGAAGGACACAAGTTCAAAGCACACAGGGATTTTATTTTATTTTGATTCCCTCATGGACAACGTCTTCCCCATTCCCACGAGTAGACAACACAGTCCCAAGCACAATACAACACTTTTCTTTCTCCTTTTCTCTTTCTAGCTCCTCTACTCTCCCTTAGGCAAGCTTTGTCTTCCTTCTCCCAATTTTGGCTTTCGGATTAGTGGCAGTTGGCTCATTTTATAACGCACCCAGAAGTGCTCCAGGTGCTTGATAACCTATTTCTGGCAGCACTTCCAGATGTGGCGGAAGAGCTGCTCTGTAGAGCTGAGCAGCAGCTACAGCACCCCCTGGCGGTGGCCACGGATCCCAAAAAGGCTGCACCAAACTCCAACTCCCATGAAGCCCTGCGGGAGTCCTAGGCACCGTTGCAATCCGGGGGGCTGCCATCTAGCTTTCTGTGGAAGGTACTGTCCTGACCAGGCTTGCTCCCCTGATCCATACAAGGGTACAAGGGAAAGGCGTCCTAGCCAGGCAAGGGCCCCAGCTGTCGGCCACTATATATATATATATATATATATATATATATATATATCTGTGTGTGTGTATATATACAGTATAGTATACTGTATATATACATACACATATTGTGGCAGGCGGGGCCCTTATCCAGGAGGGACACCAGGACAATGAAAGGAATGGGGGAGAGAGCTTTTTCAGGATATTTTCTACCCCGGACTGGTATCGGGCAACCCCCTTGGCTTGCAGCAGGGTCACGTGTTTGGAGCATGGAAACTCAACCCTGCTGGGGCACTTGGACATTTGTTGGGCCCTGTTTGGCAGCACTTCCATGTGTCCCTGGAAAACAGTCTTTGGACACCTGGAGTTCTTCCAGGAACTCGTGTCTCTGCCTGTTTGTGTTGGCTTATGGGCAGCTGTATGCGCCCAGGCTTCAATATATATATGTATATACAGTGGTGTGAAAAACTATTTGCCCCCTTCCTGATTTCTTATTCTTTTGCATGTTTGTCACACAAAATGTTTCTGATCATCAAACACATGTAACTATTAGTCAAATATAACACAAGTAAACACAAAATGCAGTTTTTAAATGATGGTTTTTATTATTTAGGGAGAAAAAAAATCCAAACCTACATGGCCCTGTGTGAAAAAGTAATTGCCCCCTTGTTAAAAAAATAACCTAACTGTGGTGTATCACACCTGAGTTTAATTTCCGTAGCCACCCCCAGGCCTGATTACTGCCACACCTGTTTCAATCAAGAAATCACTTAAATAGGAGCTGTCTGACACAGAGAAGTAGACCAAAAGCACCTCAAAAGCTAGACATCATGCCAAGATCCAAAGAAATTCAGGAACAAATGAGAACAGAAGTAATTGAGATCTATCAGTCTGGTAAAGGTTATAAAGCCATTTCTAAAGCTTTGGGACTCCAGTGAACCACAGTGAGAGCCATTATCCACAAATGGCAAAAACATGGAACAGTGGTGAACCTTCCCAGGAATGGCCGGCCGACCAAAATTACCCCAAGAGTGCAGAGACGACTCATCCGAAAGGGTCACAAAAGACCCCAGGACAGCGTCTAAAGAACTGCAGGCCTCACTTGCCTCAATTAAGGTCAGTGTTCACGACTCCACCATAAGAAAGAGACTGTGCAAAAACGGCCTGCATGGCAGATTTCCAAGACGCAAACCACTGTTAAGCAAAAAGAACATTAGGGCTCGTCTCAATTTTGCTAAGAAACATCTCAATGATTGCCAAGACTTTTGGGAAAATACCTTGTGGACTGATGAGACAAAAGTTGAACTTTTTGGAAGGCAAATGTCCCGTTACATCTGGCGTAAAAGGAACACAGCATTTCAGAAAAAGAACATCATACCAACAGTAAAATATGGTGGTGGTAGTGTGATGGTCTGGGGTTGTTTTGCTGCTTCAGGACCTGGAAGGCTTGCTGTGATAGATGGAACCATGAATTCTACTGTCTACCAAAAAATCCTGAAGGAGAATGTCCGGCCATCTGTTCGTCAACTCAAGCTGACGCGATCTTGGGTGCTGCAACAGGACAATGACCCAAAACACACCAGCAAATCCACCTCTGAATGGCTGAAGAAAAACAAAATGAAGACTTTGGAGTGGCCTAGTCAAAGTCCTGACCTGAATCCAATTGAGATGCTATGGCATGACCTTAAAAAGGCGGTTCATGCTAGAAAACCCTCAAAGCTGAATTACAACAATTCTGCAAAGATGAGTGGGCCAAAATTCCTCCAGAGCGCTGTAAAAGACTCATTGCAAGTTATCGCAAATGCTTGATTGCAGTTATTGCTGCTAAGGGTGGCCCAACCAGTTATTAGGTTCAGGGGGCAATTACTTTTTCACACAGGGCCATGTAGGTTTGGATTTTTTTTTCTCCCTAAATAATAAAAACCATCATTTAAAAACTGCATTCTGTGTTTACTTGTGTTATATTTGACTAATGGTTAAATGTGTTTGATGATCAGAAACATTTTGTGTGACAAACATGCAAAAGAATAAGAAATCAGGAAGGGGGCAAATAGTTTTTCACACCACTGTATATATATATGCATATGCTAAGGACTGTCTCTTTGTCATTAGTGGTGAACTAATGGAAGTAGAACTTTGATCTTGATTACCTGAAAGTTTATGACCTGATATGCTCTAGAAATGTAAAAAAAGTGTAGGTAGCATCAACCTGGTGTTCATGACCTGTGTTTTTACTGCTAAGTGATCAACAAACCAAGTGATATACAACAAAGTGGCAAGAAAGCAAATGAACAGCAGCGACATCCACTGAGCATCAAGCACACTGCAGAAGGTAATTACAGAGCAAATGCAGAAAATGACCAGACCTATCCAATTAACGGTCCCTGAACCCTCCACCATTAAAAATTGTCATATTTTCAATGGCAATAGGAATTCAACATAAGTTGTTTTTTTTTAAATCAGCTCAACATAAATAGTTAAAATTCTAGTGCACAACTTTCATGTTGCATTACCCTTTCACTTCAACATGTTTGACATAAAATTGCCAGGTTTTATAAAATATTAATATGATTAAGTTAACAACAAAATGTTTATGAAAGCAAGAAAATTAGAAAATTTGCATTTTCACTTTCAAGTAACTGAATTGTGACACATTTTATTGTATTTACAATAATCTGTTTGATCAACATAAATCACATTTGGATGTTGCCTTCTGAAAATTTTTAATGCATTGGCCATGACCTTCAGAATCACCACAGCTGAGTTTGACTGCACTGTTTTCAATACAAAAAAATTAGGGTGTTGGCCACACCTGAAACTGTGCACAATGTGCAATGAGGCAGCAACAGGAAGAACACTACCAAAATGGTGCTATTTATATAAACTACACTATTTAAACATAGTGAAGCATGAAAAACCGGTGGCACAGAATAGCTCTGTATATAAACAAAGATATGAAAATATGAAGGACAGTAGCAGAACTACAAAATGAACTGAAAATACTGAACTGAACAGATACAATAAAAAAAAAATCACAAGTATTACACAAGTTACTCCACAGCTATTTCAACTACTATCAATCGCTGAGACCAAATTAGCCCAAAAAAGAATAAAGGTTTTAGTCAAAGATGACATTCTACTTCGGAAAATAAAAATATAAAGGTACAGATAATTATTTAATGTTTATATATTTTGCACCAAGATGTAGTTTCAACAAAACAATAATTTTTTCTACCTTTATATGTTTATTTAAAAAAGGACCTGGCTTTGTTTTTCCCTTAAGACAAATGAATGGATGCACATACACTGGTTTACAGTTGTGCAGTTCCAGTATTTTGTAAAAATCGTACCCAGCAGCATTTATTTGAAAAGCTTGTTTACCGCATGATGAAATCAGCCTTATCGATGTGCTTTCCACAACCGCTGTTCTTCAGGATTCCACCATTGCCAACCACTGCACACTTCTTTAAGGCCTGCTGCAGCGGGGTCTCCTAGCAACAGAAATCAGGGCAATTCATTTATTAGGGAGAACACACACTGACATGCACATTAATAGCCTCAGTAGACTGGAATCACACATATGGGTCAATTCTAGGATGAATTGAAAAAATTAAGTAAGGAATGCCCTGCACAAATATTAAATATATTGAATTAGCTAAACTGTAGTCACCCAGATATTCTTTAGAGAGATTCAAGACTAAAATTGTGTTTATAAATATCAGTACATGTCTTACTGTGGAACACTTATGTTTTTGCAGTGGAACAAAGAAACGAGCTCTACTAGAATTACATTCTCCATTAAATTAAAGAGTATAAAAATGCAATTTTACAAAAATGAATAAAATCTTTACAATTCATAATTATTTGTTCAACTAAGCTTGAGCAAAAATTATTTTCCCCAGGGATCCTCATTATACATTTCCTTTCTAATGAATTTAGCCATTTCAACTCACTACAGAAATTAACAATATTAACTTTACAACATCAGTTAACAGGCAATTCTGAAACTGCATATTAGAATTTTATGAAAAGCTGAATATAATAATTTTAGTATCCAGTATAATATATACACTATATATAACAAATTAAACAGGCAGAATTAAATATGGTATTTTTTTATCTGGAAGCTCATAGAAAGACAGTTAGAAAGGAGTCTAAAGTATTGCTAGAAACATTATCTGTTTTTTAATAAAAAGTGATAAACTGCCAACATGCAACAATGCAAGCTCTGTTATATGTTTTTAACTTGCTTCACATTGCTCTTGTGCAAAATGGAGCTAGGATGGAGCTAAAATATTGCTAGGTTATAGAAGCATGAATGGATGACTCTCACTCTGACTCAGCCTCAGCCAGGTCAGCAGTCTGACTTGAGTTTCTTTTGCACTGACCAAAATACATTAATATTTAAAATAAATGCAAAATTTTGTAATCATATTTTCACTACAACACTTTTTTATTCTGGTTTGTGCTATACATTTACCACAGAGTATATTCCTTGAATGGGGCAAAAATGATCCTATCTATCTATCAATCTATCTATCTATCTATCTATCTATCTATCTATCTATCTATCTATCTATCTATCTATCTATCTATCTATCTATC
>JANRMT010062792.1:20703307-20720021 GCA_026402145.1 Polypterus bichir lapradei
AAGAAAGAAAGAAAGAAAGAAAGAAAGAAAGAAAGAAAGAAAGAAAGAAAGAAAGAAAGAAAGAAAGAAAGAAAGAAAGAACATTCAAACAGTTTCCAGCATTCAGACAGTTCCCAGACATAGCAAACATAACAAAGAAAGTGGTAAGAAGTATAAGGGAAAGTAAACTATATAAACCAAATAGTTATGTTATGGGAATGTATAATCCTGTGATTGAACATTTTCAGTCCGTTAGTTCTTTACTTCTTGATTAATCCATCAGGTCAGTTGATCTTGGTTTACAAGCTGGAAAGATGGTTCATTACATTAGGATGAAATGACAACTCAGTTGATTTTGCCTTAAACTGAAAAAAATGTCATCCAATAATGGAGACAACTAGTCAAAATAAGCATAATAGTCTCTGTAAATGGGCACGTCAAATGAAATATAAAAGAAATGGGGAGTCTCCTATATTTTTTGTTCTAGTATTTATCAGGACATAACATAAACATTTGTTACAGTAGGGACAGCACAAAGGTGGTTATACAGGCACTACACATCATATAGGAGAAGAATTTTGCTCTTCATAAGTTAGGACATATGACATATCCAGACTGTGAAAATTATTCCTGTTAAGGTATCCATGATGCCATTAACAATTTGTATATTATAATTTGACCAACAATTTAAAAAAAGTGTCTAATACTGTTATTTTTATCAATATATTGGTAATAGCGGCCAGAGAAAAGCACCTACTCCAGATATTGCAATGGATTTCTTCCGTGTCTTCTTCCCATGTGCAAGAGACAGCTAAGCTTTGGAAAATTATTAAGTTACTGTTTAACTTTGTTCCTGGGTTTACAATAAATCATACATTCAGACAAGAGGCTGCAACCAAACATTATTGAAGTTTTGCATTGGTCCTCATAGACTTAATTATTTTTTTTCTGTTTGACCAGCCCAATTGATAATAATTACAACAGACAAACCTCTTTAAACACTAAAGTATGTGTTCAGGATTTCCCTTTCTGCCTGTTAAATCCAGAGCTTCTGTCATCAGTTATTTACATACAACATGAGTCAGCAAAGAATAACTGGATAAAGAGAGCTAGAAAACAAGGACAAAAGGGAAACATCTAAGTGAGGGCAAAACGGCATAGCAGCCAACCTCCTCTGCCCAGTATTTTTCTGGTTAACATTCAGTCACAGTAAAGTAAAGTAGATAATATCAGAGGAAGACCATTAGTGCTGATTGGTGAAATTCACTCAAGTGTTTTTTGCAGAAAATTTCCTGGATTCACCTGTGTCCCTGTTTGCCAGATGTTTCCCTAGAAATTTGCCATATGGCTTGCTTAGACCCCAGTGCCCAATGATGCTTTGTAAGGCTGGTGTGACATCATACAGCTGTAGCAGCCATGTTGGATATTGGATGGGGATGTCACAATCTGTATCGACCATGTACAGTAATCCCTCCTCGATCGCGGGGGTTGCATTCCAGACCCCCCCGCGATAGGTGAAAATCCGCGAAGTAGAAACCATATGTTTGTATGGTTATTTTTATATATTTTAAGCCCTTATAAACTCTCCCACACTATTAACATTATTAGAGCCCTCTAGACATGAAATAACACCCTTTAGTCAAAAGTTTAAACTGTGCTCCATGACAAGACTGAGAAGGCAGTTCTTTCTCACAATTAAAAGAATGCAAACATATCTTCTCTTCAAAGGAGCGCCGTCAGGAGCAGAGAATGTCAGAGCGAGCGCTCGCTAAGAAAAGCAAACAATCAAAAAATCAATACGTGCTTTTAAGTATGCAGAAGCACCGCGATAAGGCGGCATTTTGTAGAGGAGCGTCCGTATCCTCTAGGCAAACAGCCCCTCTGCTCACACCCCCTCCGTCAGGCGCAGAGAGAGTGAGAGAGATAGAGAGAAGCAAACAATCAAGCACCGCGCGGGAAGCATATCTTATATCATTGATGAGTTTTAGTTAATATGTAATACATGCTCTGATTGGGTAGCTTCTAAGCCATCCGCCAATAGCGTCCCTTGTATGAAATCAACTGGGCAAACAAACTGAGGAAGCATGTACCATAAATTAAAAGACCCATTGTCCGCAGAAAGCCGTGAACCAGCGAAAAATCCGTGATATATATTTAGATGTGTTTACATTTAAAATCCGCGATTGAGTGAAGCTGTGAAAGTAGAAGCGCGATATAGAAAGGGATTACTGTACAGAACTTTCACACATGTGTACTGTAAGCATACTCCAACTCACACTTTATAGTGCTGCCTGATCTGTTTTGCATGTGCAGGAATAATTTACAACATAGACATGTAGCATGATGTCACTGTACGATTTGGTATTCCAGCAGGATTTGCACACTGCATGCTTTTTTTTTTTTTTAAAAAAAAAAACAAAGCTTGCAGTATTTCAATTGTGGGGGTTACATTAGGTGACTATAATATGAATATTATGACAATACTTTGTTGTACCTGATGTACGTTGTGTCTACACTGCTGGGTTAAGTATGTTATGCTCCTCGCTATGTAGCACAGATCAGGTAATGACAGAGACAACTCTCTGAGTAGATAACACTGATCCCCTGCATCACAGGCTCTGTTGGAGTTACTTTGTCCTAGTGATAGGAGCTCACAAGATGCAGAGAGAGATAAAGGATTTGGAGTATTATGAATTCAGATTATAGTTTCATCTCAGAGAGGCACAGAGGTTACCATTACTACTTCACAGCTATATTTTTGGCCACAATAATTGGTCCAGCATAGTTGTCAGACACTTCCCTAGCCCACTGGAATAGTTAAAGGACCACTGTACCATTACAATGCACTCAACACAAGTTTAGTTCCTTATTCCCTATTGACTTCAATGCATTTCACTGAGTGTGCCACAACTCCTAAACATTTCCATATTTTGCCGAACTTGAGTTGAAATGAATTTAGCAGGGTTTGCCCATCATTACCACTGGCTATATGGAGAAATATTAGGCACTACTGCATTTTCTATTTCTATGAAATAAGGCTGATTCCCGAGGCACTGATTCTCCAAAACAGTTTGATGACTCAATCCAAGTTAATCATCAGATAAAAGCAAAGAAAGTTGATTGCGCACTACCATAAACAAAGCATGATGCACGGATATTATACATGATATTTCAGAAACAGAACATTTAGAAAGACCACTGCAAAGCATTAAAAATCATCAGTCATATCAGTTCTGTTCACAGTAGATAATATCACAGCACTCCATATTTATGAAGCAGAGTACTCAAACTGGGAACTGCATAAGTGCAATATCAAGATGCTTTGCTTCTATGGAGGCTAGCTTAGCCATGCGCTTAATATATCAATATTGATTAGTGTTTGTGCTCATGTAAAGATAAACTTCTAAGATTACTTAAATGTTTGAAAAAAATATCTATTTTGATTTGAAGAATAACAACTGATAAGCAAGACATGTGGAGGTAGATTTTCTGTTTTCCACATAGAATGCACAGGTATTTTTTATCAGTATCAAAAACAGAGATCAAGAAAAGAATAAGTGTGCCATGCCTGGACTTGACCAGTTTTTTGTCAACAGAAAAAAATTATGCAGACAAAATGTATGCAAGCGAAGGGATGTTCACATATGATACAAGTAAAATACACAATCAAAGTAGATGTATAGGGTGATCCAGCTCTGTTGAGTTAATTGTATGTGGAAACAGTGTCAAAGTGGCTTTAGATAGAATTGTAAGATGACCCCACAGAAAGAACAATATGTACTGTTTAAAGTACACAAATATTAGAGTACCTAATATATGATAGGAGTGTCTTTGAAATCTGATTTTATTCTTTAAATCTGCTGAGTGCAAGAGCAATGTAAACATGTTTGCATGTAGCACTGCAAAATCACAATTCACTCCAACGGTCTCCACCCCCTATTAACCTGAAATAACATAGACATAAATTTGAACTTTAACTATAATTATATCTGTTTTTAGCAATCAAAAATGACACTCCAAATGTTTAGTCTTCTGTACATACTTTTTCAAGAAAAAGGTCACGTGAATATGAAGCCATTTAAGGCAAGAACCAAACTTGTGCATTGAAGGACATTTTAACTTATAGTTTTTGAGAGATTTAGATTTAATGGTAGAATTGTTTACACATGAATACTATTTCAATGCTATGTAATCAAAAGTTGCCTTTCACCATTGACTTGCACAGAGTAAATCATAAAATATTGTCAATAATGGAGAAGTTCCACACAGTAAATAGAAAATACTTTGTGAATTACTCAGTTATTAACACATAAATTAAATACAAACATTACAGTGTAGTTAAATAATATAAATGCATATTTTTTTCTCTGATGTACAGTACATGTTCTCATTGTTGCTTGATTAACCAAATAGCACTTCTGAACTATAAAAAGTTAAAATCCAACAAATTAAACTATATTGATACTTCTGAAATACACCTTTTACTATACTTTTATAAAATTTGAATTTTCAATCCATTTTCCTCACATGTGCCCAACGGAATCATTTTAAATGCTAAATAATATAGGTATTATTATTATATTTTATTTGTATCCATTATTTAATAAATATATCTATCTATCTATCTATACAAGCCGTATCTGTTACTAATAGGAAATCAACCTAGTCCCACATAAGTCAAGTCATGTCAAGTTGGGGAGCATGCACTGGTACAGTGCGTTGCCGCACCCACTACACGGCGAAACAACTCGGGATCCCAGTTGGTAACACCCTAGGCAGACATGCGGTCCAGTCCTACCCTCCGGAAATGACCCTCCATCTGCCACAACCAGGTGTTACGTCGGCGACCCCTTGGCCTGGTCCAGCCACTTGGGTCCCCAACAATGAGGATCTTATGAGTCAGATCACTCTCTGGGAAACGCGCCACATGGCCGTAGTTCCATAACTGACAGTCCCTCACAATGCAGGTAATGTGCTTCATCCGGGACTCCATGAACAATCGCTCATTCGACACTACTGTAAGTCAAACCAACGGTACCCAAGGATGTTCCAGAGAGACACAGTAGCAAAGGAGTCCAGTCTTCGTCTCAGGTCACTGAATAGCGTCCATGTCTCACAACCATATAGCAAGACAGGAAGCACCAGGACTCTAAAGACTTGGACCTTCATCCTTTTGCATAGATATCGGGAGCGCCACACACCCCTTTCCAGCGACCTCATGACCCCCCATGCTCTCCCAATCCATCTACTGACTTCACAGGATGAGTCACCAGAGACATGAATGTCACTGTCAAGGTAAGTAAACCTCTCAACAAGGTTAACACTCTCTCCGCAAACAGACACGCTGCTGATGGCTGTGCCCAAGAGATCATTAAAGGCCTGGATCTTGATTTTTATCCAGGACACTTGCAAGCCCAGACACTCAGACTCCTCATTCAGTCTCTCGAGCGCCCCTATTACAGCCTAGATTGACTATGCAAAGATCACAGCATCGTCAGCAAAGTCAAGATCCATGAATCTTTCTTCACCAACAGATGCCCTACAGCCGCTGGACCCCACAACCTTGCCCAACACCCAGTCCATACAAGCATTGAACAGAGTAGGAGCAAGAACACACCCCTGACAAACCCCAGAATCAACTGGGAAAAACGCGGAGGTCCTGCCTTCATTCTGCACAGCACTCACAGTACCAGTGTACAGGTAAGCCATGATATCCAGCAACCTCGAGGGGATCCTCAGGATGTCCCACAGGGCAGCTCGATCAACTGAGTCGAATGCTTTGTGAAAATTGACAAAGGCTGCAAAGAAACTTTGCTGATATTTGCGTTTGCGCTCTATGAGAACCCTCAGTGCCAGGATGCGGTCGATGGTAGACTTCTTAGGTGTAAAACCAGACTGTTCCGGTAGCTGGTAGGCGAGCAAGTGATCACGGATCCTATTGAGGATGATCCTAGCAAGGACATTACCCGGCACCGAGAACAGTGTTATCCCCATGTAGTTGCTGCAATCCAGGCGATCACCCTTCCCTTTCCAGATAGGGACGACAAGTCCCATTTTCCAGTCAGTTGGGATGATGCCAGTCTCCCAAATGGAAACAAAGATTGCTTGCAATGCCAGGAGGACAGCCTTACCACAAGCCTCGAGAAGTTCACTGTGGATACTGCAGATCCCCACAGCCCTTCCCCCCCTCAGCTGGTTCACCACCTGTGCAATCTCAGTGAGACTGGGTGGTTCACAGTTAATTGGAGGATCAGCCTCAAGAACCGTGGACCCAGAGATACCCAACGTCCTAGCCGGAGGATCAGCTTTGAACAACTGCTCAAAGTAGCCAGCCCAGCATAGTCCCACATAGAGAATATAAAATTCTATACTCAAGCACACAATCATTTTCACTGAGACTAAGCCAATTTGGCATTTCCATTTAGCCTAGAGAGATGACAGCATTAAGAACTGTGCCAATCCACTTTTATCATCTAAATTCCTAATGGGTAGTCTCCAAGATCATGCAGTTTTCCTTCCCTCCATTGTCAACAAGCCAGATCTCATTTATAATTAGATTTGTATGGTTATGATTTGTCTGTATTAATAAAATTGACTATGCTCTACTAAATGTTTAACATAGTGTAAATTTTCATGCGTGTTCCTGTGTTAATGTTTAAGCAAATCAGGTACAGATACAGATAAATTTAAGTATAAACAAAGAAAGATATAGATAAAGACAGCACTCTCCTATATTTTGTCTCCACCACCTGATAAAATCACCCAGTAGTCCAAAATCATCTGGAAACTGGTATCATATATATTGTCCAAGGCATATGGATTGAAGGGACTAGGAGACAGGACAGTTTCTTGTGGTACTCCAGTGCTGCTCACATTCATATCCATATCAGATATAAAATCCTAACACAATCCTTAAGCCCCACAAACTGCAGTCTGCTAGACAGAAAGTTCATTATCCAGGATGCCACAGACTCATCCACATGCATATCCCTGAGGTAACCTCTTAACAGAGATGGTTTGATGATATTGATGGCACTGGAGAAATCAAAAATCATAATCCTGAGAGTGCTGCCAGCTTTAACATAACAGTAATTAGCCTTGTGGAGCACATAGATAGTTACATCTTCAACTCCAGTCTTTGTCCAATAAGCAGATTGCAGTGGGTCTAAGTAGTCTTTTACAAGAGGACTCGTATAGTTCAGGGGCAGCCTCTCAAAGATCTTCATGATGTGGGATGTAAGACACATTATGAAGAGACATCATGGACTGTAATCATTTGGTGAGAGGCTCATTTCTTCTTTATAATATGAGCAATACAGGATGTTTTCCTTAAGATCGACACATTCAGGAAGTTTAGTGGCAGACTGAGCAGATAGTAAAAGATACCACAAAGTGTTAAGTCTTGTCCATAATCCCTTCTAGTCCAGGATTCATTGAGTTCAGTAATTATGCCCAGTTAATTCCAAACATATTTCATGTTATTCTGAGTGAGTATGCTTTCTATTTTAGTTCTGTAAGTTTCTTTTCACTTCATTCAGCTTCTTTGTATTCTCTGTATGTCCAACAGAGCATCTTTGTCACCAAAGTTAAATGCTCTCTTCTTCTCATTTAGGGGACTTTTTAGCTCCTTAGTAATTCTGGGCTTACTGTTTGGAAAGCTATGCAAGTTTTTTGAGGGTATGTCAGTGTCAAAACAGAAGTTCATATAATCTGTGACACGGTGACTATCATCCCCATGAGACTCTGACATCATTTCCTAGTCTGCTCTTTTAAAGCAGTCATTCTGAGCCAACTCAGACTCTAGTTCCTACATCTCCACTATCCTGGCAGTAACAGGTTGTCATCTAATAGCAAGCTTGTAGGTCGGAGTAAGATGGATCAGGTTGTGGTCAGATCTGTCAAAAGGTGTCATATTTTAATACTGTACATTTAAATAGAGTAGGTTCAGCTTGTTGTTTCCTAGAGTGGAGCATGAAATAAACTGGTAGAGGTTTTTCACTGTCCCTTCCAAAGTTACATTGGGGAAAGCACCAAATATTATAACTGCAGGGCTAGAATGAGTCACCAATAAAGTATCTATCTATCTATCTGTTTGTCTGTCTGTCTAAATTGTTTGTAACTGAGTGGTATCAGTTCTGTTGCTAAGTCTGAATTAGCAGAGAGAGGAATATACTGTAAACATTAATACAGATCATGTAACTTATCTCCCTGGATGAATTCTGACAGCCATAATTTCAAGATCAGGATTTAAAAGTATAGTACTTTGTAGTACTATAGTACTTTATTGCATCATAGTTACAAATTTGTGCAATCACTTTAATTCTGTACTGAGTGAAGAGCAGCATACAAAGATAAACTGAATTGCATTGAATATTTTCTGTGGCACTAATCAATCTTATTTACTACACATTGGTCATTGCCTACATGTCTCAACTACCCTGTATAGTTAGTTAGCCATAAGTAAGCAATATGACCAGCACTGTTGCATATTTACTACTAAATTACTGAGTAAAAACCAATTGTTATTTTTTAAAAGTAACTGCCATTTCAAATGTCTTTAGAATTCACGGCTGTGTTAATACACTCTTTATTAAGAGACACACAGAATAATACAAAACAAGTCACCAGCAATTTAAAACATGCTAGTTTATTGTAATGATCAAAGGAAAAAATGCATTGAACATTTTATACTCATAACCATTTCTATACTATCTGCAAGGCAACATTCTTTAAACAAATGTGGATCAAATAAATTGCTTTATAATGCTTCATTTTTCCTATTCTGCCTATGAATGTAAAGACTTAAACTGATTTTTTAACTAAATAAGCTTTATTAGAATATATATATATTAAAATGTCACAGACAATAATAAAGAAAGCATAAAGGGTTTTAGGAGAGATGGCAGTGGAATTTTTAACCAGATTGTTTAATGGCATCTTGGAAAGTGAGAGGATGCCTGAGGAGTGGAGATGAAGTGGAGTGGAGAAGGCACCGATTATTAAGAGTAAGGGGGATGTGCAGGACTGTAGTAACTACAGGGGCATAAAATTGATGAGCCACAGCATGAAGTTGTGGGAAAGAGTAGTGGAAGCTAAGTTAAGAAGTGAGGTGATGATTAATGAGCAGCAGTATAGTTTCAAGCCAAGAAAGAGCACAACAGATGCAATGTTTGCTCTGAGGGTGTTGATAGAGAAGTATAGAGAAGGCCAGAAGGAGTTGTGTCTTTGTGAACCTGGAAAAAGCATATGACAGGGTGCCTCGAGAGAAGCTGTGGTATCATATGAGAAAGTCGGGAGTGGCAGAGAAGTATGTAAGAGTTATACAGAATATGTGAGAGGGAAGTGTGACAGTAGTGAGGGCTGCAGTAGGAGTGACAGATGGCTTCACCGTGGAGGTGAGATTACATCAGGGATCGGCTCTGAGCCTTTTTTATTTGCAATGGTGATGAACAGGTTGACAGAAGTGATTAGACAGGAGTCCCCTTGGACTATGATGTCTGCTGATGACATTGTGATCTGTAGTGAGAATAGGGAGCAGTTTGAGGAGACCCTGGAGAGGTGAAGATATGCTCTAGAGAGGAGAGGAATGAAAGTCTGTAGAAACAAGAGCAGAATACATGTGTGAATGAGAGGGAGATCAGTGGAGTGGTGAGGATGCAGGAAGTAGAGTTGTTGAAAGGTGAATGAGTTTAAATACTTGGGATCAATAGTACAGAGTAACTGGAATTATGGAAGAGAGGTGAAAAAGAGAGTGCAGGCAGAGTGGAATAGGTAGAGAAGAGTTTCGGGAGTAATTTGTGACAGACGGGTATCAGCAAGAGTGAAAGGGAAGGTATACAGGACGGTAGTGAAACCAGCTATGTTATATGCGTTGGAGACGGTGGCACTAACCAGAAAGCAGGAGACAGAGCTGAAGATGCTAAGATTTGCACTGGGTGTGACGAGGATGGACAGGATTAGAAATGAGTACATTAGAAGGTCAGCTCAGGTTGGACGGTTGGGAGACAAAGTCAGACAGGCGAGATTGCGTTGTTTGGACATGTGCAAAAGAGAGATACTGGGTATATTGGGAGAAGGATGTTAAAGATAGAGCTGACAGGAAACAGGAAAACAGAAAGTTTATGGATGTGGTGAGAGAGGACATGCAGTTGATATGTGTAATGTAGAGGATAGGAAGATATGGAACAAGATGATCCACTGTGGCAACCCCTAACGGGAGCAGCCGAAAGAAGAAGAAGCAGAAGAAGAATATACATAATTCACCAGTGTTAAAAACAATTGACTAAACACAACAACTTAAAGGAAATATTTATGGATGTGCTTATTTCATTTTTTGATTCATAAAATCCACAGCCGATCTTTCCAGCATCAAGCACAAGTCATGATCAAGCCATAGACGAAGTAGTAGCTGATCACAGGAAATGCTCACATTTGCCTCTGTTCTCACTAACATGCAAAACAACTCAGGCATCTCTCCCACATTTTCTTTGCAGTGGGAGAAAATAAAAAGTCGATTCAGACAAAGACCCGACCCAAATTTATTTACAGTCTCCTCAAAGATCAACATACCATTTAAGTATAATTTGTGTACTCTTTAATAAATAATAACAGTTAGAAAATAATAACTAACCCAAAGGTCTACCACTTTTGTTGTGGTAGGGGCCCTTGTGATCCTTATGACCCTTACAGCGATGTCAGTAGTAGCTTTATGCTCCTAGTAGGGGCACTCTTGTCGTTAAGATTAAGCGGAATGAGCCAGACTAAAAGTATGCACGACCTGCTCTGACAGAGATATTAAATTGTTATAACAAGAAATGGAATTCATATTGGATCAATCGTCACCCCAGGATTAAAAGGACTTTGCTTGCAAAATGAGGTACAATCTTTCTTGGCTACTGGTGACTAAAGCAGCATCATCCCATGTATGTCTACTGCAATGACCACTCCACAGAGTGGTGGGCCAGGCCACCAGACCCAGACTGCTATGGCTTTTTGGGGGCCCCCAAGCCCTTGACCGCCAAAGCAGGTAAGATCCTCCAGCTCAATAATTCTATAAAAAATACTAATGAGTTTATCATGTGAACATATTATAAAATTACAGAATTAGAAACAGATGCAAATTACATATAGCCTTTACACAGAAATACCCGAACACACAAATTACAGAACAAAGAATCGCAGATCAGTAACGCACTATACTCACACATAGCCTCATTCCGCAAACAAGTTTCAAACTAATAAAAAAGAAAGTTGCTGCTAACTTACAGACACAAACGGACAATACTGACAACAACACAGTCTCATACAACAAACAGGCAGATAACATTCAACGATGCACAACCTAGAGTAGTAGACACTACAACAACTGATATTGTTACTAATGAACCCACCAAGACATTATCTATCAAGGGTTATATACTACTATGCAAACTGAGGACATTGAGAGGACACTCGTACAATACATAGGAACAAACCCCACCAGAATCCCCTTATCCACAAACCACTAAACACAAAGAAACTGCCGCAAACAAAATTATTTAACAAAAATATACTTCCACAATACATAGATACATTTAAAACGCTCACAGATGTTCATATACTAATATATGCATCTGGACTCAACACCATCACAGACATAGGAATGAAAACTCAAGACAGACAAAACACAACAATTTCACACCAACCCAAAAAACCTGCCTGGGAGGACTGACTAGAAACACAGATGAAGGTCATTAGATGTGAATTAGGCCAATAAACACAGTTTAAGAAGAACAACAAATCAGAAAAATTGCTGAGAAACCTTTGTCAAATATTTAAGAAAATAAAAATGCACGTGAAACATGAAAAGCACAATGAACATATTTACACATAAATAGTTATACTTAAACAAGAGGCTAAAATGACAGAAATTATGCAAAGTACAAAAACAACACAACTCACAATTCTACAGAGACATAACGAAAAAGCATAACAATGGAAACCAATGACACACTAAAACAAGAAAACCTCACACAGTACTGGTCTTCCCTCTGGTCTGATGCAGTTCAGCATAGCAGCACAGCTGCTTGGATTAAGGAGGAGGAAAAAAAATCAGATGGCACTCCACTTCAAGCAAATCAACTTATCAGATCTGACAGACGGAATAAGGAAAACATACAACTGGAAGGCACTAGGCATGGATGAAGTTCACAGTTTCTGGTATAAGAGGTTCTCCACTCTGCACTCAGTAGTAGCAGACAAACTGATATACCTGTACAATATATACAGGCATCGCATACATGAAAGCCAAGTCAGAAGTCACCACAGATCCTAAAAAATACAGACCTATCACCTGTCGGCCTACGCTGTACAAAATGCTGTATACATAATAAAAAAATATACACACACATTACAGATAATGATTTACTTACAGAAAAAAACTGCAACAGTTGGGTTGCAGGGAACTGCTCAAAATTGACTCCAGCAGGCATACAAAAACATAGAGCTCTACACACTGGATTCACATACTACAAAAAGCATTTGACAGTGTCCCACACTACATGGCTAATACAAATATTATACTTATACAAGACACTCCCCGTACTGAAACACTGCCTTGAAACACTAATGGGACACTGGAGAACAAGACTACATGTACGTATCAAGAACACATTAATACACACAGACTCAATACAGATAAGAGAAGGCATCTTGCAGAAAGACTCACTTAGCCATTTCTGGTTCTATCTCACTCCCAACCCATTATCAAACAGATTAATTAACACAGAATATGGATACAGAGTTGAAAACCAACACTAGCAATACTCCCTGTCACAAAAATGACATAAATGCAGGAACAAACAAACAATTACAACAGTTACTTGAAATAACTAAAATATTATTCATAAGCCACATACACAGAGTTTGGACTGGCTAAATATAAAACAATTAATCTAAGTAGGGAACCTTTGCAGAAGGTAGGCATACCCTTGAAAATGGCACCCGAATCAAGGCCAGATGCTGTACTACACAAATACCATGGGTTCCAATAGAACAGATTTATACAACACAAATAAATTAAATATACCCTAACACAATCATGTCTTTCACATATACTCAAAACATACCTCCATGCACGCTATGCAATACTCATATAATCCTTTGGAGTTATATATTGTTCACAAACAGACCTACAACGGCTCCAAAGGAAAACAAAGACACTACTCAACAAAGCAAAAACACCACCCCAAAGCAGCCATAAAATGACTCACTCTTCCACGTGCTGAGGGGGTTAGAAAATGTATTCTTAAGAACACTAACACTACAGACAGCACATACAGATTCTGTCACAAGGAACAAGAAACACATCACGTTGCTAACTACTTATGCAGACAGGCTACATGCACAGACACAATCAGATGGCAAACATTATACACCAAGAACTGTCACTACAACACAAAGTAGCAGACAGATAACACACCATATTATAAGTACTGTACACTCCCACCATAGTACTAGAAAATACCACACATAAACTGTACTGGCAGACAAAACTACCCACCATAACAGACCAGACATAATACTGATAGACAAACAAAATTAAACAACACATATTACTGACATTGCCATACCAGACACACACAACCTACAAAATACGCACTCAAAATGTATTAACACACAGAGCTGACAGAAGATATATGCCGCCTGTGGAGAATGGACAAGGTGATCATTTGTGCCCATTGTTGTCTCCACCACTGGTGGCATCCCACGTACACTAAACAAAAGCCTACAGACATTACATATAAACCAATACACATATATACAACAACTGAAAGCAGCCATTCTAAATACATGTCACATAGTGAGGAAATTACTTAACCCAAGAATAATCCCATAAATCATATACACACCACAATAAAATGCCGTATGTCTTGGCCTTGGCCTGATATAGGCAGTTGCGACGACACTATCCCAGAAAATTCTTTAAAGAATAATAATAATAATACTCTTTTAAATTTTAGATCATTCTTCATTTATACATTACCAGTAATGGTGTACTGTATGATAACGTGCAGTGAATACACTTGACTTGAGCATTCATAGTTTTCATCCTCTTTCTCTGTACGTTCAGCATTCGTTTGCTCAGAGGTTGATGCGCTTACTGTTTCCTGAACAGCTCTTCTTTTCTCCACCCTAGCAGCCCGCTTCTTCTCTTCTTTCGTCGGCATCTTTTCACATTAAAACTTATTAAGTTAGTTTTTGTGTTGCAATTTCTTAGTACGTTTTAATTTTTCACTTAAACTGGCACTTAAGTCTTCAATCTGCCTCAAGAATGATTAGCAAAGGTGGCAGGGAATGAGAATGGCGCCCATACGCATGCGGCACATGGCCGCCCTGCTGTGCGCTGCCGAGAGTTGATTCTACAATATAATAAAATAAAAATAAGAAGAGTAATAAAAATCATCACCATGAAAGCGGATAGTAGATATCACGTAGTATACTGTATGCGTACTAAATTTCAAGTCAATAGGTGAAACGGTTTGCGAGCTACAGGTGATTTAAAATCCTGGACAGACAAACAAACAGCCACGGTAGCATATTATATAAGAAGATATGACAATATTATCTGTAGGGGATGGCATTATCAGTTTCAGAGAGTTGTTTTTAGATCCCAGACAACAACTCTCCATATGTGCCTGAATTTGCTACAGCTAATCTGGCTTCCTTTCACTTGGGAAACATATGCATGTTAGGATGCATAGCATGAGGGAGTAGTGTTCCCTGTAATTAAGTGTTGCCCTGTCCTGGGTCGGTTATCAGTTTGTGCCTGCAGTTGCTGGGTTAGGACATCCTGTACTGGAATAAGCAGATTCAGAAGATTTACACATGAATTAGTTAAACATACCTCTACGGAACCTTGTGGCTTTCTGAAAAAGTGTTTGTAGTTACAAAGCCCGCTAAATATTATGGTAGTTGGTAATCATTCAAATTCTATTTTTTATAAATCTAATAGTTTTTAATGTAAAAAGTTGTGCACCATTTAGATAAAACATGGAGCCATATTTCAACCAGTTAACATGTATCATCTCATGATAATTTAAAGTAATTAACTTCATTAATTTGGTATTTCGTTATCCTATACTTTGGGAGTAAGTATTTCCTTTCTTTTCTTTCTTTTGTTTTTGCAGACAACTAAAAAAAGGGCTGAGCCAAGAAAGCATTTCATTCTGATAAGTGCTGCCTGAATTCATGGACTATACTATTAGTTGCACAGCAGAAGGACAAGCATCGCCTAAAGGTAAAGGGAAAGGAAATCTGTTGATAACAAAAATCGAAGTAGATTACCAGACTGACCTTTAAGTATGTGACTTGGTTAAAGAAACAAAACATCCACAGCAAACCCAGGAAATCATTTGGTGCTAATTCTTTAATTTATTTCCAGAAGTTATTAGACAAATGTAGCAATCCCATCAGATAAGAATTTAAGGGTAGTAGTACAGTGGCACAGTGGTAAGTTCTGCTGCCTCACAGATGCAGATTTCTGTGGGGGTTATCCTTTGGGTACTCTAACTTCACCCCCTTACCAAACACATCTTAACTGATAGCTCTAAACTAACACTGTATGTTCTACCACCAAGATAGACTTTTGGCTCCTGTGACCATATCTAGGATTACCTTTTCCAGTACCAACAGGTTTTTTTCTGAGAAGTCTCCTATGTGGTAATTGATCGTGTACTTAACATAGTAAACTCATCATTAGATAGAGGGGTCTTCCCTGACTGTCTTAAGACTGCAGTTTTTAAAACCCTGCTTAAGTGAAATCCAGACCCCTCTGTTTTTGATGAATTTAGACCAATTCCTAACCTGCCTTTCTCAACTAAAAATGCTAGAAGAGGCTGCAGTTAAGCAGCTAAGTGATTACCTGATGCAACATTCTATTTTTTCACTCAGATTTTAGAACAAATCATATTAAAGAAACTGCACTGGTTAAAATTGTAAATGACTTGTGGGTAAATGCAGAAAGAGGCCATATATCTGTTCTTGTTTTCTTAGGCATGAGTGCAGCATTTGACACCGCAGACCACAGTATTCTTATAAATCACCTTAGACAATGGGTGGCCTCTCTGGCAGTGTCTTAAATTGGTTTCAGTTTTACTTAACAGGTAGAAAATTCTTTGTTAGTTGTGGTGATTGCACCACATGATATTGTATAATACCACAAGGATCTATGCTGTGTCCACGGCTCTTTTCAAACTACGTGCTTCTATTAGGTCAGATTATCTTAAAGCGCAAGATGAGCTACCATAGCTATGTAGATTACACACAGCTTTATTTATTGATAGCACCTGTTGACCCTGATGCTCGTGGCTCTCTAATCCAAAGTTTTAGCAGAATTTTCCAATTGGATGAGTAGTAACTTTCTCAAACTAAATTAACAGAAAACAGAAATCTTTGTGATTAGCAAACATGGATATAGTGAGGGTGTTAGAAATAAACTTGATACCATAGACTTAAAAGTAAAGTCAGAGGTGAAAAATTTAGGGGTAATTACTGACTCTGACCTAAACTTTAAATCACATATTAACCAGATTACTAAGTCTGCATTTTTTCACTTAAGGAATAGAGCAAAAGTTAGACTGCTTACAACAGGGGTGCCCACACTTTTTCGGCTTGCGAGCTACTTTTAAAATGACCAGGTCGAAATGATCTACCTACATTAAAAATTATATATATATATATAATTTTTAATGTAGGT